>CM026303.1:4765781-4867994 GCA_014851415.1 Cnaphalocrocis medinalis | reverse complement strand
AGCTAACGCCACTCGTGGTGCAGACAGCTAGACTGCTTGTTGGAGATATTTGTAGTGGATAAAGTAAGTTTAAGTATAAGACATAACATAAGTAAGTATATAAGTATTGTAGACATAATCAGGCTTGTCCCACTCCGCGTGTAGGTATCGAACTTGCAAGTACATGCGGCGTCCCCTCCGGGGGCAAATTAGTAGAAAATCACGAGCGAGGGCGACGCACGCGCGACAGTTGCTTGCGATAGAAAGAGAACGCACTTCTAGGAATGAATAATGGTAGGCATTGAACGCTGGGCGGTCGGAATTTCAACGTTATGTTATGGTAGCCTGAGTCTTCATTTCCATAAACGGTTTTTAGTGGGCTTTCTGTACATGTACTATTAAGATTCTGTGACATACTAGTATATAAGTATTGTATCATTGCACCGCTTACACCTTGATCAGTTTCCTTTACCTAAGATTGCCTGGAAGAGATCGCTCATAGTGATAAGGCCGCCTTTGTTGTACATTACTCCTGTTAAAACTAGTTTTAAGTTTTATACCTGTTTTGTGTGCAATAAAAGCCATATTCATTCATTCATTCATTCATTCATAACAGTATTTAAATTGGAGATTGAAGATTAAGATTGGAGATTTCAATTTAATATTAAAATTGGAGATTTAGGTTCGTGACATCAGAGATTGAGTATGAAAATAGGATATATTATGACATTTTTTTATGTGTTTAATCGTCTTTTGATTTATCGTATAATTGACCTCAATTTAAGAAACATCGCTGAAAGAATTACTTGATCTCATTTGAATTATCACAACTTTAAAGAGCACATATTTGGGCAAGCCCAAAAACGCTCTTTACCTCTACAAAATGGCTACAGACGAGTGACGTCACACGTTAGTATCTTGTGTGCGCGTCTAGCAAATTTTGTTTGGAAGCTATTTCAAATGTTTTGTTAAAGTAAATGGTTTTAAATAATTGGTGTAAAATGTATGAGTTGTTCATTCAGTGTCTGGGTGTTAATATGTATTTAAGTATTATATTTGTGTTTTCTCTGTTGTCTGATGTCTGTAAGCACTTAGCTTAAGCTACTCAGTACGGAGTATGAATGTACGGTCGAGGTCAAAAAGTGCTTACCAGTTTTGAAATTTGGTTCTATATCACACTTTTTGCACTAAAGTCAAAAATGCCGTATCAAGTTACATATTACCTTTTTAAAGTAAATATAAAAATAGACACATAAAGAGGATACAACACAGAAGCAGCCATAAAAAACCCTAAATTCTTTGAAATGACATGACATTTGTCATTGACTGAGGGCGCTGGCTGTCAGCTGTCATATCATTAAAAAAGACACCGTATCTATGATCAATATTATGTAATAGACAATTAGAACTTATGACACAAAATAAAGACTGACACAGAAGTCTGACTTAGCCTTGATTTTGAATTTAGAAGAGTTCGATGACATATGCTAGGGTTGTTGCCCGGCATGAGTACATAAGCGCGCGGCTGCTACCATAGACCACGACAGTTCGACAATCTTATGTCATAAGTTAGGATTAATGTGGTCGAAAAGGCCGTTAGTGCGCATGCGTGAGTACATGACATATTTTTAGCTCTTAGTGGGCAGTCAGACGTCTGTTTCAATATTTATTTTGTGCTTATGATCTACATGTGTACGTGCGATTATGATCCTTAAGGTGGTAAACACTTTTTGACCACGACCGTACATATTCTTATGTTACAGCTTCGAGTCTTGTTTAGACAAGTTGAGGCAAGTCACTCGTTGCACCGAAGGCGAAAACCTGGTCCAGCTGCTGCATGAAGAGACGGCGCTCAGGCGGGACGCGGATATATTCCAGATGGGGTAAGCAATCAAAAGTATACATTTCTCGAAGTAGTTCAGGCCATTTTTTTTTTTTGATTTCGCTGGGGAATGCCGCCGACCCGGAGTGCAATGGGCCGACGTCGCCGCCTAATGGCGGCGCCTTATGCATACCCTCCTACTGGGGAGCAGGCGGGTTATGTCGGGCTCTCCTCTGGCGGGGGCTTCTCCTAACGAGAAGCCGGCCAGAGGCATACCGACTAAACCCCAGCGGTTTTCCCTCATCGCCCTTAAATAGAGAGGCGTCGTGGGCTGTAGGACGAACCTATTACTCATACGGGCACCACAACCCTCCCCGGGAGTAGTTCAGGCCATTTTCAACCCCCTATATCTTTATTTTGGATAGTACCAGATGCTTGAATTTTCAGTAAGTAAGCAGGCATTACACAACAATTTAACTGTGGGAGAGCCACGCTTCGGCATGAATGGGCCGGCTCGACCGGAGTGATACCACTGCCTCACAGAAAAAAAGAGCCACGCTTCGGCATGAATGAAACTGTGGGAGAGCCACGCTTCGGCATGAATGGATTAACTGTGGGAGAGCCACGCTTCGGCATGAATAGGCCGGCTCGACCGGAATGATACCACTGCCTCACAGAAAACCGGCGTGAAGCAGCCCCTGTGCTGTGTTTCACCGAGTAAGTGGGGGTACCGGAGGCCCACCCGGGGGGAAGGGGATAAAAGGTTGGCAGCGCACAACTCCACTGGTGTTGCAAGTGTCCATGAGCGGCGGCAATTGCTTACCATCAGGTGATCCGTCTGCTCGTCTGTTATCTATCACATAAAAAAAGTATACTTTTCACGAAGTAAGTAGTTCAACTTTATTTTGGATAGCACCAGATGCTTTAATTGTCAGTAACTAAGCAGGCATTGTACAAGCATGGTATAGACGACCCGCTTGGTCCAATGGTTTGAGCGCCGGTTGAGACGCAACGGGTTCGATTCCCGCACCAACACAAATGTTTGTTGATGAAACAGATATTTGTGTTGGGTCTGGGTGTATGTGGTTCCTTCGTTGTTTCTGGTTTCCATAGTACAAGGGAAAACCTTAGTTTGGGACCAGGACAATGTATGTGATGTTGTCTCAATTTATTTATTTTAATTTATTTCAAATTTAATTCACTTTGAATCAGTAGTTTTAAAATTATAACGATTGAAAGTTTCTTAATTTTATCACTCACTCACTCACTGACTGACCGATCATCAAAATTCTAAGACACTTCTAGCAGACATATTTAGAACCTTCAAATTTAGAATATACTCGCTCGAATATGCTCGCACTTCGAGTGCGTATTATCGTTAGTGAGTGCCCTCTCAAATTTTTGTTCTCATTCATAGTGAAAATCCCATTTAGATCATTCACGTCGTAGTACCCTGTTATAGTCGAGCCGTTGTATCATGCCCGATTTGACAACACCTTTCTTTTCAATTTTGCACTTATCCCTGCTATGAGGAACACATTTCGCGAATCATAAAGAACTACTTTTAAATCATAAAGTTCTTTATGATTCGCGAAATGTGTTCCCCATAACAAGGATAAGCGCAAAATCAAAAAAAAGGCATTGTCAAATCGGGCATGATACAACGGCCCGACTTTTATAGTATCTTATATGTCTCAATCAGGTCGCCTCGTTCTCTTCTCACCTCCAGTGTAGTGAGACCCAAAGCCCTGAGCCGCTCCTCGTATGTCAGGTTCCGAATGCTGATTACCATCTTTGTAGCTCTTCTTTGCACTGTGTATCCGTAGATAATTGACAACATTAAGTAGGTAAATTTTCTTCATTTTGATAATTGGACTGTAAACTAGAGTTAAAAATATTGTATACGTGTTTTTTTATTTTTTTAAATTTAAATGTTTAATATGATAAATTATTATTTTAAAACTTGCTCATTCTAAAACGACGTAAGTACCATTGTAGGTGTTATCCGTAATATTTCTTTGCCTTTTGCTGGCCTAAAAAAAGTCCAGTCCCTGTCAAATGTCAATCAAATTCAAATCGAAGAGATTTGTTGGAGATTCGTTGAAGATAGGTTGATTTTGCTTGTTTCGTGGATATTAGGTACTGAATAATTATGAAAGTAGACGAAGGTTTTGTTATGGCAGACAGCCGTAATCTACCCAAGGTAGATTTAATAATGTTATTAGAACTCATTCGTGAAGATGAGAACTATAATGTCGCTGAAATTCGTGGTGCGAAAATGCTCATGTCGTCCAGGGACGCCTATGTAGAATCTGCAGTGGGGTTTGTACAGTTGAAAAGAGCAGGAGCTATTTGCACTGTGAAGTGCCGGGTATTACCGGAACACAAAGTGCGTACGCAGCGGATACATCGTGTTGGCTGTAATCGACGAGGATGCGAACAATTTATTTTTAAGAAATTTTTACAAATGGCTAAGTAAATAAAACTAAACTTGTACTTAAATATTGTTTTATTGATTGTGTTTAATAATTTTGTACTATTGGAGTTTGTAAATTTATTAGACCACAACTTATTAACTACATCATATGTTACGTGATCCTCACACACATATAGTGTTCCTTTTGTTACGTTTGCTCTACCAACAGCAATGCACCAACTTGCTTTATTCCGATCAGGAACACGAAAGAAATGTTTGTCTGGCGAAGTAAGAGCTCTATTTTTACATTTAGGGACGAAGCACAATGTCATAGGGTCCCGTTGCGGTCTTGGTCTGACTGATCTCATTATTTTTTTAATACTTTAGTTTACTTTCTTTTATGCCGAATAAATTATCAATTTATTGTAATATTTTGACTGACTTCTTATTTGTTTATTAGTCATCTGTCAATTTTGTCATAATGAGTTTTTTTTTTGGGTAGGTATATTGTACGTCCAGAAATTAATTTAAAAATAAAAAATAGTGGTAAAAGGAATATTATCTAAAACACCTACAGAGTAATTTTTTTTTCTATCTCGTAATTTTGAGAGTAATTAATATCTAAAAAAGCGTAATTCACATCCGGGAAGCCCAAAAACATAAATGGCATTTTAATTTTCATATCAATTTTTCGATGAAATGTTGTCAATTACTTCCATTTAACCACGTTGTTAAAGATGTTACGGCCGTGCGATTTTTTTTTACTTTTTCTCGAGTTGACGTCGATAAGTTTTTTGTTACAGCACCATCTTTGAAAGTGATGGAGCTGAGATGGAAGTGGACTATTCATCACCGTCTCTTGAAGGTAGGATCAAAAATACTGAACCGTAAAATTTGTTAGGAACTAGTTGACGTCTACAGCTCCGCTCACTTACCATCAGGTGACACGCTTGCTCGTTTGCCTACGTATGTCATAGAAAAGATTCAATCTATGCTAACGCCCCGTCGGTTTAAGTACCGGGCCGTGATCTCGGGGTCCCAGGTTAGATTCCCGGATCGAGCAAAAAACATGTTTCGAATTTTTCGAACAAAGCTCGAGTTTATGATCACCGCACCGCATTAGGCAAGCGTGGTGATTAAGCCTAATCCCATCATAGTAGCGATGACTTGATTTCTGTGAGGCCTTTGCCCTGCAGTGGGACAGTATATAGGCTGATATTTTACTACATTATTAAACTTATAAATATTTTATTGCTTCCAGACACATGTAGTAATATATTAGTTACTTTCAGATTTAATGTCGGCATTTGGAAAACTGTCAAACTGGGACAAACTAACAGAGCAACAGAAGAAAGAAGTGAACAGTGGCATACCACAGTTGTGGGTGCCTGAAGACACCTTTAGGTCTTGGCTGGACAGCTATCAAGGTACAAAAATTATGTTGAAATAGACAAAAAAATAATTTTTATGGATAATATTAAATTTACTGTAGGTACTTTAGTATACAGAACATTTAACTGGCCGGATGGCGCATTTGGTAGTGACCCTGCCTCATACGCCAAAGGTCGTGGGTTCGATCCCCATTGCACACTGGACAAACATTCGTGTGATGAACACTTGTGTTTGTTCAGTTGTGGGTGTTATATATGTATTTAAGTATTATATTTGTGATTCCTCTGTTGTCTGATATCTGTAACACAAGTGCTTGAAGCTACTTAGTACGGAGTCAGGTTGATTTTTTTTAATGATATAGGTGGCAGATCGAGCCGACGGAATCACCTGATGGTAAGCGATTACCGCCGCCCATGGATACCTGCAACACCAGTGGTGTTACAAGTGCGCTGCTACCTTTTAAACCCCCTTCCCTTGGAATGGGCCTCCGGTACCCTCACTCACGCAGCGAAACTCAGCGCTGGTTTTCTGTGAGGACGTGGTATTACTCCGGTCGAGTCGGCTCAATCATGCCGAAGCGTGGCTTTCCCACTCTTAAAATGATTTCAATGTCAATGTAGGAGATGTTGTGTGAATTTATATTTGTATTTTCAGTTGTAAATACCAAATCCTGGTTCAACAAGCTTCTGTCT
Organism: Cnaphalocrocis medinalis; assembly: GCA_014851415.1. NCBI lineage: Eukaryota > Metazoa > Arthropoda > Insecta > Lepidoptera > Crambidae > Cnaphalocrocis > Cnaphalocrocis medinalis. Next base: position 4,861,693 of record CM026303.1, on the reverse strand, counting down.
GCATGCCGCGATGAGTGCAAGCAGGACAGCCTGCGGTGGCTGAGAGAGACGGATAGATGGCCACGAAAACACTTCGATATATCGGTGGTGAGTAGAAATAGAAAAAAAAAAAAAGTTAGTTTTTATGTGATAGGTGGCAGACGAGCAGACGGATCACCTGATGGTCAGTGATTACCGCCGCCATATCTATTATGTATTGCCATATCTATTATATTGTATATAACATTTCTGTAATGTCCAGTTCTTAAGTTGTGATTTTTTGTGCAATAAAGTACATCTATCTATCTACCGTGGTTTGTCACAGGTAACGGAAGCGATAGAGAGGCAAGATTGGAGCGAGCGAGACGTAAACGCATCGTCTGATATCAGAGCTTCGGACTGTTTAGTAGAGTGGGCGGCCAGGCTTATGTTAAGGTAGTCAATACTTTGCTATTTATTTGCTCCATAATGTCAAAACTATACAGTTAAGAAAGATATTATATTCGAAACATCATTACCATTTTTGATGACCTATCCATAGATACCCTATGCTTATGGGCTGGACGAAAAATAATAAATAAAAAATGCACTTGATAAATCACACCAATCAATCTCTGTACTAGGAGTACCAGGTGACGATAATTGACTGGAGGCGACCAGAGCAACCAGACCCGATAAAATTTAAATAATGTAGTTTTCTTAATTTACTTGACCGGAAATCGAACCCGCGACCTTTATAATAACTTGGCCACTGCGACATCGAGGCCGTCAAAAAATCAAATTTTGTTTACAAAATTAATACATTTACTTATTTATAATAGCTCTTATATTTACAAAAATAAGGCTATGACATACGGACAGACATTCATGACGAATGGAACCCTTAAAATGATTCATAGTACATTGTATACTTCCAAATACACTTTTTCTTTTCTATTAATACTAATTATAAAGAGATAACTTCTATAGACAACGACAAGGCTTATAGGTAAACCGAAAACACGAAACGCTTGCGCGATGTAATTGGACACAGCGCCATCTGTTGGTTCATTTCTGAATTACGGTCCCGAAGCGAAGTGAGGGCGGGCCACTAGTTTTAATATATTTCTATTCTAATCTATCTTGTTTGTACTGATTCTTCTCAGGTAGTAATCAACTTTCCGAATCAGCGGTAGCTTACATGATATTTGACATTCATAAATGTTCTATAAGGACTTAAATTGAATAAAGAATATTTCTATTTCTGTACCAACAGACGATCCTTCGCCGGCGGCAACGACAGCTCGTGCAGTGACGTGGCTTCAACTCGCACGCACGAGTTGTCGTGGTGCCGCGCCGCTAACGAGAGGGGGCTGGCGCGACTGGCGCTACACTGTGTCGACATTAACGGAAGGTGAGCTTATGATTTTCACTCCCCCCCCCCCCCCTCTTTAAACCCCTTACAATCCTCTTTTAGCAATAAAAAGTAGCCTATGTTCTTTCTCAGGGTCTAGACCATCTGTACATACCAATTGGGTACTACCGCGTGTGGAAAATCCGTTAGATGGCGTACGTGTAGACTGAGGTCCAACTTCACGGTGATTGGTTATTTTTGTTGTGAGATGTCAAAATTTCACTAAACGGCCAATGACGTTGAAGTTGGACCTCAGTCTACACGTACGCCATCTAACGGATTTTCCACACGCGGTAGCCCCCATTTCATTCAAATCTGTTCAGTAGTTGTGGCGTAAAAGAGTAACAGACAGACAGACAGGTTTACTTTTGCATTTATAATATTATTATATTATATATAGTTATTCATTTATGACTTGGCAATCACATCCGAATCAAATTAATGCATTCATTACTTGTGAGATATGAGATATCGTGTGATTGCCAAGTCAATAAATGAATAACCGACTTGGCAAAACATGGATCTCACCACTTTTTACGGTAGTTGCGAGACTTGACTCGCTAATAGCGATCCCTTCCAGACAACCTTTGGGTAGAAGAATAATACAGAGAATTAACATATGTATGTATCTACCTTCTTGTTATTTGAGAAGCAATAAATGCATTGTTTTTATGTTTAGTTCCCCAGACATAACGGAGGCCGTGTCCTGGCAGATAGAGAAGGCGCGAGCGATGCGACGCATCGGCCTCGACACCAACGACGTGGATATGCTGGGAGATGCGCTTGCGACTCTAGGTGTGTAAAGAAATCTTTATCCTACTACTATTTTATAGGCGAATGTTTGTATGGATGTATGGATGTTTGTTACTCTTTCACGTAAAAACTACTGAATGGATTTGAATGAAACTTTACCACAATATAGCTTATACATCAGAATAACACATAGGCTACAATTTATAAAAATATATTGTGTGGATTGTCCAAAATATGACGATAATAATGAACTCCACGCGTACGAAGTCGCGGGCGGCCGCTAGTTATTTATAAATATACTAGCTTATTTCCACGGCTTCGCTCGTGCCTCCTACTTTCTTAAAATAGGGGGTAGAAAGTATTCTAAGTTACTCTCCATCCCTTCAACTATCTCCACTTAAAAACTCACGTCAATTCGTCGCTCCGTTTTGGTTTTGCCGAGAAAGAAAGACAAACATACAGACAGATAGACAGACACACACTTTCTCATTTATAATATTAGTATGGATGTTTTTAATCTTTCGCATTACATTTAACAAGTTCTTCATATAAACGGGACTAAACGCGAGGAGATTTAATAAGTACATTCTAGCACTTACTGCTTGCAATAATGTATGGGATTTTATTTTGATGAACTAATATGCTAAAGGGACTATATTCGTGCTACCTATTATGAGGGCTTCGCGATAAAATTGGAAAATTATTGATTAGTTTAATTGTGGGAGAGCCACGCTTCGGCATGAATGGGCCAGCTCGACCGGAGTGATACCATTGCCTCACAGAAAACCGGCGTGAAGCAGCCCCTGTGCTGTGTTTCGCCGAGTGAGTGAGGGTACCGGAGGCCCACCCGGGGAGGGGAAGGGGATTAAAGGTTGGCAGCGCACGTGTAACCCCACTGGTGTTGCAAGTGTCCATGGGCGGCGGCAATGCTTACCATCAGGTGATCCGCCTCGTTTGCTACCTATCACATAAAAAAAAGTTACTTTATTTTGTAATTTATTTTATGTTTATTGATAAACTTGTTGCAGAATCATCTGAAGTCCAACTGGAAGGATGTTCTAACAGAGATATCATAGCTATGAACACATTGACACTTGCTCTGCATCAAGATGTAGGATGTAAGTCAAATAAACTGTAATTAACCACTGTCAAAATTCAAATAGTTTATTGCAATAGGCTATTTGACAAAATTCTGAAAACTATCTCAGGGTATTCATTTGTTTATAAGGAGCCATAAAAAATACTTTTAGATAGATAGATACTCTTTATTGCACAACACATTACAGAACTAAATGCTAATAGTAATTTACAAACACAATAATTTTTATTTTTGGTATAGCAATTCTTCGCAATTTATTCTTAAGTAAATATTGCACTTAAATTTTTAGTGCAATATTTACTTACAAATACAATATCGGCGGCCTTATCGCTAATAGCGATCTCTTCCAGACAACCTTTGGGTAGATGAATAATGCAGCGAATTAACAAGGGGTAAGGCAGTGCAGATCTTTTTTACTTTTCTGTTTTTATTTTAGATATTTTAATAAAAAAAACGAAAAAGAAAATGCAATATTCAAATATGCCGCAAAAACGCGTCTTTTAGCAATATGGCGGTCAGTGACTTAGATTGTCCATACGACGGTACGATCACAGAGTACTTTTATGGGTACGATCAACCATAGACTTTTTTTTGTTTATTTCGTCATAGGAAGGAAAGGCAATCAACCATAGGCAGTAGACTTACGCGCAATCTACGTCACGGGCCGTTTTTAGTCACGTGACCCCTGTTTAAAAATATAATTTTAGAAGACGAATTTTGATTAAATAATGCAATATTATATTACAAATCGCTCCACAAAAAATATATTAACACTGATGTTATTATATAAATGTATATTTTTATCACTGTCAAATAGCCTATTCACATTACGATGTCAAGATGTTACCTATAAATAAATAAATTGATAAAAATGTGACGACGTGTTCTATCTGAACATTTGTTCAACTTTTCGAAATCCTCTGAAAAAAATTTTGCCTCTCCATACAAAATGACCAAGTCACGTGATCGACTTTGTATGAAAAGTTGTAATTTTTATGCGATTTTCCAAATTAATGTTGTTCAGAATTGTTGATAGAACACGTGGTTAAAGAGATGTAAATGTTCACAGATACACCTTGTATCACTTTACATTTGGCTTTTTCAAATTCATTGTTTTTTTTTTTAGGTTTGTCTGATGAGAAACTGCGAACTATTATTGAATCTACAAATCAACATACAAAAAGACACATTCTCAGCAAGAAAAATAAAGAAATGTTGAGCTCTTTATTTGGAATGGCGATTTGTTACTACGATGACGTGTGGCCCGAAGGTAAGAAAGACATTAAGGGGCTATACGAATGAAACTAGCGCCACCAATCTATTTACACTGAAGAAAATAAAACATTACAGACATGTAAATTGGATTATTCAAGATGCAATACAATATTTCTAACACTCGACAAGTAACAACATTAGTAAATTATTGCTAAAAACGGCCACTTTTAGCTAGCTATTTATAAGCTATTTATAATCATATAAAATATGTTTAGCTGGAGGCACGAAAGTATAGCGATGACCGTTATTTTGCGCACTTGTAAAAAAGAAGACTCTATCAAAATTGGTTTCTGCGCACTCAAGAACATAACTACACTTTCTTGCCTCAGACTAAACCTATGAGTCTATGCGTTGATAGTTTAAATTTTATTTTTTGTCTTTTAGAGCGTTTAAATAAAAGTTTTATTTAAAAAAGTTTATTAGCTCTTATTTTATCGTTTAACTATTAATTTTCCAGATGAAACAGAACAGAACAAACTCCTGCGCAGTATGTGTGACATCCTCGGCCACGTCATAGACATGGATCTGCCCGCGCGAGCTGAGATGCTTCTATCGGTGGTGTTCAACCGGATGGACGGACTCGGGCCGATGGAGGAGGGGACTGCTGACAACTTGTTGGAGAAGGTAGGTTAGGTGCCAAGTTAGCTTAGACAAAAGGTCATTCACTTATTTACATTCTATTTAAAAATGACGTGGAAACGTAAATGTGGAATCGCTTCTGAATGAGCCGGCTCGACCGGAATGATACCACCTCACAGAATACCGACTTGATGCAGCGCCTGCGCTGTTTCGTCGAGTGAGTGAAGGTACAGGACGCCCAATTGGAGGGAAAGAGGTTAAAAGTTTGCAGCCCACTTGACGCTAATGTTGTTGCAAGTGTCTATGAGCGGCAGTCGCTTTCCATCAGATGATCCGTCTGCTCGTCTGCCACCAATAAAGTATAAAAAGACTTTAACAGTCTTTTATAATAGATACTATAACATGACGCCAACTGCCATAAGTCTTTGCGTTTAGTATAGATACCAAACTGGTGAAGTGTTAGCAATTAGCATCAAAATACTGAATACTAGTGGTCCGCCCTCACTTCGCTTCGGGACAGTAGTTACAAACTGAACTAAGAGATGGCGCTGGGCGTCGATTAGATCGTGCTTGTGTTTCGTATTTTCAGTTTACATATAAGTTACCCGTTGGCTTTAGAAGTTCTCTTTATAAATAGTATAGATATAGAAGAACTCTTACTATGAGACGCCGTTTAATCCCATTTAGCAATAGAACCCATACATTTATTATTTATTTTACTGGCCTCATACTCCAAAGATCGTGGGTTCGATTCCCACCCTGGACATACATTTGTGTTATTAACACTTGTGTTTGTTCAGTGTCTGGGTGTTATAAATGTATTTAAGTATTATATTTGTGATCCTCTGTTGTCTGACATCTGTAACACAAGTGCATAAGCTACTTAGTACGGAGTCAGGTCAATGTATGAGATGTTGTGTGAATTTATTTATTTTATTTATTTACAGTTAAGTCTCCTACTCAAAAACCTAGACGCCACATCATTGGAACAGATCTCTTCGCACGCCCATCTCTTCCCCGCCCACCTCCTCCATAAACAAGAGTCGATCTCTGCTCTATTGTCTATGAGCGAAGGCGAGGAAGAGTGTAGGCAGCAGCTGAGTTTGGTGTGTGATCCGAGGCATGCCTTGTTAAGAAGATGTCAGATGCTTTTGAAATGTGTTTCTGGTAAGTAGAAAGTTTTCTTTTCCCGCCCACTTGTACCATAGACAAGACTATCTCCGCTCTATTGTCTATGGGCAATGGAGAAGAAGAGGGCAGACAACAGCTGAGATTTGAGAAAAAGTAGATAGTTCCTGCTCACTTGTTCCATAGACAAGACTCAATCTCCGCTCTATTGTCTATGGGCGATAGAGAGGAAGAGTGTAGGTAGCAGCTAATATGAGGGTACCGGAAGCCCACCCGGGGGAAGGGGATAAAAGGTTGGCAGCGCTTTTGTGTCTCACTGGTGTTGCAAGTGTCCATGGGCGGCGGCAATTGCTTACCATCAGGTGATCCACCTGCTCGTCTGCTACCTAACACATAAATATACAAACCCCTATTTATTTATTTACTGTAGACTCGGAAGCGTGGTCGAGGACGTTCGAGCTGATGAGGAGTAGCATCTTCGAGAACCCTCACGCAGCCTCCAGCACCGAGTATACTGTGCTCAGGAAATATAAGAACGAGTTGTATCAGATCGAAGATTATGGTCAGTACGATTTTGATATTTATTTTAAAAGGTTTCGATGAGTCGTCAGCTAGATTTTGTCGAGGAGTGAAACCCCAATGTTTGAAACCTCCTATGACTATACTCAAAACTGGAATTCAAGACAAAAAATCTACGACAAATACATTAATGTCAAATCTGTCAAAGTCACTAATGTCATTTTCAAGGAACGATTTTAGGTTTCGCCAACCTTTTTGGCATTATTTTTCTTATTATGCAGACTAAACTATCAAGATTCCGTACATTGTTAAGATGTTGTAGGTAGATATCAAATGTTATTAACACCTGAAGTGTTACAAGCGCAATACTATCTTAGAAAACTAAATTACGGATGGTTAAGTTTTTATCAAAGGGATGCGTATTTACGTGAAAAAAAGTAAATATATATTTTTTTTAATTATAAAATCAAAATTACCAATAAATAAATTACATCAGCGAGTGTTTTTAGAAGAAAAGGGGTATACTATGGTACGATCATTTTATTGCAGTAGCAACATTGTAGTAGATTTTTTGGTCTTGAATTCCAGTTTTGGGTATACATTGTGTCACAGAGTATTATTTTTTCGAATTTTGCTACTCTTTTATTTTCATGGACACTACTCACAGGACGCACCTATGTAACAGTCAACAGCAAAAGTAGATGGTCAAAATCAAAAACTCAATACTCACTATTGAGTGGAGTTTGCGTCAGAACTGTATGGTGTCAAATTCATACATTTCTGTCGCAAACTCCGCATAGCTTCAAAGTGATTCATACAGTTCTGATGCGAACTCCGCATAGCTTCAAAGTGATTCATACAGTTCTGATGCGAACTCCGTATAGCTTCAAAGTGATTCATACAGTTCTGACGCGAACTCCGCATAGCTTCAAAGTGATTCATACAGTTCTGACGCGAACTCCGCATAGCTTCAAAGTGATTCATACAGTTCTGACGCGAACTCCGCATAGCTTCAAAGTGATTCATACAGTTCTGACGCGAACTCCGCATAGCTTCAAAGTGATTCATACAGTTCTGATGCGAACTCCGTATAGCTTCAAAGTGATTCATACAGTTCTGACGCGAACTCCGCATAGCTTCAAAGTGATTCATACAGTTCTGACGCGAACTCCGCATAGCTTCAAAGTGATTCATACAGTTCTGACGCGAACTCCGCATAGCTTCAAAGTGATTCATACAGTTCTGATGCGAACTCCGTATAGCTTCAAAGTGATTCATACATTTCTGTCGCAAACTCCGCATAGCTTCAAAGTGATTCATACAGTTCTGATGCGAACTCCGTATAGCTTCAAAGTGATTCATACATTTCTGTCGCGAACTCCGTATAGCTTCAAAGTGATTCATACAGTTCTGACGCAAACTCCGTATAGCTTCAAAGTGATTCATACAGTTCTGACGCAAACTCCGTATAGCTTCAAAGTGATTCATACTTTTCTGACGCAAACTCCGTATAGCTTCAAAGTGATTCATACAGTTCTGACGCAAACTCCGTATAGCTTCAAAGTGATTCATACAGTTCTGATGCGAACTCCGCTCAATGGTGGGTATAGAGTTTTTGATTTTGATCAACCGATCCCAAGAATGTAAATGATAGGGCCGAGCAAATGACGAAATTCCAAAAGTTGCAAAATAAATGTTGTTAATGATTGGTAAAACATGAGGTAAAAAGGATGTCAATGTTCACAAACACACCCTGTATTTATGTTTTTATCATCAACATTCATATTCATTTCAGATTCTTCAGATGCCAAGCAAAAATCAACCATACTAAACAAGATATCAATAGAGCTACACAAAAAATCCGCCGCTCGCACGTCTCTACGCCTCTCGCAGCTCTGTCCCGCTCTAGCTAAGTACAGCAACAGTGGGAGTGAGCGAGACGAGTGCATGTCTCGTTTGTTGAGGCTTGGCAAGCTTGGTGTAGTCAAGTTTTATGAACAAGTAAGGAAATTTTTAATGTTAGTAGTACTAGTAATATTATTAATTGTAGTTTTTATTTTTTAGTATATTTCAAGTAATGTATGATTTGGAGGCTCGATTGGAGCGAACATTAACTGTGGGAAAGCCACGATTTGGCATGAATGGGCCGGCTCGACCGGAGTGATACCACTGCCTTACAGAAAACCTTCGTGAAGCAGCCCCTGTGCTGTGTTTCGCCTAGTGAGTGAGGGTACCGGAGGCCCACTCGGGGGGAAGGGGATAAAAGGTTGGCAGCGCACTTGTAACTCCACTGGTGTTGCAAGTGTCCATGAGCGGCGGCAATTGCTTACCATCAGGTGATCCGCCTGCTCCTGGTCTTGTCTTGTCGTTGTCTATAGAAGTTATCTCTTTATTTTATTTTTATTTAAACTTTATTGCACAAAATTTGTTACAATAGGCGAACTGAATGCCCAGGGGCATCCATACTAATATTATAAATGCGAAAGTAACTCTGTCTGTCTGTCTGTCACTCTTTCACGCCAAAACTACTGAACGGATTTAAATGAAATTTGGTATACAGATGATCTAGACCCTGAGAAAAAACATAGGCTACTTTTTATTGCGAAAAGGGGGTTATAAGGGGTTAAAAGGGGGGTAAAAAGTTACTTTTCCACGCGGACGAAGTCGCGGGCGGCCGCTAGTTCTTTATAAATGGTATAGATTATAGATTACCTATTTTTCGTCAGGTATCAGTATTCTGCGATGCAGTGACCCGTCCCGCAGTCCTCACCGCACTCCTGTCGGACGGGTCCACGCGCCGCTACATCCACAAGACGGGCGACCGGCTGCGCGGGGACGCGGCCGCGCGGGGGGCCGCGGGGGCTGCCAGCATGTGGGGGGTGAAGGTGATTAGCTACTCGGTGAGTGGGGGCTTGTTATACCAATAGATGGCGCTATTATCATGAAGACAATCACCAATAGACTTAGCTGAATGTCACTTATTGGTGTCGTCTAGTGACGGCGCTGGGTGTCACAAATAGATGGCTCTTGCTGTCACCAATGAATGTCGGTTGCTATCACCAATAAATAAGTAGGAGCTTTCAGATTCTTCAAATGTCAAACAAAAATCGTCCATGTAAGTGACTATCGCGTGTGAAATATCCGCTAGATGGCGTAATGTTAGACTGAAGTCCAAAAATTCAGCGTCATTGGATGTAAGTTATATCAATAGAAGGCGCTGGGAGTCACCAATAGATGGGGCTAGATGTTACATATAGATGGCTCTTGCTGTCACCAATAGATGGCGCTGGCTGCCAGCAATAGATGACTTTTGCTGTCACCAATAAAAGTCGGCTGCTGTCACCGATAGATGACGCTAGGTGTCACCAATAGATGGGGCTGGGTGTCACCAATAGATGTTGCTACATCCACAAGACGGGCGACCGGCTGCGGGGGGACGCGGCCGCGCGGGGGGCCGCGGGGGCTGCCAGCATGTGGGGGGTGAAGGTGATCAGCTACTCGGTAAGTAGGAGCTTTCAGATTCTTCAAATGTCAAGCAAAAATCATCCATGTAAGTGACTATCGCGTGTGAAATATCCGCTAGATGGCGTAATGTTAGACTGAAGTCCAAATTCGGCGTCATTGGATGTAAGTTATATCAATAGAAGGCGCTGGGAGTCACCAATAGATAGGGCTAGATGTTTCATATACAAGTAGATGGCTCTTGCTGTCACCAATAGATGTTGCTACATCCACAAGACGGGCGACCGGCTGCGGGGGGACGCGGCCGCGCGGGGGGCCGCGGGGGCTGCCAGCATGTGGGGGGTGAAGATGATTAGCTACTCGGTGAGTGGAAGCTTGTTATACCAATAGATGGCGCTATTATCATGAAGACAATCACCAATAGACTGAGCTGGGTGTCACTGCGGTCTGTGTGCGGCCGTGGTATCACTGCGGTCTGTGTGCGGCCGTGGTATCACTGCGGTCTGTGTGAGGCCGTGGTATCACTGCGGTCTGTGTGAGGCCGTGGTATCACTGCGGTCTGTGTGAGGCCGTGGTATCACTGCGGTCTGTGTGAGGCTGTGGTATCACTCCGGTCTGTGTGAGGCCGTGGTATCACTCCGGTCTGTGTGCGGCCGTGGTATCACTTCGGTCTTTGTGAGGCCGTGGTATCACTCCGGTCTGTGTGAGGCCGTGGTATCATTCCGGTCTTTGTGAGGCCGTGGTATCACTCCGGTCTGTGTGCGGCCGTGGTATCACTCCGGTCTGTGTGCGGCCGTGGTATCACTCTGGTCTGTGTGAGGCCGTGGTATCACTCCTGTCTGTGTGAGGCCGGGGTATCATTCCGGTCGAACCGACCCATTACCTACCGATGGTTGACAGTCCACTACCGTGCGCTTTACTCGACACTTTCTGCCGCGCACCTCCTCATTGTGGAATCAACTTCCCGCAGCGGTATTTCTGAACCGGTACGACATCCAAATCTTCAAGAAACGAGCCTATACCCTCCTAAAAGGCCGGCAACGCATCCGCACTCCTTCTGGTGTACCTGATGTCCGGGTGCGGAGGTGTTCACTTACCATCAGGTGACCCGCTTGCTCGTTTGCCTTCCTGTATCATAAAAAAACATATTACTTGTTGGCAGGTGACACCCCTCAGTGAAGACAGCGGTATGATCGAGTACGTCGAAAACACGAAGCGACTCCGGGACATGGTCAACAGCGAATTTGATTTAGGTAACCTATGACTATGATTTAGGTAACTGACAACCATTGGAGCCATAAAGTCCTTGAGTGGAGACCGCGACTCGGCAAACGTAGTGTTGGACGCCCTGCTACAAGATCGGATGACGATATTCGAAGGCTGGCTGGAGTGAGCTGGATGAAAGTGGCCGAAAATCGGGAGCGGTGGCGTGCATTGGGGGAGACCTATGTCCAGCAGTGGACGAGCGTGGGTTGCTGATGATGAACCTATGACAGGGTGGTGGATACAGGGTGGCATCGTTTATTAAATAATTTAATTATTAAATTTTATTTTATTTAAATTATTAAATCATCAACAATATTTACATCAGTACAAATTACAATGATACCTAAAATATTAAACATTCCATCATCATCATTTCAGCCAATAGACGTCCACTGCTGGACATAGGCCTCCCCAATTATTCTCCACACAGATCGGACTTGGATTGGTGTGTATCTGTGAACATTTACATCCCTTTAACCACGTGTTCTTGGGTCTTAGTGTTCTGGGATGATGCCCCTAGTTAATTATCGTGTTATCAACGACTTCCGGGGTCGCTACGTCACAGCTTACTAACGCGCCCTACTAGCGGATGGCGGGAAGTCTGCTAGCGCCAACATATTTTTAATAATAAAATAATAAATTGAGACAACATCACGTACATTGTCCTGGTCCCAAACTAAGGTTTTCCCTTGTGCTATGGAAACCAGAAACAACGAAGGAACTACAAACACCCAGACCCAACACAAATAACTGTTTCATCAACAAACATTTGAGTTGGTGCGGGAATCGAACCCGCGACCCTTACGTCTCAACCGGCGCTCAAACCATTGCGCTAAACGGGTCGTCAAATAATATATCGCGTTTAAATATCAGTTATATAATATAAATCTAAATAATAAATACTAAATATATGTTTTATATTTATAGTTAATTTTATCGAATGAGAAATATTTATGTCTAATTTTATTCCTAAATTCTAAAATGAAAAGTTACTGTTTTGACTATTTTAGTACAACGAATTTTTGTATAAAAGTGCGGTGTCATTTAAATTATTGGTGGAATTATTACGTAGGGCGAAGCTCTGCCCGAATAAATCGTGATTAAGTACCAACGACTACGTTATTTGGCCACCCTGACTCACTCTCTGTAACAATCGTCACCTGGTACTCATAGTACAGGGGTCGCCCTAGTTTGAGACCAGGTTGATTGGTGTGATTGTCTGGCGCATTTATTTATTTATCTCGTTCCCAGACTCAGTGGATATAGGGGCCCGCGCTGAAGATGAGGAGCTGATCCTTGCGTCCTCCTCGCTGGACCAGCACCGCGCCTACTGCCGCCAGGTGCCGCCACATGCCTTAAGGTAAATGGTAGAAAAGTAACTATACTCTGATTCATAATCATGTAAAGTAAACTGACAGATGTTTTTGTGTCATCCCCATACATTATCACTCAATTTGACAGATGCAAAAAATCTAAATGTATAGAAACTTGACATTTGCATCTGTCAGTTTACTTTTTAGAGTATACTTTTTATTTTTAAACTATCCGAAACGTGCAGGTCACGATGTTTTCCATCACTGCCGAGCTAATGGTAGGTAAGCTATTGTACTGCGCCACTTTATATATTTACTAGCTTTTGCCCGCTTCTTCGATCGCACCCCCCACTTCCCTAAAAGGGGGGTTAGAAAGGGGCAAAAAGTAGCCTATGTTACTCTCCAACCCTTCAACTATCTCCAATTAAATAGAAATAAAAATCACGTCAATACGTCGCTCCGTTTGGCCGTGAAAGAAAGACAAACATACAGACAGACACACTTTCCCATTTATAATATTAGTATGTTTTTTTTTCATCAGGTCAGCTATTGAAGCCAACTGCATTTCAACCGAAGACTTCATAAATAAGAAGCAAATGTTTTTGGACACTTTGAGCTCTATCACCGTTTTGACTTGGCTGTTTGGTAAGAAGTGTTTTATAATAAACAGTGGCCCGCCCTCACTACGTTTTGGGATATTAGTTTAGCACGCTACCAAGAGATGGCGCTGGGCATCAATTACATCGCACAAGCTATTTGCGTTTTCAGTTTAGCTATAAGGCTTGTGGTTGCCTCCAGAATATACCTCTTTATAAATAGTATAGAAGATAAATGTTTTATGTTTTAGGGCAACTCGTGTACCATGAGTACCAAAACTACCAAATGACAATAATTAACTGGGGCGTCAACCCAGAATACCCAGTCTCAAGACAACTTAGAAAATTTAGTTTTTTTTAAGTGATAATATTTAATTTATCGCCCAATGGTAAGCAATGACCGCCGCTCATAGACATCTGCGACACCAGTAGAGTCACAAGTGCGTTGCCAACCTTTTATTCGTTTTTTAGGGTTCCGTAGCCAAATGGCAAAACGGAACCCTTATAGTTTCGTCATGTCCGTCTGTCCGTCTGTCCGTCTGTCCGTCTGTCACAGCCGATTTCCTCGGAAACTATAAGTACTACAGTGATGAAATTTGATGGGAATATGTGTTGTATGAACCGCTACAAAAACTATGACCACTAAATAGTAAAAAAAGAATTGGGGGTGGGGCCCCCCATACATGTAACTGAGGGATGAAATTTTTTTTTTCGATGTACATACCCGTGTGGGGTATCAATGGAAAGGTCTTTTAAAATGATATAAGTTTTCTAAAAAACATTTTTCTTAAAGTGAACGGTTTTTGAGATATCAGCTCTCAAAGTCGTAAAAAGTATGTCCCCCCCCCTCTATTTTTATAACTACGGGGTATAAAATTCTAAAAAAAATAGAGGTGATGCATGCTAATTAACTCTTTCAACGATTTTTGGTTTGATCAAAGTATCTCTTATAGTTTTTGAGATAGGTTGATTTAACTGTAATTTTGGTTAAGTTTATTATATTTGCTGCTACGGAACCCTTTGTGCGCGAGCCCGACTCGCACTTGGCCGGTTTTTTTTTATAGTATAGGAAAGCAAACGATCAAGCGGGTCACCTGATAATAAGTGATAACCGCCGCCCATGGACATCAGCTACACCAGAAGGAGTGCAAATGCATTGTCGGCCTTTTAGGACGGTGTAGGCTCGTTTCTTAAAGATTTGAATGTCGTACCGGTTCGGAAATACCGCTGCGGGAAGTTGATTCCACAATGAGGAGGTGCGCGGCAGGAAGTGTCGAGTAAAGCGCACGGTAGTGGACCGCCATCCATCCAGGTCGTATGGATGGAATCCGAGTTTATGGCGTGTAGTGCGGTGGTGAAATTTGGCAGCGGGTATTAATTCGAACAACTCCTGTGATGGGATTAGGCTTAATCACCACGCCTAATGCGGTGCGGTGATCACAAACCTGTATAATGAAATCCTTGTTTTCCTTCTCCTTTGGCGACAGCTGAAAATCAGTGATTTGCTCGTGCAATAACGAGCAAACAATTACTGAGCTGCAGCCATTCTGTATCGCTGCGGCACACATGAGCTCGGTTATGTTCTCTATCTCACTTTATTAATTGATGATTTTGTTTTGTTATTTATACAGAAATATTTCTCTCTTGTATGTATTTTAAGAATGTATGCATGTGTGTCTGTTCGATGCAAATAAATTTATTATCTATCTATCTATCTATCTTGTCTGTCCCAGGCCTGGGCGACCGGCACCTAGAGAACCTGCTGTACTGCGCGGCGGACGGCGCGCTGCTGGCGGTGGACTGGGCCGCGCTGTTCCAGTACGGGGAGCGGGAGCTGCCGCCAGCTAGGCTCACTAGGAACATGCTGGCTGTGTGTGATGTTGATGGTAGGTCACAAATATTTCTTCTTTTTAAAAGAAGCATTACTCATCGACTTCAACTTTATAAGGCACAAGTTCGGCCCCACATGGAATACTGCTCCCATCTCTGGGCTGGAGCACCTCAGTACCAACTTCTTCCTTTTGATCGTATTCAACATAGGGCTGCTCGAATTGTCGCTGACCTGAGTCTCTCCAGTCAGCTTGATCCACTGGCTCTGCGGCGAGATATAGCTTCGCTATGTATTCTTTACCGCATTTATCATGGGGAGTGCTCCGAGGAATTGGGTATTTGACAATTTTTAAAAAAGTATTTTATTGTATTCTTAGGACACTAAAGATACGTTTGATAATTGTCTATTTCATTTTTAAAGTTAATTTATAACAAAAACAGCCATTTTAAATAATACGATTCAAATTTCCCGCCAAAACAGCAAGTCACGTGACAAATTAGCCCTCGACGTCATGATTCAATCTTTGAGTATATAGCCACTGGAGATGCCATACCGGGCGTTTCCCCTCCGGCAAAGTACATTGGTCAACTATTCGGAACTGGTCAACTAAGTTATACAAAACTACTTGGATGTCGCTACATCGCCATTTTGCATCGCTCCGTGTCGCGTGACGTTTCTCTTAAAAATGGTGAATTGTGCAGTATTTTCATGTAAAAGGCGATCTGACAGCTAAAATTCGCAACAAGATCGCGTTTCCTATCATAAGTAATGACTTTTATTAATTATCAAATGTGTATTAAACTAGAAAATATATTTTAATAAAAAATCGTTACGATACGTAAACGACAGAAAAATTTAATAATGATATCGTGGTATCGGTCCTAGTGATGGGACCAATTAAATCAACTCGACTTTTGAATGAATCATTCACTCACTGCAGTTAGTTTCAAAATCCGTTCTTTCATTATAGTTTGAATAAAATAGTATAGACGTATATTATAATATTAAAACATTGTAAAGTGAATTAGAGAAATTACTGTCCTTTCTTCTGGTCATACGATGTTGGAATTTATTCTAAAAATAAAAAGGTGGCTATAAAATATTTCGAGGTAAAAGGAATAAAATATGTGGTCCGGGAGTATCATGCATGATAACGGAGTAGATAGTAAACCATAATTGACAACATTTCAAAATTTCTAAGCCCTAAATAAAAATACCATTTCTTTGTTTTCTTCTCCTGATATCGAGAATATATCAAAATATTTTTTATATTGCTTATTTACTGAGAAAAAAAATTATAACTGAAAACTGAAAAATGACTCATACTTACACTGAAGAATGAAATATTTCCTTTGCCTATACCTTCTCCATTGCTAAAACTGATAATATCTGTGAATTAACTGTCATGTGTCTTCAGTGACATTTGTAAAAATAATTCCTCGTACTCATTACAATTCTCATAAATTCTCATTTATAATCGTTTACAACAAAGAAACTATTGCGTATGTGCCAATGAAGGATCCGAAATATTGTTGTGTCCCTATCTGCCACGAACAATTCTATTCATGCTCCGGAGAAATCCTTTTTTTCATTGCCAGTGTCTACGAAGTAAGAATGGTGGCAATGCATTGGTTATTAAGAAATTAACTGTTCTCTGCGTGTTGTTTTTACTTAGAAAATTAATGAAGACGGTGAAAGGACGGTGTCAAATTGAAAGCTAGATTGCCATCGTAGATTCATAGGTGTATAATTATTAAAATTCAATAACTAAGCTTCACATAGGTAGGTACTTAAGTAGTTATTTATTTACACAAGGTTAATAAAAAATATGAAACATTTTACATCTTTTATTTTGCACTCTATACTTTTTTGAAACATATAATTTTTCCAAAATACCTAAGCAGCATCTATTATTTTTTTTAACACAGAGCTCATCATAGTCAGCCAGAAGTCAGAACTTATGTATCAGCACTGGACGGTACACAAATGGACATCTCGCTTTAATTCTACGTATCCCACCGCAGTGTCTACGTAGGCTTCCCGCAAAGCAAGTAATGCTTTAGCACTACGTAGTTCAGCAACGTTGTAGCAGTCGTTCTCTTGCATGAACTCCAGTAACATTAGATAGTTTACTCTTGGCAAGTTTCTACTATCAGCAACTTGAAATCCGTCGGAAACTTTCATTTTATTTAAATAGTATGGGAAAAAGGGAGGTTATAATTCTATGACAGACAGATGCAAGACATAAAATGAAATTGTCAATAGTTGTCATGTATTCCTCAGTAAGCACAGAGTATATTGTATCTCAGTAAGTATGACGTAATTTGGCGCTTACGTCTGTTTAGAATACGAAGGATTAAAATATGTTTTTTTAGGTATCTTATAAACATAATTTCGAAAAAACAAAAAATATGGGTCGCTTTATTTTATATCTACTTTCATATAAAACAATAATATAGACATGCAAAAATTATGAAATGTTGTCAATTGGAGCTCGCTAATTTTAATATAGAAAAGTATACGAATGTTCGTTTATCCAATATTTCAAAAAATTAGACCCCCAGAAATATATTCGACACGTGTACAATAAACTTATTCATTTTGAAAATCAATATAAATGCGTAATAAGGATTTTTTGTAATATTGCAATAAATCATTCTAATTAAAAATATATTGTTTCATTTACTCTCCCTTTGTTTGTCCAAATGTTTACCCCAAACTAACAGTAACAGCACCGTTCACAAGGGGAATTTTGTTGTTTCTTGAATCGTGACGTCACGCGTTCTGATTGGCTACAAGCCGTTTTAGTTTTGATAATCCACAGATGCAAAATTTCTTATTTATTTTAAGAAATAAAAATATTTCTAATGTTTAATTTGTAAATTAACATAGATATTCTGAATCAGCGTCTTAAAATCTACATAATTCAATTATTTTCTTATTAATTGTTAACCATGTCAAATACCGAATTGTTTGATCTACTTCCTGCGGCTGAATTCTTACATCGAACCACACGCAAGCGGCTGTCATTCCATCCTCATCATCTTGATGGTTGGCGATCTAGCACTGTGCGTTTTTCGAGGAATTTTCTCCCGCGAACCTCAGTCTTGTGGAATAGTTTAGCTGCGGCAGTATTTCCTGACGGCTATGACTTAGGGACCTTCAAGAAACGAGCGTACTCCTTCTTAAAAGGCCGGCAACGCATCAGCGACCTCTCTGATCTTGCAGATGTTCATGGGCGGCGGTGATTACTTACCAACAGGTGACCCGCTTGCCTCGTTTGCCGCCTCTAGTATAAAAAAAAATAAAAAAAAAAAAACAATGGTCACTCGGACCTGCACCGACAATTTGCTGAACGGCCGCCTATTCAAATCAAATCAAATCAAAATGTCTTTATTCAATTTAAGTCCTTTACAGAACATTTATGAATGTCAAATTTTATAATCTACTGCTGATTCGGAAGGTCAATTTCTACCGAGAAGAATCAGCAAGAAACTCAGTAGAACTTAATCTTTTCAAATTTGTTATCATAAAATTTTTAAAGAATTAAATAAAATATAATTTCATAATACATAACACTGTGTAGGTGAACAGTTTATCATTTCCACAAATTCTGTCATTTAGGTATTCTTCAATTGTATAATAGGCATTTTGCCATCAAATAAGATTTAACTTTAGATTTAAATTTATGTGTGGGTAAATCAACAAGGGTTTGTGGTAATTTGTTAAAAATTTTAATGCTCATATCCGACAAAATTAAATGAATTACCAATTTTATGAAGTCTGAGATTTGGAAACAGCAAGTTTGTGTTTATTTCTGGTGTTTAGGCTATGCTTATCAGATTTCTTCGGTAATAAATTGAGATTTTTATAAACATACATTATACAGTCAAAATATACTGTGATGCTAATGTTAAGATGTTGATTTCTTTGAACAAATCTCTAAGCGAGTCTCGTGGTCTAAGTCCGTATATGGCTCTGACGGCTCGCTTCTGTAGCACAAATATGGCTTGAATGTCCAGCCGCAGTTCCCCACAAGAGTAGACCATAAGACCTGACGCTATGGAAATAACTAAAATATACAAGTCTTGCTGCTTCAATATCGGTCAGTTGTCTTATTTTTCTGACTGCATATGCAGCTGAACTGAGTCTTCCAGCCAGAGCTGCAATATGAGGGCCCCATTGTAATTTTGAATCTAACCTAATGCCCAGAAATACGGTAGAATTAATAACTTCAACATCTTCATTGTTCATATTGATCCTAGTGCTGACCTGTCTTACGTTGGGCAATGTAAATTTAACACATTTAGTTTTTTTTTAGCGTTTAGAAGCAAATTGTTTACAGTGACACCAATTTAGCACTTGGGTGAGAGCATTATTTACATCGTCAAAGTTATCTTTCTGTCTATTAGTTTTTAAAAATTAAAGAAGTATCATCTGCAAATAATACTATGTCACACAAGTCTTTAGTAAGGTAAGGAAGGTCATTTACATATATAATAAACAGTAAGGGCCCTAATATCGAGCCCTGGGGCACTCCCATGTGTAAGAGGGCACCGGAAGAGTCAATTCCATTAACATTGACTTTTTGAATTCTATCACTTAGGTATGACCGTATAAGCTCAAAGAGCTGTCTGTGAGACCGTAATGCTGTAGCTTTCATTAATAATGTTTGGTGATTAACGCAGTCAAATGCTTAGAAAGGTCGCAAAATATACCTACAGCATCTTGTTTATTTTGCCATGCATCAAAAATGTGCTTGAATGAGTGCAACTCCTGCATCAGTAGTAGATCTGCCCTTAGTAAATCCAAATTGTTTATTATGTAATAAATTTATTGAGATTAAAATGACCCAATAATTGATTGAATATAATTTTTTTCAAATATTTTACTAGGGGCTGGTAGGATGGATATCGGTCTATAATTAGATGGGTCACTTCTATCACCTGATTTTGAACAGTGGTAGAACCTTGCTATATTTCATCAAATTTGGAAATTGACCCGATATCTACGCATTCATTAATATAAACAGCTAAATAAGGGGCAATAATGTTTATTATATTTCTTAATATTTCTACTGATATACCCCACAAATCTTCTGTTTTCTTTATATTTATATCTTTAAAAGTTTTAAGTATAGTTTCCGAGTTGATGTGGTGGAAACTAAAGAAGTTAAACACTCATCTACATTCGATCGAAGATGACAATAAGCAAGCTGAGGGCTCGAATTTAAATGACTAGTAGTAATAAGGGGTACGTTAGAGAAGAAAGTTTCAAACGCCTTTGCACTTCAACATCCTCATTAAGTTGTTTATTATCAATTTTTTAGAGAGTACTTGTGATCTGAGTAGTATTTTTTACAAGTCTCTTTATTAATCATATTCCAAGTGGTCTTTATTTATTACTAGGAATTTCTAATTTTTCTTTTAAGTAATTAGCATTTGCCATTGCACAGACTTTTTTTAAATAGTTTAGAGTAGTTTCTAACATATTCAATTATTTGCGGATCATTCGTGTTTGCTTTTAGTATCATATAATTTGAATAAAGTGGCGTCTACTTTTAAAGATGCCTTTGGTAGCCCAATCACTTAAATTTAGTTTTAGTGTTATCTACTTGGACTTTTTTCTTTGTAAAAATTATTTCAAATTCCTTTGAATGACATTAAATAAAGTATTGTACAGCTCATCAATATTACTGTTCTTACCAGCTTGCATCAGGGAAACCTTGTGTTCAACATTTCCCTTAAATTTTTCCACACGACTGGTGGTGATTGGCCTATAGACAAAAACGGAGGGAGCAGTTGCATGACGGTGTTCAACAAACAGCTATCTGTCCCCGTATTGGTCAGAATTGACAAAATTAATTATTGATTTTTCAATTACCTTACAGTTACAAAAAATATTATCAATGCAAGTAGCTGAAGTGGGGGTAACGCGTGTAGGTTCAAACAAAAAGGTGGCGCAAATTAAAAGATTTAAATAGATTCCGAAGCATACCCGAGCTTTGACTGTTTTCTAATAAGTTAATATTGAAATCCCCACATACAATTACTTGCTTGTTGCAATTAGTTACTTTCCTCAATACATCTTCCATGGCAGATTCAAAATTATGATAGTTACCAGAAGGAGGTCTGTATACACAAATAATGATAAACCGTTCAATCTCTACACAGGATAGTTCAATAGTTCGTTCAGTTGAAAGTGCGACTATATCTTTACGTTCCTTTGCTTTTAATGTATTGTGCAACAAAATAAGTGACCCAGGTGGGTCACTTATTTTGGGATAGGTGGGCTATTAGAGGTCTAATAGCCGACTTTCTTGTGAACGCACTTATGACTGTATAATTATCAATATTAATAATAAGTTCATGTTGCCTCAACCAGTGTTCAGTTATTTGAATAAGTAAATTGAGACAACATCACTTACATTGTCCTGGTCCCAAACTAAGGTTTTCCCTTGTACTATGGAAACTAGAAACAACGAAGGAACTACAAACACCCAGACCCAACACGAATATCTGTTTCATCAACAAACATTTGTTGATGCGGGACTCGAACCCGCGACCCTTGCGACTCAACCGGCGCTCAAACCGCCAAACGGGTCATCTATAATCCATACTAATATTATAAATGCGAAAGTAACTCTGTCTGTCTGTTACTCTTTCACGCCAAAACTACTGAACGGATTTAAATGAAATTTGGTATACAGATGGTCTAGACCCTGAGAAAGAACATAGGCTACTTTTTATTGCGAAAAGGGGGTTGTAAGTTGTTAAAAGGGGGGTAAAAAGTTACTTTTCCACGCGGACGAAGTCGCGGGCGGCCGCTAATGTATAATAACTGTTGTAACTTCCAGCGCTGGAAGCGCGCCTGCAGACGCTGGTGGCGTCGCTGCGACGCTCGCACAAACTGTACCTGAACGTTGTGAAGGTGGCCTTCAAGTGGATGGGGGAAGAGTTCTTCAATAAGGTTCGATATAATTCCACTAATATCTAAAGAATGTAACAAAAAGGGGATATCATCCCAAAGTGATCAGATTCTGACACACTTCACAAATCTCATATTAGAGTTTTTAACCAGCCAAGTTAATATTACGATTATTAATATTTAATTGAAATCCGATTCTTCGTGAAATCGATTTTAATTCGCACATCACTAATGCGCAATCAACTGATAGGGATATTAGCCTTTGACCGCTCCTTTTCGGATAGTTACCGCCCCTTGCATACCTAACAATTGTTTGCATACATTGTATAAATGAATTATGGTAAGATTGTTTATCTTTTGCAAAAAAAAATTTTTATTAATTTGAAACAATCTCATACAGGGTGTATCTGTGAACATTTACATCCCTTCAACCACGTGTTCTATCAACCATTTTTAACAACATTTGTTCAACAACTTTTCCAAATTCTTCGAAAAAAAATTTCGCCTCCCCATACAAAATGACCAAGTCACGTGACCGACTTTGTAT
This sequence comes from Cnaphalocrocis medinalis, assembly GCA_014851415.1. Lineage (NCBI taxonomy): Eukaryota > Metazoa > Arthropoda > Insecta > Lepidoptera > Crambidae > Cnaphalocrocis > Cnaphalocrocis medinalis. The sequence continues at coordinate 4,839,026 of CM026303.1, read as the reverse complement.
GGAAAGATGAATTTTTTTAGCGAATTTTCAAAAGTCGTAGAACAATATTGTTCATATTGGTTAGTAAAACACATGGTTAAAGGGATGTAAATGTTCATAGAGACATCTGGTATTTGTGTTTCCTCTGTTGTCTGATATCTGTAACACAAGTGCTTAGTGTTGGACGTCAAGCAGATCTCGGGTCTGGGTGTTCTGGGTTGACGCCCCCAGTTAATTATCGTCACCTGCCGGGCTAACATGGGCGCCACGAGATAATTTGTCGACATTCGTATTTTGTCGGCGCAAGTTGCGTCTCGCTCACCTGACTGAGCGATGAGCGGGATAGAAGGATGCGCTGCGCTTTCGCCAACGAGTGTCGACATAATTTTGTCGCAGTGCGCATGATAGACCTACAGGGGTTGCCCTAGTTTGAGACCTGGTGGAATTTTATTTCCTTTTTAGATTTTTACATTATATTTTTTTTATATAAGTTATCACTAAATTGTAATGTAATTAAAAAAACTCAGTTTCTCTTTCGTCCCCTAGTTCCCATACATAGAACAATACGCTCGCGGGCAAGCAACGTCGCGGGAGGTAACACAGCGAGCATTACAAGCTTCCAACACGAGGTACAAAGAGAGACTGGTCAAGCTGGTGGGAGATACCTTCGCTGATTTGGAGGCGAAGGAAGAATATAGCGTGGTCGAGCAGGTTAGTGTCTAGTGACGGATACTATGAACATAAGTAATGGTGACTAATATTGGAGCATAAATAACAGTTATCAATACTAGGTTGTAAATAGCAGTGACCAATACTAAATGAGAAATAGCAGTTACTAATACTAGGTGATAAATAAGTGTGACCAATACTAGGTGATAAATAGCAGTGACCAATACTAGGCGAGAACAGTTCTGAATCAGCGGTAGCTTAAAAAAATTGACATTCATAAATGTTTTGTTAAAGGACTTAGACTGAATAAAGATATTTTGAGTTGCCGATAGGTACTAGACATTTTATTTTATTTGGAAAACCAAACAGCTGTCTTATAAAAAAAAATTACTATAATTAATATCAGTGACCAATACTAGATGATAAATAACACTTTTCAATACTTCCTCATACGCCAGAGGACGACCTCTGGTGTGGCGTGGTGGAACCCACGAGGGTTCGATCCCCACCCCGGACCAACATTCGTGTGATGAACACTTGTGTTTGTTCAGTGTCTGAGTGTTATATGTATTTAAGTATTATATTTGTGATCCTCAGTTGTCTGACATCTGTAACACAAGTGCTTAAGCTACTTAGTACGGAGTCAGGTTAATGTATGAGATGTGTAAATTTATTGTTTCAGGTGACCTGTCTCTTACGTCAGTGTACAGATCCAAGAATACTCAGCGTCACTAGATCTGGGTGGGAGCCGTGGGTTTAAAACCTGACTCTTTAAGCCGTCGGTCCCGAAAGTGGTTCTTTTTTATATTGAGGAAAATCAAGATGACCCCACTCCGCCTGATGGTAAGCGGCCGTGAGATCCAAATATGAGGTTGACAGGCACAAAAGAACAGACAAAGTGTCCATTGAGTCTGTCACTCTCACCCTGAAGGCCTGCTGAGACGCCGTTTCACGCCCCGCCTAAAACACCTTGGATTGTAAAAGAAGGAGGAAACACTTGAACTGGAAGGGTTCGGGGCAGGTCTAACAGTCAAATGAATATAATATTTTAGTTATTTCTTTATGATAGGTCTGCAATTGAAATTATGTGATTTTTGTACTTTTTCCATTTTAAATAAATCATTATTTTGTGAACATATCCATGGATTTTCATTCCACGAATAACTTTTTATTGACAAGTTGTGTGTCAGATTCCACTAATATTATAAACGTGAAAGTTTGAAAGTACAGATGGTTGTTGAATAGATTTTAATGAAACTTTACAATAAACATCAGGATAACTCATAGGCTACAATTTACAAAAATATATTGTGTGGATTGTCTAAAATATGACGGTAAGTGTCAATAACTAGTTATCCATAAATCATCTAAATAAAACAATCAAAATATAAAAAAAGCTTTTAATTTACGATAGAAATCACAATCTCACTTATTGTAAAACTACATAAGGGATCGATTTTAAATGATCAAGAATGGGGACTATCTCGTATGAAAATTCACTAGATGGCGTAATGTAAGACTCTGGTATATCTACAAGGTGATTTGGTTATTTTTAACGTGAAATGTCAATATGAAGGACGAAAAACGTCCTATTAACGTTAAATTTTGACTACAGTCTAACTTCCATCTGGTAGATTTATCACACGTGATAATTTTAAATATCCAAGGATGTATTTAAAATGTCATATAGTAGATTGACATGTGTCCTAGTGATCCTATAGTAAATTCATAGGTGTCCTGTCTAGAGAAGATTGTCCTATTCTAGCTGCAAGGCATAAAAATGGTTTGAAAATATCCTAGGATTGTTTTAGTGGTCCTAAGAGTATGAATATGATTGTTATTTTCATATCAAAGGTCTGTAGTTCCTAGTAATATGGTTAGCTTTAAATGCTCTAAGATCAATATCAGATAGTGCCTATACTCTGATTCATAATCATGTAAAGTAAACTGACAGATGAAAATGACAAGTTTCTATGCATTTTGACATTTTGCATGTGTCAAATTGAGTGATAATGTATGGGGATGACACATTGACATCTGTCAGTTTACTTTACATGATTATTAATCAGAATATAGTATTTCATTTGGTTGCCTTAATATTTTATGCCTTACTAAACTAGAATAGGATAGGATCACTCAAAAATATCCTATGAGTAGTTTTGAAGGTCCTATAGTTATTTTATGTGCATACGCATGTGTTTTAGGTAACTAGGCCAAATTCTGTAGCCCAAATTTGCTGTGCCTTACCATCCTATAAATATCCTATGAGTAGTTTTAAATGTCTTATAGCTGTTTTAGTTTATTTAAGTACACATATTCTCGATTTGTTTTAGGCATCATATGTTTATTTTTGCTGGTTATGTGTCCTATGTCACAGCTTTATTATATTTTACGATCCAGTCGACATGTTTTAGGTATCCTATGTCATGTTGTTGCAGTTATTGTGTCCTATGGAACCTTATAATATATTTTAGTATCTTATTGTTATACCGAAGATCACACGACGCTCTCGAATCCAGTTGACATGTTTTAGATATCCTATGTAATTTTTTATGTCCTATGGAACCTTATAGGACATTTTTATTATCCTATCGTTATACACGACGACGCTCTCGATCCACTCCACGTAGTTTCAGGTATGCTATGATTATTTTTTTGCTAGTAATGTGTCCTATGGCACCTTATTAGTGTCCTATCGTATCTATCCTATCCTATCGTGTATGTCGTATCCTAAATTATTAGTGTCCTATCGTTATGCCGAAGCCACACGACGCTCTCGACCATCCAATCCACGTAGTTTCCTAACGGACGTGTAGATGGCGGGGTCTCCAATCTTGCCGCATCGCTTGCCGAATGACGTCACGCCCTGTCACCACGTACATGCAATGCATTTTCTTGCTCTTTATCATGATGGGGCCGCCCGCTGTCACCCTAAAAAGAGAAATGAAACATTTGTAAAAATTGTATTTAAAAAGTCCTAGCGACTGGTTCAGAGGGGGACCTATGTAGAAATAGAAATAGAAATTATTTATTTAAGTACCAAAACAAAAAAATACAAAAAACAACAACATGTAATGTTAATTATGTCGTTTTATTTATCCACAGGTCTAATTGTTGGGTCATTCTACAATATTCCTCAGATAAATAATACAGAGTGTATCTGTGAACATTTACATCCCTTTAACCACGTGTTCTACCAATGATTCTGGACAAATGATGATGATTATGAAGCTTGACTGGCCGGATAGCGCATTTGGTAGTGACCCTGCCTCATACGCCAAGCCCAAAGGTCAGGGGTTCGATCCCCACGAATTGACGTGATTTTAAGTGGAGATAGTTGAAGGGATGGAGAGTAGGTAACATAGTCTTCTTTTTGCCCCTCCGTGCTACGCCGAATTTAACGCCAACGAAACCGCGGGTAAAATTATCATAAAAGAAGTTTATTTACGAAAACGACGTCTAACCTGGCAGGTGTCCTTGGACATCTTCTTGTGTCCGTAGCAAGACTGGGTGTTGTCGTCCACCCCCTGCTTCATGAGCCGCGGCTTGCCGTACATCGCGCTGCACTCGGCGAACGTGAACTGGTCCAGGATCACCTGAAAGCGTCATTAGTGAGACCTTTGTCTATTGTAATTTGTCTTATTTTTTTCTCGTTCGTCCCACAGATGGGACAATACCTGGTTGGACGAACGGGAATAACCCATTGGCACATTCGAAATGTTTTATTGTTTTGTTAGCAAATTCGGTTGAGCGCCGGTTGAGACCAAAAGGGTCGCGGGTTCGATTCCCGTACCAACACAAATGTTTGTTAATGACACAATATTCGATTTGTGTGGGTGATTTGGGTCCCTTCGTTGTTTGTGGTTTCAAGCACAGGGGAAACCTAGTGGACAATGTGATGTTGTTTATTTATTTTATTTATTTATTTTTAAGGAAACATACAGCTTCTTATATACTACATGATAAATTTAACTTATAATAGATAACACATTAGCAACTAATAGTTTCCAAAGCTAAGTTATACACTAATGAAATGTTATGTTTAATTTATTGGTTAATCTCCCTTCTGCAGATGGTCCGCCTGGCTGCCCTTGTAGTCGGTGAGCCCCCACCCGTGGCCAGGACTCGCTCCTCTGGCACCGGGTCGCCCACGTGGACGCACGCGGGAACCAGGAATTGGTCCAGCTTTACCCTGGGACACGGATAAAAATACTGTCTTTATGCTTGGATGCGGGTGGCACAGGACTGATCTGGTGGAGAAACTTTGGGGAGGTGTGTTCAGCAGCGGGACGTCTATTGGCTGAAATGATGATGATGATGATTGCATTCCAAGAGACTTTCAGCAAAAAACGACCTGTATAAATTATTTTGTTAAAATATCCATCAATTTGTTTTAGGCATCATATGTTTTTTTTTGCTGGTTATGAGTCCTATGTCACCGCTTTATTATATTATGCGATCCAGTCGACATGTTTAAGGTATCCTATGTCATGTTGTTGTCAGTTATTGTGTCCTATGATGATGAACCTTATAGTACATTTTTAGTATCCTATCGTTATACCGAAGGCCACACGACATGTTTTAGATATCCTATTTTTTTTCTAGTATAGTGTCCTATGGAACTTTATATTACATTTTTAGTATCCTATCGTTATACAGAAGGCCAAACGACGCTCTCGATCCAGTCGACGTAGTTTCAGGTATCCTAGGATAATTTTTTTGCTAGTAATGTGCACCTAATTAGTGTCCTATCGTGTCTATCGTATCCTATCGTGTATATCCTATCCTAAATTATTAGTGTCCTATCGTTATGCCGAAGGCCACACGACGCTCTCGATCCAATCCACGTAGTTCCTAACGCGCGTGTAGATGGCAGGATCTCCGATCTTGCCGCATCGCTTGCCGAATGACGTCACGCCTGTCACCACGTATATGCAATGCATTTTCTTGCTCTTTATCATGATGGGGCCGCCGCTGTCACCCTGTGAGGAAATATCAACGAAATGATTAAAACACTACAGCGAAACACAAGTACTATACAGACAGACATGACCATGACATGTATCAAATAGCAAGTCTCAACACACGATGATTAAAACAAATACATAGGGAAAAAAAACCCTGTGAGGAAAATAAACATTTGTATAGTCTGCGGCATCTAACAATAGCGATAACCGTTAGTTTTCGCACTTGTAAAAAAGAAGACTTTCTACTAAAATTGGCTTCTGCGCAATTAAGTAACTGTGGGAGAGCCACGCTTCGGCACGAATGGGCCGGCTCGACCGGAGTGATACCACTGCCTCACAGAAAACCGGCGTGAAGCAGCCCCTGTGCTGTGTTTCGCCGAGTGAGTGAGGGTACCGGAGGCCCACTCGGGGGGATGGGGACAAAAGGTTGGCAGCGCACTTGTAATTCCACTGGTGTTGCAAGTGTCCATGGGCGGCGGCAATTGCTTACCATCAGGTGATCCGCCTGCTCGCCTGCTACCTATCACATAAAAAAAAAAGTTCATCGCTCTGTTTCATGCCGCAGACTAACTTAAAAGGTGCCTGAGTCATGCCCGGATTTTTGTCAAAGCTATAATTATATACGTCCGTGGCCGGCCTCCCGCCAGGTGGATCGACGATCTAGTAAGGGATGCGGGTGGCACCGGACCGATCTGTGTGGAGAACGTTGGGGGAGGCCTATGTCCGGGGGTGTACTGAGACCGACTGATGATGATATAAAGATGATGTGTTGTGAGAATTTTCATACTAATATATAAATGGAAAGTGTGTCCTGTCTTATGTTTGGTCTTCTTTCACGGCAACGGAGCGACGAATTGACGTAATTTTAAGTGGATATAGTTGAGGGATGAAAGTAACTTAGGCTACTTTTTGCCCCTTACCACCACCCCTAGGGCCCCAAGAAGAATGGGAGACGATCGTGCGGTAAAGCGAGCGTATCATGGGGTCTAGTGGCAGAAGGCCAGTCGGCCGTCCGAGATATCGCTGGAAGGATAGGTCGACAATGACTTGCGGACTCTCGGCGGATGACTGGAAGAGGCGGCACAGGATCGACCAAGCATGGAGGCTCTTATTATCGGAGGCCAAGACTCACTTATGGGTCGGTGCGCCAACCTAGTTAGTTAGTTAATTTAGGGATGGGGGGCGCGAGCGAAGCCGCGGCAAAAAAAAGGAAAGGAAAGTATAGCCTATATACTGTCCACTGCAGGGCAAAGGCCTCCATCATAGAAATCAGTCCTCGCACTGTGATGGTATTAGGGCTTAATCACCACGCTTGCTAATGCGGTCGGGATCACAAACCCGAGCTATGTGTTCGAAAATTCGAAACATACTTTTGCTCGACCCCGAGATCACGGCCCGTACTACTAAACCACTAGCCAACGGGACCGCGGGCAAAAAGCTAGTTATTTACTGAAGACGAGTCTACCCTGGCAGGTGTCCTTGGACATCTTCTTGTGTCCGTAGCAAGACTGGTGTTGTCGTCCACACCCCTGCTTCATGAGCCGCGGCTTGCCGTAATCGCGCTGCACTCGGCGAAACGTAAACTGTACCAGGATCACCTGAAAAGCGTCATTAGTGAGACCTTTGTCTATTGTAATTTTGTCTTATTTTTTCTCGTTCGTCCCACAGATGGGACAATACCTGGTTGGACGAACGGGAATACCCATTGGCACATTCGAATTGTTTTATTGTTTGTTAGCAATTCGTTGAGCGCCGGTTGAGACCAAAGGGTCGCGGGTTCGATTCCCGCCCCCACCAACAAATGTTTGTTATGACACAATATTGATTTGTGTTGGGTGATTGTGGTCCCTCGTTGTTTGTGTTTCCAAAGCACAAGCGGGAAACCTTAGTGGACAATGTGATGATTGTTTTATTTATTTATTTATTTATTTATTTTAAGGAAACATACAGCTTCTTATATACTACATGATAAACTTAGATAACACATTAGCAATGAATAGTTCCAAACTAAGTTATACACTAATGAAATGTTATGTTTAATTTATTGGTTAATCTCACCTTCTGCAGATGGTCCGCCTGCTGCCCTTGTGTCGGTGAGCCCCCAGCCCGTTGCCAGCACGCGCTCCTCCGGCACCGGTCGCCCACGTGGACCGCACGCGGGAACCGGAACTGGTCCAGCTTACCCTGGGACACAGATAGATATAATAGAATATTGTTTATCAAACCGTTGGGAGCCATAAGGTCCTTGAGTGGAGACCGCGACTCCGGCAACGTAGTTGGACGCCCTGCTACAAGATGGATGACGACATTCGAAGGCTGGCTGGAGTGAGCTGGATGAGAGTGCCGAAAATCGGGAGCGGTGGCGTGCATTAGGGGAGACCTATGTCCAGCAGTGGACGAACGTGGGTTGCTGATGATGATGAGGATGATTGTTTATTCAGAAAACCACATTACATTGCATTATTTGATAGGTACGCGCAGATGACTGCACGTCGATCCAAGATGCCGCCGACATTATGAAAACATCAAAAACCGGCCAAGTGCGTGTCGGACTCACGCCCATTCCGTACCATTGATTTATGAAATTGAAGATTTATCATTATTTTATTTTGGAAGTTAAACAGGAAATTGGTCCCCACTTTTATCTACTTTGAAAGCGTCTGTCACGCAAACTATTCAGTTTAGAACAAAATTATGTTAGAAACCTTTACAGAACAGAATACATATAGGGGAACCTGTTGTACTTAGGCCAGTTTTTTACATTTTCGTATTTTAAATAAATGGTGTGAATAAAACCTGCCAAATATGCATATAATAGAAAGATCCATTATTTAACTATATAGTTCATTAATAAAATCTGTGAATTTTTCATAAACTTGACTACAAAAGCCGCTAGAAAAAAAAAGGGAAAACTGTCCAACGTACAACAGACCTGATGTACCTTGGACAGTACGAGTTGTACTTTGGACATACTAGGTTCAAATGAAAATAAACGCCAGGAGTTTAACAGGGAAAGGTCCCTGTTAAACTCCTTTTAATTATATTAATGTCTGCGATAATTTTTTCGTTAGCTGCATGATTGTAATAGGTTTTAAATGGCCCAAAGACCGATTTATCCAGTGGTTGCATTTTATTGCTTGTGTGTGGATGTAGGGTAACTAGAATGACACCATTTTCTTTTGCTAGGCGAATTGTTGGAATGGAAAATGGCTTTCATGGTTATCCATCAAAACAATGCACGACTTTCTTTAGTTTCAAGACCATCTTGCAAATTTTATGAAGTGATGCATGAACATCACGAATATGGTCTCGTTAGACCATCCTGATGGATTTGCAGCACCTAAGGAGCCCTAAGGTGCTCCATGAAGCATAAAGTCTTTGAAATTAACTCTCGGGAATATAAGCATTGGAGGAATAAATTCTCCACCAGCGTTACAAGCGTTGAGAGTGCTTGGAAGCACCATGAAGTGTTAACTCCTTCTCCTTCAATAATGATTGCATTCTCAATTTTATCGGTGTCTAATGGAGCTCTTTTTTGTTTTGCTTGCTTCGCGGCATTTTTCCTACACAATAAAAAATAAAAAAAGCATTTATTAGTTTCGCATCCTAAGTACAACCAATATGATGTACCTTGGCCAGTGTCCAAGGTACGCAGTTAGTTGGGAGGCCAAGGTACAACATCGTGACAATTTCTATAAACCACTTTTATAAACACACTTAAAGTTGAGATCAGTTTCGAACACCAATGCTATCTGTTACCTACATATACTGAGATTAAATTGAGAATAAGAGATTTCTGATAAATGTTGATCACGTTAAATAAATGGGCAACAAGTATAGTCCGAAAAACATACTTTTTGAGCAAGAAATAAAATCTCTTATATCTGCACTCACGCGGCGCCGGCGAATCACAACTACTTCACGTTAAAGTTGACAAACGGTGCTTCGACTGCCATAGACAATTATTTTAAAGCGTGGGAGTTTTCGAAAAATTAAAATGTCCTAGGTACAACACTGTCCAACGTAACACAGTTCCCCTACCTACCAAGTGTCAACAGTACCTATAACTGTGACGCCCGTTAGCGCAATGGTTTGAGCGCCGGTTGAAACGTAAAGGGTCGCGGTTCATTCCCGGACCGACCACATGTTTGTTGATGAAACAGATATTTGTGTTGGGTCTGGGTGTTTGTGGTTCCTTCGTTGTTTCTGGTTTCCATGCTCAAGGGAAACCTTAGTTTGGGGACCAGGACATACTTTACATGATTATGACTCGAGTGTAGTTTTTAACATTTATGAAAGGGACCTTTCGAAGTTGGAGGAGTTACTTACGGGGTATCAGCCTTCACGAGCGCGATGTCGTGGTACCTGGCGGGCGGCGCGTACTGCGGCGCGGAGACGATCTGCGCGACGCGCCGGAGGCCCTTCGGTGGCAGCTGCGAGCGCTTATGAGCTCGCTCGCACACACACACACACACACACACACACACACACGCTGACGCACACGTCCCCCCCCCCACACACACACAAACACACACACACGCTGACGCACATGTCCCCGAACTCACACACACACACGCTGACGCACAGATACACACACCGGTCACATCAAAATGACACTAAACAACCAATGACGTTGAAGTTGGACCTCAGTCTAAGCGGAATAAAATCTAGACACGCGGGAGCGTGTCAAACCAAGGTAAAATAAAATTGGCTACGAAGCGTACAAGGGTAATATTACACGAATCATTACTTACTTTTGATCCCGTCATAACTCGAAAACTAGTTACACTTAAACTTGTAAAATTAGGCATGTAATACTTACGGAGTATCAGCCTTCAGGAGCGCGATTTCGTAGCATCTAGTGACTGTCGGGAGCGTTTCAGAGCTCACACACACACACCACACACACACACAAACACACACACACACACTCACATACCTACACATATATCTGTTGATATTTGACATGATTGATACATTATACCTACACCTACCTGGCCAATAAACGCTATCTATCTATCTCTCTATCAACACTAAATATATAATACTTACGGAGTATCAGCCTTCACGAGCGCGATGTCGTGGTACCTGGCGGGCGGCGCGTACTGCGGCGCGGAGACGATCTGCGCGACGCGCCGGAGGCCCTTCGGTGCCAGCTGCGAGCGCTTCAGAGCGCCGATCTGAAGGAACGTTACAGGACCGCTGGGGGATGAGAACAACATTAAGAATTTAATAATAAATAATATAATATTTCACTACATCACATACATTGGCCTGACTCTGAGATAGGTAGCTCAAGCACCTGTGTTACAGATATCAGAACCAACAGTGGAATTACAAATATATACGTATAATACTTTTCTTTTGTAAATACATACTTATAATACATAGAAAACACCCAACCAATACAAACAGACATGTTCATGCACACAAATGTTTGTACTGTGGGCGGGATCGAACCCTCATGTCAAGCCCACATCCACACCACTGCTTAGTATAGGCCTCTTCTTTTATACGTACTCCCTACGGTCACCGCCAGCCTCATCCACTGTTTCCCCACCACCCTTTCAATATCGTCGGACCAGGCAGGTGGTCTACACACAAGACGTCGCCCCAATCTTGGCTGCCATTCGGCCTAAGCTTCATAGTTCACCTATCATCCCTGCACCTTGCCAGGTGCCCTGCCCATCTCCACTTCAGCTCACACACTCGCGTACCAACATCGACGACCCTAATTCTCTTTCGGATTTCGTCGTTGGGCATGCGATCGCGTAATGACAGACCGAGCATGGAGCGCTCCATAGCACGCTGCGCTACCTTTAATTTTGCATAGTTTCTCTTGTGATTGTTGGGAGGACACATTGGTTGAAAACCTTTGTCTTCAGGCACTGCGGGATTTTCGCCTTAAAAAGGTAATCCAGCTTACCAAAAGCAGCCCATCCCACCTTAAGAATATATAAGTAAGTAATATTGTTTTTTTATGTGATAACTGGAAGACGAGCAGATCAAGCGGTACCTAATACCTGATGGTAAGCAATGGCCGCCGCTATCATAGACAAGCAACACCATTGAGACACGCGAAGTCGTAGAGCGGAGACCATTTTGGTGTCAAATGTTTTGTGTTATTTTGTTACCAAATAAACATAACATAACAGATGGGCCGCATGCTCGTCAGCCTATTTCAGCAATAAAAAAAAAACATTTCTGCTTTCTTTCTTTTCTTTCTTTCAATAGAGTCACAAGTACGCTGCCAACCTTTAACCCCCTTTCCCCCAATTCACTCGACGAAACAGCGCAGGCGATGCTTCACGCCGGTCTTCCGTGAGACCGTGGTATCACTCCGGTCGAGCCAGCCCATTCATGCCGAAGCGTGGCTCTCTCTTTCATCTCAATGTCCCTTCTCCCCAAATGGGGCGTGAAACACAGCCCAAGCGACTCCCGAGCGCGAGTCGCTTGGGCTGTGTAGTTCCACATCAATCGAACTTCTTCCTAATGTCAAGCCTTTTGTGTGCAAACGCACGCAACAGGGACACCTATGGGACAGTTGGTTACTCACAGCTCCCTGCTGACGGTACAGTGTCCCGCAGTGAGAACCCACTGGTCGCTGATCAGCGAGCCCCCACACTGCCACTGCACCGAGGCCTCGTCCGGACCGTAGCCCAGCAGGACCTACAACACAAATTAATAATTCACACAACATCTCATACATTGATCTGACTGCGTAGCACTTGTGTTACAGATATCAGACACAGGGGAAACACAAATACTTACTTAATACCTACTTTTATGTGGCTAACTATATCGATAAAACTAGCGCCGCCAACCTAAGGGAACGTACCCATACTACGTGACCACTACTTTTACAATTTTTACCCCCCCTCCCACCCCCCCGGCTGGGACTACCAGTAGTATATGCCAAGACCCCCTCCCTCCCCCTCTAGTTTTCACGTAGTAATCATAAATATGGTTTTTGAATTATTTTTGCAAATAGAAAGTTTTAAAAAATTATTTTTTTTTCATATTTATCTTTATTAATACGGCGCTTGCCTACCTATAATCACAAGTTAAAAAAATATTATTAAGAAGAATAAACATACGTAGTCATATTGTAACAGAATTTTAAATCACAAAAACACTTTCTTTTAATCATTTATTTTAACGGCTCTCGATACAGGGTCCTTTTAAGCCATAATGAGTTTGAAAAGCGCTAACGTTGCCCGCCATATTTGAATATAGCTCGCAAAAACGCGAGATTTTCCTAAAGTATATTGATTACGTGACGAAAACTTAAGGCCCCCCCCGCCCCTGTGACCAAGCGTGGTATTTTGCGACCCCCCTCCCCCCCCTAAACGGGTCACGTAGTATGGGTACGTTCCCTAAGTATAGTCCGAGGCAAGAAAGTGTAGTAAGACCTTGAGTGCGCAGAAACCAATTTTGATAGAAAATCTTCTTTTTTACAAGTGCGCAAAATAACGGTCATCGCTATACTTTCGTGCCTCCAGCTATACTTAAGTATTTACACTGATTATGGCGACAATATTATGATATTTTTTTAAAAAGTAACATACAACAATAATGGAAATTATTGGTAAAAGTGACAAGATTTTTTTTTTAATTTTGTGGAATAATCTAATAACAAAATCAAAAATTATCTAATAAATCTTGGGGTCTTGAATTCGATTGCCGGGTCGAGCAATATAAGTAGGTTATGTTTCGAATTTTTCAAACACAGCTCGGGTTTGTGATCACCGCACCGCATTAGGCAAGCGTGGTGATTAAGCCTAACCCCATCATAGTAGCGACGACTTGATTTCTATGATGGCGGCCTTTGCCCTGCTGTGGGACAGTATACAGGCTGATACCTACTTTTAACTTTATTCTACTTTGATCCTCACCATATGCGTGAACTCGTTCTCCGCGGCGTCCTCCCCCCCGATGATGAGGTCGTCGGCGTTGTGGTGGCAGAGGTGGTACCGGTTGAAGCCGCCGCCCAGCGCCACCGACCGCTTGCACGGGTACACTAGCTTCTGTTGGTACTCTAGGCACACTGGGGAGAAAGAAGAATATTATATGGGAGATCGAGCGTGCCCTCTCGCTCACCCCGCGTCCCTCGCAAGTTTTTATGTATCAGCCCGAACTAAGTAATTTCTATTGGTAATAAATCCTGTGTTTTGATTGGAGTAGGTACATTATTTTAGCCAGTAAGATTTAGGATTAGTTTTGTATAAATAGCAGTAAGTTAGTAAGCATTGTGAATAAAATCAATACGAATCTGGACTTCGAGTTTAACTTAACTTCTCTCTCCTCAAGAACACGAACCCTACAATTACTTATTTATTTGCTTACACCCAATGGCGTAGCAAGGTTACCAAAGGGCCATGGGGCAAATTAAAAAATGGGGCACCACGCTTTGTAAACTGATTAGTTTTAAGCCGCATTAAGTACTTTTTTTTTTAAATGATAGGTAGCAAACAAGCAGGCGGGTCACCTAGTAAGTAATCACAGCTGCCCATGAACATCTGCGAGATCAGAGAGGTCGCTGACGCGTTGCCGGCCTTTTAAGAAGGAGTACGCTCGTTTCTTGAAGGTCCCTATATAAGTCATAGTCAGGAAACACTGCCGCAGCCAAACTATTCCACATAAGACTGAGGTTCGCGGATTTATTGTACTTATAGCTGGAGGCACGAAAGTATAGCGATTAGCGATGAACGTAAAAAAGAAGACTTTCTATCAAAATTGGTTTCTGCGCACTCAAGGTCATAACTACACTTTCTTGCCTCGGACTATACAATTACTTGACGGTAACTTGCAACATACAAAAATAAATAGGGGAATTTCTGAACTGAGTTGTCATGATCAATGTGCAGGGTAAACCTGTCATATTTATTTTGAAAATTTGAGTTTCCAAGAGATCGGTTCATTCAAGACTCCTAGTGCTCCTAGGCTCCGCTAGGAGTGATATTGTTCTGTGTTCCTAGGAGTATTCGAGGGCCCCGAGCTTACTCTGCATAAGTTTCATTTTATTTTTGAAAATTTTACAGGTATTTTTAGGTAGGACTGTGTAAAACTGCATGTGTGTAAGTGTAAGTATAGGTACGTTTGCATACCTACATAATATTTATGAAAACGTGTATAAATGTATGCATGTTGTGTGTGTGTGTGTGTAAATGTGGGCATGAATGAATGAATATGCTTTTTATTGTACACAAAACAGAGGTATAAAACTTAAAACTAGTTATAACAGGAGTAATGTACAACAAAGGCGGCCTTATTACTATGAGCGATCTCTTTCAGGCAACCTTTGGGTAAAGGACACTTAATCAAGGTGTAAGGTTGTGTCACATGTTGTGTGTGTGTGTGTCTAAATGTTTCCATGTTGTGTGCGTGTCTAAATGTGCGCATGTTGTGAGTGTTTATAAATGTGTACATGCTTAGTGTATGTGTGTGTGTGATGTGTGTAAATGTGTGCATGCTTCGTGTGTGTGTATGTGTGTAAATGTGTGCATGTTGTGTGTGTGCATGCGGCTGTGTGAACTATAATCTAGAAATAACTCACTGTCCCAAGCTTTCTGGCCTGTCCTGTTGGACGTGAGCCTCGAGTCCAGCGGCTCACACCGCTCCGTGGTGCCCCCCACTGGTCCCGGCTGTGGCCTGATGCAAGGGGAAAAGATATGGAATAATTCACACAACATCTCATACATTGACCTGACTCCGTACTAAGTAGCGTAAGCACTTGTGTTACAGATATCAGACAACAGAGGAAACACAAATATAAGTAATACTCAAATACATGTAACCTAATATACACAAGTAACACAAGTGTTCATCACACGAATGTTTGTCCAGGGTGAGGATCGAACCCACGACCTTTGGCGTATGAGGCAGGGTCACTCACTACCAAATCCGCCATCCGGCCAGTTTCAGTCGATGGAATAAAGAATAATGGGGGCTATCGCATGTGACAAATCCGCTAGATGGCGTAACTATATTTTTTTTATGTGATCGGTCGCAGACGAGTTGGCGGATCACCTGATGGTAAGCAATTGCCGCCGCTCATGGACACTTGGAACACCAGTGGAGTTACAAGTGCGCTGCCAACCTTTTATCCCCTTCCCCCCGGGTGGGCCTCCAGTACCCTCACTCACTCGGCGAAACACAGCACAGGGGCTGCTTCACGCCGGTTTTCTGTGATGCAGTGGTATCACTCCTAACTAAGTATATAGATATTAAATAGAAATAGAAAATATTTATTTGGAACAAATTATCACTTACTTACCTACTATTGCACAGAAATGGAATAAATGAATGAAACAAATGCAATAAACAGTACAACAAGGCGGTCTTATCGCTTAAAGCGATGTCTAACAGACTACCACACAACAAAACAGAGAAGGCCGAGGTATAATATCTAATGCATAATTAAGAACATTACTTAAGTAATTGTTATGGGATTTTCCTTATAACAATGCGGTATGGTAGCACAGAGGATATTATACGTCGTAAAATGGAATAGCAATGAGTCAAACATTTTTTTAAGTGTTAATTGCCCTTGAGTCATAAGAACTCATGTTTCGGTAGATAATAAATAGTTAGTCACATTAAAAACTCTTTACGTGGTACAGACAGCCACCAATACCACAATGTGTCTTTACCTCTCATAAGATAATGAACATTACTTACTGCTATTAATTAATTTATTTATTAACAGCTGCCATCCTCTATTGCTACAATGGTGTGCTAACGTGTCCCCTCTGTGGCCGCACATTTAGTGCTAAGATTGGCTACGCCAATCACTATAGGGCACACCAGGGGGCAAGAATACCTTAGATCAGCGGTCGTCACACTTCACTCTTCAAGGGCCACATATCAATATGAACATCAGGGCCCGGGCCGCAGTATATGCGTTTCAAGAGCTTTTGCATAGGTACTTATCCATAGTAAGTAGTCCACACTAAACTGATTTCTGATAAGTACGAATATGTAGTTGACTAGTAATTAAATAAATCTACTATATCGCGGGCCGCACAAATAACGTCTGCGGGCCGCAGTTTGACGACCACGGCCTTAGATCCTTAAATGTAGGTACCTAATGTACAAAAAGTGGTCGCCGTAGCCGAAATCGGGTAGGAGGTGGCAGCGCCCTTGTAACTCCACTGGTGTTGCAAGTGTCCATGAGCGGCGGCAATTGCTTACCATCAGGTGATCCGCCTGCTCGTCTGCTACCTATTACATAAAAAAAAAGGAAGGCATCATCATCATCATCAATGAAAATTAGGATTAAATGACGTCTCTGAGTGCATACGATTAAAGATTGGAACTCACTTGGTGACCGGAGCAGCCGTGGGTGGTTGAGTAGGCGCGGGGGTAGGCGCGGGGGTGGGCGCGGGGGTGGGTGCGGGGGTGGGCTGCGGAGGGGGGGAGCCGTCGGTGCAACACACCACGGGGTCTGACCCGATGAATGAGCATCTCTGTAAAAAGTAAAAGAAAAGTATCAGCCTATATCAGGGGTCACCAAATGGGGAACCGCGGGCCGAATGCGGACCGCCGAACCACACTGTGTGGAGACCCCAAGCCCCCCTCGTAGCAGCTGGAACCAGTGGGAGAGTCACGCTTCGGCATGAATGGGCCGGCTCGACCGGCGTAATACGACGTCCTCACAGAAAACCGGCGTGAAGCAGTGCATGCGCTGTGTTTCGCTGCGTGAGTGAGGGAAAAGGTAAGCAGCGCATTTGTGCACCCTTCGTAAGCATCGTTCTTTGTGGGGACCGCGATAGTCATTTCACTTCTAAAAACGGACCCCGAACGAAACAAATTGGTGACCCCTGGCCTATATCATCCTATAACAGCCTATACAGGGTGTATCTGTGAACATTTACATCCGTTTAACCACGTGTTCTACCAACCATTCTGATTCTGACCAACATTTTGGTTCAATGACTTTCGGAAATTCGCCTAAAAAAATTACAACTTTTCATACAAAGTTGGTATGACTTGGTATTTTTGTATGGGGAGTCGAAGATTTGCCATGGTCTACTGAACAATCTGCCAGAAGACTTTCGCCGGGAATTTAAAATATAAATATTTTTATGAAAAAGCTTGGCAGTGGGCTGGTCACATTAGCCGCAGAACTCACAACCGTTGGAGCCATAAAGTCCTTGAGTGGAGACCGCGACTCGGTAAACGTAGTGTTGGACGCCACAAGATGGGATGATGACATTCGAAGGCTGGCTGGAGTGAGCTGGATGAGAGTGGCCGAAAATCGGGAGCGGTGGCGTGCATTGGGGGAGACCTATGTCCAGCAGTGGACGAGTGTGGGTTGCTAATGATAAGGAAAACGGAGATCGGTTGGATCCGTTTCATTATATAAGTAATAGGTACCTAATAAGAATTTGGTCTAGGAAAAACCGATGCACAAAAATATTATCATACAAAAAAAAACAATAATTTACGGCGGTATCTCATTAAAAAATGCCATTGGAACTTTTTGAAAACTGGATCTTAACAGGAGGTAGTAAATAACAATTTGGTATATTTTTAATTACATTGAACTGGTTTTAAATTTAGCGCTGTGTTTTCCAAAACTTAAGGCGATGAAGGAAGATAGATAGCGGGACAAAAACCGTTTGAAACGGATTCAATCTATACAGATATTATAAATGCGAAAGTTACTCTGTCTGTCTGTCTGTTACTCTTTCACGCCAAAACTACTCAACGGATTTAAATGAAATTTGGTATACAGATAATCTAGACCCTGAGAAAGAACATAGGCTACTTTTTATTGCGAAAAGGGGGTTGTAAGGGGTTGAAACGGGGGGTAAAAAGTTACTTTTCCACGCGGACGAAGTCGCGGGCGGCCGCTAGTTATTTATATAGCAATAAACTAGCTTTAGCAACTGGCTTTGTTTGCATTCGCACTAGTGTCAACTACATTACAAATGACAACTGAAACTAGGAACGAACTGACATCTGCGGTAAGTATATCCCAATATCCGGAATTCCGGACGGATACGACCTGCAAACTTTAAAAAAGAGCGTTTTTAAAAAGTCGGCAGCGTACTTGTGACTCCTCTGATGTTGAGGGCTTCTAATGGGCGGTGGTAATCGTTTAGAGTTGACATTTCGGTTAGGTACAATTTTTAGTAATAGGTGGCAGACGAGCAGACGGATCACCTGATGGAAAGCGATTGCCGCAGCCCATAGACACCTGCAACACCAGTAGTCACGAGTGCGCTGCTTACCTTTTAAACCCCTTTCCTCCAATTGGGCTTCATTTACCTACCCTCACTCGGCGACAAACTCTGCTTTACGCCGGTCTTCTGTGAGGCCGTTATCTCTCCGGTCGAGCCGGCCCATTCATGCCGAAGCGTGGGAACGTTAGATATTTATCTACCTGTGGTGTCTTCCTGTTCTTCAAGTCCTGGATGGCGCCCGGACAGTTTCTGATGTTGATGCATGTTCCCGGTACCCCCTCCTTTACGCACAATTCGCCTGTTAAAAATACTCTATTTAGAAAAGAAAGAAAGAAAGAAAAAGCTTGAAAATGTTATATTACTTATTTAAATATGTATTTATGTGAGAGGGGGCAAACGAGCAGACGGATGACAAGATGGTAGCGATTACCGCCGCCTATAGACACATATAAGTACCAGTAGCGTTACAAGTGTGCTACCAAATCTTTAATCTGGGGACCAATTTTCGTGCACTCGACATGAGCAATGAGTATTTTGTATGGACGAATGTACGTACTTAGGTACTTATGACATAGGTATCTAAAATCGACATAATTTTTTTTTATGTGATAGGTAGGTAGCAGACGAGCAGGCGGATGACCTTATGGAAAGCGATTGCCGCCGCCCATAGACATATGCAACATCAGTAGAGTCGCTGTCCTGTGCTGTGTTTCGCCGAGTGAGTGAGGGTACCGGAGGCCTATCGGGGGGGAAGGGGATAAAAGGTTAGCAGCGCACTTGTGACTCCACTGGTGTTGCATGTGTCCATGGGCGGCGGCAATTGCTTACCATCAGGTGATAAAAAAAAGTAAGATGTCAGGTAGGTAACAAAAATTTGTAAGTAAGTAGGTATCTGAGTTTTTGTATTCAGTTAAATGCTCAGGTGTCACGTTAAGATGTTGGTTCTGCGACTGATCTCTCTTCGGTCACGTCTGGTGTCCCACCATCAAATTAATAATATAATAATAATAATATTTCACTACTTCACATACATTGATCTGGCTCTGAGATAGGTAGCTCAAGCACCTGTGTTACAGATATCAGAACCAACAGTGGAATTACAAATATATACGTATAATACTTTTCTTTTGTAGATACATACATACTTATAATACATAGAAAACAACCAGACCAATACAAACAGACATGTTCATGCACATAAATGTTTGTACTGTGCGGGGATCGAACCCGCAACCCTTGGCCCAGACGCAGCATTCACTACCACCAAACCAAACGGGTTGTCAAAATTAATGTTTTTTTCTAAGATTACCTAAACCACATCTTCTACCAATCATTCTGAACAACATTTCGTTGTATCAGTTGTATGACTTTATTTGCTCCAATTATAAATATATTTATATTCTATTTTAACTCTAATCATACCAAGATAACAGTCATCACTTAAGACTTACCCTCATTTGCACCAGCCATATAAACCACACAACACAATAAAAATGCAATTTTATAAACCATTATGAATTAATTAAGGAAACAAAGAGAAAAACAGGTTTTAAAACGATTAAAAAACTTTATAACTTATAATCTCGTTTCCATTGCAATAAATTAAAAAAAATATTGAGATCTGCACCTAAAAAGGTCTTATTTCCAATTTCAAATATATTTATTTTTATTTTGGGTTATGGAGGTGGATTGATAATGGCGCGCGTCCGTTTTGCGCGCGTTTTGTTTGTCACTGGCGAACCGCGCAAAGAGAATACGAAATAAGGCAAATGATATTAAGAAAGTGACGTAAATGTGGCAAGTGCGAGTCGGACTCGCCCAAGGATTCCGCAGTAAGTGACATTTATTCTCATAATACCTATACTGTGATTCATAATCATGTAAAGTAAACTGACAGAAATGAAAATGACGAGTTTCTATGCATTTTGCCATTTTGCATGTGTCAAATTGAGTGATAATGTATGGGAATGACACATTGACATGCAGTTTACTTTACATGATTATGAATCAGAGTATAATGACTTTTATTCTCATAATACCTATTTGAGTTGATACTTAATAAATTAACGGTTTAAGATCTTGACGGCCTCGATGGCGGAGTGGCTAAAGTGTTCGCCCGAAGCGCGAAAGTGTCAATAAAACGATAATTAGAAACATCAACCCCCATTTTTTTTAAGTTATTCTGCGCACAAAATATAGCTAATTATTACCAAAAATTCGGCTGTGTGACATACGGACTGATAGACAGACGTTATAATTAGGGTGTTCGGTTTATTCAGTAATAGCGGCCGCCCGCGACTTCGTCCGCATGGAAAAGTAACTTTTTACCCCCCTTTCAACCCCTTAGGCGGGTAGCACACTGCCAGAGTCGAGGCGGAGTCGAGGCACAGTCGAGGCGGTGGTGTGATATAAGAGTCGAGGCGGAGGTGCAGCGCATCGTTTACACCCATTCAATATGGAAATGGATGGAATGGATGAAAAAATGGCGGCGGGGTCGGGGCGGCGGCGTGCCGTGCGCCCGCGCCGCGTCGCCGACTCGACTCTGCACCTCCGCCGCCTCGACTGCGCCTCGACTGCGCCGCGACTCTGGCAGTATGCGTTGACATATTTGATTGTACAGAAAAGTCAGAGGCGGTGCGCCTCTTGAACGCTTCCGCCTCGACTCTTGAGTGTGTGTGCGACACGCCTTACAACCCCCTTTTCGCAATAAAAAGTAGCCTATGTTCTTTCTCAGGGTTTAGATTATCTGTATACCAAATTTCATTTAAATCCGTTGAGTATTTTTGGCGTGAAAGAGTAACAGACAGACAGACAGAGTTACTTTCTGTCTGTCTGTCCCTGTGGAACCCTAAAAATGGCTTAAGGCAGGGGATTGGACCGCGGGATGAGACATAATATGGCACCGTGGTACAAATATTGTGGTTATAAATACTATGCCTACTACATTTAATTGTGGGAGAGCCATGCTTCGGCATGAATGGGCCGGCTCGACCGGAGTGATACCACTGCCTCACAGAAAACCGGCGTGAAGCAGCGCCTGCGCTGTTTTGTCGAGTAAGGGTACTGGAGGCCCAATTGGAAAGTGAGTAAAAGGTAGCGCACTTTTGACGCTACTGGTTGCAGATGTCTATGGGCGGCGGCAAGCTTAAATTAAATTCACACACAACATTTCAAACATTGACCTGACTCCGTACTAAGTAGCTATGCACTTGTGTTACAGATATAAACCCCTATCAGACAACAGAGGATCACAAATATAATACTTAAATACATATATGTATAACACCCAGACACTAAACAAACAAGTGTTCATCACACGAATGTTTGTCCAAGGTGGGGATCGAACCCACGACCTTTGGCGTATGAGGCAGGGTCACTACCATTGCGCCAACCGGCCAGTCAAAGATGTCTATGGGCGGCGGCAAGCTTAGTATCGGTGATCCGTCTGCTCGTCTGCCACCTGTCACATTAACAAAATGTCTTAGCAATTCTATACTTCGTGTGCTCAGTAACGGCCCATATCAATTATCTGGCCGTTTTCCTCAAGCAATGACCTCAACCGGTCCGCGCGATAGCGGCTTAGGTGACTCCAATCAGCGCATACGCATCCAATTAGCATCTGAAATATAAGTTTTAGTCTATACTTACAGGGTTATTTTTTAAACACCGGCATCCTTCAAACTGTAGTGTGTGGCGCACCTCACCCTTAGGTTAGGCTAGTATATAAGTGAATTAATAAAGTAGTTAATAATATAATAAATCTAATAATAAATTGAGACAACATCACATACATTGTCCTGGTCCCAAACTAAGGTTTTCCCTTGTGCTATGGAAACCAGAAACAACGAAGGTATCACAAACACCCAGACCCAACACAAATATCTGTTTCATCAACAAACATTTGTGTTGGTGCGGGAATCGAACCCGCGACCCTTGCGTCTCAACCGGCGCACAAACCATTGCGCTAAACGGGTTATCACAGTAGTTAAACACAGTCATACTGCAACTCGTGTCTCATTAAGGCATACCACCAATCCACACATTGCATGGCGACCCTGCCAGTGCTGCCTTTGGCGGCGCTGAGCACGGGAACATGTCGGGTTATTTTAATTTATTTTTGTGGAATTGGCGAATCAACTATCTTAACTGTGAAAATGACTTTAATGTGAAATAAAGTGAAAGACAATATGGGAGTACGGGCGTGCGTGCTGTGATGTGAGGAGTGCTGGGCGAGGTGCGCTACAGACTACAAAACCACCTTGCCTACTGGTCTTTCGAAACAACATTTGTTCTATGACTTTTGTAAATTCACGAAAAAAAATTTCAAGTTTTCATACAAAATGGGTCACGTAGTGACTGGTCATTTTAAATGGGGAGTCGAAAAACTTTTCAACGAATTTCGAAAAGTCGTAGAAGAAATGTTGTTTATGATGGAAAGGGTGGTTTGAAGGATGCCGGTGTTTAAAAAATAGCCCTGTATACAGTCCCATAGAAATCAAGTCATCGCTACTATGATGGGATTAGGCTTAATCACCACGCTTGCCTAATGCGGTGTGGTGATCACAGACCCGAGCTATGTTTGAAAAATTCGAAGTCGTAGCAATAAAATAAAATAATAAATAAATGCGCCAGACAATCACACAATTAACCTGATCTCAAAATAGGGCAACCCCTGTACTATGAGAACCAGGTGACGATAATTAACTGGGGGCGTCAACCCAGAACAGACCCAAGACTAATTAGAAAATGTAGTTACCTAAAGTGACTTGACCGGGAGTCGAACCCGGGACCTTTCGAGCTTCGGGCGAACACCTTGGCCAGTGCGCCATCAGGTCGTCGAACTAAGAGCTGGTCCAGAGACGCGTTTTACACGCGATTCGCTGTTCATTGCTCTTTAATAGGCTGGCTTTGTTAACAAGACACAGAACGTAAACAGCAATGAACCACAAATCGCGAGTAAAACGCGCGAATAAAACGCTTCTCTGGACCAGTAGCGCTACCTATGAGTTGACATCTAAAACTGACATAGCGTAAACTATTGCTCTGTCTCTTTCAAATGCATCTCAATGAAAGAGACAAAGCAATAGTTTTCGATAGCGAGGATAGCATTTCAAACTCATGGTAAGGCCACAGGGCTCTGTAGCTCTTATAAGTAAATGTTTCCTTAATAATCAAGGAAAAAACCAAAAATGTTAAATGGTTCTTCTATTTAATATTCTATGCTTTGAAAATCAGGAAATACCAGAAGCATAATATTATGTATTTTTTCTGGTTTGAAATATTATGATTTTCCTCAATCAGCTGGTTGAAGTTCTAAGGACCCAGTTGGAAGGATTTTTTTCCCATTTGTCCCTTTGGGGTTAGTCACTAGTAAGCCTAGTATGAATCTAGTATTCTTAGAAATCGTAGCATATGCACACATAGGTATGTAAACAATTTGTATGAACATTTAAAAGCTCCTTCTATCGTACGTAAGCAGAACTAAAGAAACATTGATCAAAGTTTAGTTTGTTCCGATATTTTTGACCACGGTGAAAGTGAATGCTCTGTTAATTTGGCTACATTGGTTTTTTTAAGGGGCTATACGAATGAAACTAGCGCCGCCAACCTATTTACACTGATTGTGGCGAAAATACGATATTTTTAAAGAAAGCAAAACATTACAGACTTAGATAAAATCTGTTGTCTGGAAGAAATAGCTACAAGCGATAAGATCGCCTTATTGTACTGTCTATCTATAGCTTTTGTTTCACTCATGTATTCTTTTTCTGTGCAATAAAGAATATCTATCTATCTATCTATAAAAGTAAATTGAATTTTTCAAGATGCAATACAATATATAAAACACGCGACAAGTAACAATAATGTCAATTACATATTGCTAAAAGTGGCCGTTTTTAGCAATAATTAACATTATTGTTACTTGTCGCGTGTTAGAAATACTGTATTGCATCTTGAAAAATCCAATTTACTTGGATCTAAGTCTGTAATGTTTTGCTTTCTTAAAAAATATCGTATTTTTGCCACAATCAGTGTAAATAGGTTGGCGGCGCTAGTTTCATTCGTATAGCCCCTTAAATTTGGCTACGTTGGTTGTTTAAATATATCGCATACCGGGAATGTTACTAAGTACATCTTGGATGTAATTTTATATGATGCTGAACCTACTGGGTAGGAATACGTACAGGGTAGAACATATACGAGGAATCTACAAATAAAACAACTTTTTCTATAAATAATTTTATTTATTTCTTGTTCATCGAATAACTAATATGATTAGTATTTTAATAACTATTAATACAATAATGAACGCGACCTGGCGAGCTCATACAAAAGCATCTCATACAGTATTATATTAGAAGACTTGGAATTATCTTACAAATTACGGATTTCGGCCAATAGATGGCGTTACCAATAACTCTGGTCCATGTAGACAAAGTAAGCATTTTAAACATTATTTTTTCGATTTTCGTGCAACTGCGGCCATTTTGAAACTTGACTTGCCCACTGACAGCTCGAGCGGACTTCTGTGTCTATTTCGCTTACACATTATTAGAGTGAAAGAGACGGGAAGACACAAACGCAGCTATTTATTTAAGCGTGCAAATGTTACATTATAAAGTTTTAATTACATTTTGTAATTAGTTACAATAATTTAATTACTCTAGTGCCTAAATAGATTAACAAATCTATTGCTTATAAGTTAAATCTATATTTTTTTAATAGTTTTTTTACGTGACAACCGAAAATGTACTAACAGACACACAACAGATTACTAATAACAAATTCTATGGAGGCTATCGCGTGTAAAAAATCCGCTAGATGGCGTTCTGTTAGACTGAGGTCCAACTTCACAGTCATTGGTTGTTTAGTGACATTTTTATATCTTACATAATAATATAATAAAGCTGAAGAGTTTGTTTGTTTGTTTGTTTGTTTGTTTGTTTGTTTGTTTGAACGCGCTAATCTCCGAAACTACTGGTGCGATTTGAATAATTCTTTTTTTGTTGGATAGTCCATTTATCGAGGAAGGCTATAGGCTAAATAACATTACGCTATGACCAATAGGAGCAAAGACAGAGCGGTAAATGTGTAAAAAACGGGGAAAATTTTTCCACGCGGACGAAGTCGCGGGCGGCCGCTAGTCTTACATAAAAACCAACCAAACATCGTGTAGACAGGGTTTCTTAAAGTGGGGTCCACGGACCCCTTAGGGGTCCGTAGCATGTGTATCAGGGGTCCGCAATAAGGCAGTTTGTATATATTTGTAAGGGAATTGTGTGGTGTACACCACACATTTTTTTTTAAATAGGTAAGATTTTATTTAACTTTTTTTAACCTATTTTTTTTTTGGTCCGGGCCGAGGTCCGTAGAATTTTTTGAATTTCGAAAGTGGTCCGTGACTGCTAAAAGTTTAAGAAACCCTGGTAGATGGACCTGAGTTCTAGAGTACGCCATCTAGCGGAGTCTCCACACGCGATAGTCCCCATTTTGAACTTAACTCCTAAGCATCATAGACAATATCTTCGTCAGTCGGCCATATAATCATACTGACATCTTGTTTTAATATAAAAATCTTCTCATACAAGCTGGAATTTTGAAAGTATGGTGTTCAGATTTTTTTGTATGTTCTAGACGTATAGATCTATGTGGCTTTTAAGGTTCAATAATTTTTATAGTAAAATTGGTTTATAGATTACCTTTTATTTTAACATTTTTTTGATCTGGTCTGTAGTCATTTATAATAAAATTCATTTCCAAATAACTATAAGTCATATTACAAGATAAGTGACTTACATGTGTTTTTTACTCCAATCTATATCTTCTACTATACTATTTATAAAGATATAACTTCTATAGACAACGACAAGGCTTATAGGTAAACCGAAAACACGAAACGCTTGCGCGATGTTATTGAGCACAGCGCCATCTATTGGTTCATTTCTGAATTACGGTCCCGAAGCGAAGTGTGGGCGGGCCACTAGTTTATACATAAACTAGCTTATGCCCGCGGCTTCGCTCGCGTTGGGGGGATTAGAAAGGGACAAAAAGTAGCCTATGTTACTCACCATCCCTTAAACTATCTCCTCTTAAAAAAACATACAAAAAAAATACATACACATATATTGAATTCCAGCCCGTATAGAAAGCTATACCCATTAAATCTACATACGCATATAACTTCTATATTTAACTCAGATATATAAATTAGTCTATGTATTAAAAGTGAGATTATATACGCTATATACAAAGTACCTATTGTACTTGGTACAGTCCAATGCATTAATAAGTATACAACTTCATTCAAATATGGACCTTATAGTCCTAGAATAAGAGTTGTTTAAATTTTACTGCAGCGACTGTACAGACGGCGTCAGGTCAACTTACCCCCGCATTGCTAAAATAGCACTTATAGCTCAGACATAAGGACTATACAAAGTATAACTGACGTAACGCCGTGTGTACGGTGGCCAGCACATCAAGTTACTACAATCTGTCAAATTTCTTCAATCGAACCTCACTTTTATGTCAAACGTGTTTGGTTCAATATCAACTGAGGAAATTTGACAGATTGTAGTAACTTGATGTGCAGGCCACTGTACTTACTGAACTAAATAAACATTTGATCATGATTACCTATCGATTTATTCTGGTCTCCATCTAGATGGAAAGGTGACATAGTGAAGTTACAAGAAAATAACTAGAGTTCCATTGAAATCATCCGTAAATTACATAAAATTTACTATATTATTCTTTCCTCATATAGAATTATGATTGAAGTGCGTTAATGCTTTTTTATGTGATAGTTTAAAAAGAAAGAACAACCTCTCTGATTTTTAATCATGTGGAGTAAAACTGACAGATGCAATTGTCAAGTTTCTGTACATTTTGACATTTTGCATCTGGCAAATCAAGTGATAATGTATGGGGATGACACATTGACATCTGTCAGTTTACTTCACATGATTAATAAAAGATAATAAGTGCCTTTTTTTTAAATATTTTTTGAGGGAAGGGATTTAAGTTTTTAAGGTGTTGAAAATCATAGTGGCCAGTTTTTCTTACCCTGTTCCCGAATATACTAAAGACTTGTAACAAAAATCATGAAGTATGTTACACTTTTCACCCCCTCTCTCTCCCACTATGACCCCCTCTAATATCACACTTTTAACTAGTAAAGTGTGATAGTGTACTATCACACTTTACCCCCCCCCCCCCCCCCATCATACTACCCTTTATCATAAAGCAATAAATGATATTTCATTTGATTTGATTTAATTTTCGTAATTTATGGATAATATCACTTCGATACATTTGAAAAATGTTGCTAAAATTAACATCGAAATCTCAATATCCAAAATGACATACGAATTTTGACAACAAAAAACAATTTTTTTTATATTATGAAATAAAAAAAAATTGAGATTTCTTACAGTTTTTTTGACAAAAAAATATTCTTCATCTTGTTACTTTCCAAGCAAAAAAAATCATTGTATTTTTTTTTCATTGTAAATATAATGTACTTTAATATTCTTAATTCTAGACACTTTCACATAAAATAAAATCTACAACACATAAGATTGTCCATATATATTTTACCCCAACAACACCCGTTAAAGAATCTAACCGGCGCAGGTCTTCAACTCTTTGGTAAAGTAAAAAAAAGCACAACCTATTTTTTACTTCTATTTCTGTAGAAAAAAAACTTGAGATTTTTGTAAAATGAGGTTTTACGAAAAAATCCTCATGCATTTTAGGTTTTTGACATAATTATGTCAAGTCTGAAATAACACTTTGATAAGACGTCGTAGTCTGTCTGTCTGTTCTGATATTTTTAGAATATTTAAACTGTTTTTAAAACACTGAAACGGCGATTTGAAAAACATTATCTTGCTGGGAGTTGAATGTACCTGAAAAAAGAAAAATACGTTTTAGTAGTTATATTATATTTATACTATTTATATAGATATTATTATTTGCGCAATTTAATTGATTCTTAAGCTTCATCTATTGAAAAGTGGAATTAATATCTCCAAGTGAAGCGAGGGCGGGCATGATATTTGTCATATCATTAAAATCATTAAAAAAGATACCATTATCTATGATCAATGTTATGTAATAGACATATAGAACTTATCACCTACACGTGCACGTGCGATTATGATCCTTAAGGTGGTAAACACTTTTTGACCACGACCGTACATAGGTCCATATTGACTATTGGTTTTAAAATTTGAAAATGCCAAATGCCGGGGATACTATAGGCACAAAATAATAAAGGACACAGAAAGGAGACTCAGCCATAATTTTGAATGTAGAAGAGTTCGTTGACATATGCTAGTGTTGTTGCCCGGCATGAGTACATAAGCGCGCGGCCTCTACCACAGACCTCGACAGTTCGACAATCTTATGTCATAAGTTAGGATTAATGTGGTCGAAAAGGCGTGCCCGTTAGTGCGCATGCGTGAGTACATGACATGTTTTTAGCTCTTAGTGGGCAATCTACTTTCTGTGTTTTTTATATTTCGTGCTATAGGGTTGGTTTGGAAGCTGTTACCTGCGGCGTGTGGGTGGCGATGGTGCGCGTTGCCCGGCCTAGTGGCGAGGCGCCCCCGACAAGTCCACGGCGTGGACGGCGGCGGGGGCGGCGTGCCCTCAGCTGCGTCTGTGTCTCCCGCCCCGTCTGCGACGCTCGCGACGGACCTACACAGAGATAGGACGATAGTTTTCCTCCAATAGTATCCGGGAACACACAAAAGTATACTCCAAACTGGAATTCAAGACCAAAAAATCTACGACAGATACGTCACTGTCAAATCTGTTGATGTCACTTAAGTCATTTTCATGTGACGTTTTCAGGTTTCGCCAACCTTTTTGGCATTATTTTTCTTATTAAGCAGACTAAACTGTCAAGTTTCCATACATTGTTAAAATGTTGTGGGTAGATACCAAATGTTATTAACACCTGAAGTGTTACAAGCGCAATACCATCTTTGAAAACTAAAATTACGGATGGTTAAATTTTTATTAAAAAGTCTAGTATTTACGTGAAAAAAAGTAAATAAAATATGTTTTTTAATTAATAGAATCAAAATTACCAATAAATAAATTACATCAGCGAGTGTTTTTAGAAAAAAGGGGTATACTATGGTACGATCATTTTATTGCAGTAGCAACATTGTAGTAAATTTTTTGGTCTTGAATTCTAGTTTTGGGTATAGGTATTAGTAGTAAGTATAGCCTCACCGTGCCGCCCTCGCCCTCGGCCCAGCGCTCGTAGGCGCGCTCGCGCTTGAGCCACTCCTGGTACTTGTACCACCACTCCTCCCACTTCACGTAGTCGCCCAGGCTCAGACCTGCACAGGACGACATACATTAATACTTTTGTAAATAAATCCTAGGATTTATTTAATAAAATAATAATAATATACAATTTTCACAAGTAAGTAAGTAAAACATTTACATTAACACTATTAAACAGTTAGTAAAACATTCACAACATCTCATACATTAAGTAAAAACCTACAATATTGATGAAACTATCTATAGACTTACGAAATTCGTCTGCTTAGTAAGGGGTTCGGATGGTGTAAATGAATAGCATCTGCCCGGTCTGTGGAAGGTTGTGGGTTCGAGTTCCACCTGAACTCTCCGAGGAATTTTTTAAGTGCAATATTTACTTAAGAATAAATTGCAAAGAATTGCTATAGCAAAAATAACAATTATTTCATACATTGACCTGACTCCGTACTAAGCAGCTCAGGCACTTGTGTTACAGATATCAGACAATAGATGATTTACATAATATAATACTTAAATGCATATGCAACACCCAGTCACTGAACAAACACAAGTGTTCGTCACACGTATGATTGTCTAGGGTGGAGACCGAACCCACGACCTTTGGCGTGCCAGGCAGGGTCATTACCAAATACGTCATAGGTAATTACATAACGCAGATTTTTTTTGTATGGCACAGCTGATTTTTATTTTGCTTATTGATCAAATCTAACATGCTAAAGGCGCTTTTTAACGGTGTATGGAAACTTAATCGAATCGAATCGAAAATCGAAATCGGCTGGGAAGACAGGATCATCATATTTTCTGCGAATAAATAAAGCATATCTATACTCTAAACTGTAATTCGAGACCAAAAAATCTACGACAGATACGTCACTGTCAAATCTGTTAAAGTCACTTATGTCATTCTCAAGTGACGTTTTTAGGTTTCGCCAACCTTTTTGGCATTATTTTTCTTATTATGCAGACTAAACTGTCAAGTTTCCAAACATTGTTAAAATGTTGTGGGTAGATACCAAATGTTATTAACACCTGAAGTGTTACAAGCGCAATAACATCTTTGAAAAATAAAATTACGGATGATTAAGTTTTTATTAAACCGTCTTGTATTTACGTGAAAATAAGTTAATAAAATTATTTCTTTAAATTATACAATCAAAATTACTAATAAATTATATCAGCTAGTGTATTTAGAAAAAAGGGTTAAACTATGGTACGATCATTTTATTGCAGTAGCAACATTGTAGTAGATTTTTTGGTCTCGAATTACAGTTTTGGGTATAAATAGGGCAGGTCCCAGGACAGCAGCCTGCTGCCACTAGGGGTAGCAAGGCAAGTCTCACCGCGCAGGTAGCCGCGCTTCTTGTAGTAGTCGTAGCGCACGCGCACGTCGTCCCAGGACGGCAGCCCGCCCGGCGCCGCCGCCAGCAGCTCCTCCGGGTAGCTGCCCACCGGCGCCGGCTCCAGACCGCTGCCGACAAAGGGGGAATCTTAGGGACAATCTCTTTCAAATAAAACTTATTATACAATATTTAATTATGAAAAGTAGAATATTTGTTTTATAGATGAACAGTTTAAGGGGCTATACGAATGAAACTAGCGCCGCCAACCTATTTACACTAATTGTGGCGAAAATACAATATGTTTTAAGAAAGCAAAACATTACAGACTTAGATAAAAGTAAATTGAATTTTTCAAGATGCAATACAATTTATAAAACACGCGACAAGTAACAATAATGTCAATTTTTGTTAAAAGTGGTCGTTTTTAGCAATAATTAACATTATTGTTACTTGTCGCGTGTTAGAAATATTGTATTGCATTTTGAAAAATCGAATTTACTTGGATTTAAGTCTGTAATGTTTTATTTTTTTCAAAAATATCATATTTTCGCCACAATCAGTGTAAATAGGTTGGCGGCGCTTGTTTCATTCGTATAGCCCCTCTATATAGACGAAACTAGCGTCGTCAACCAATTTACACTGATAGTGGGGACAATATAATACAAATATTTCACTACATCACATAAATTGATCTGACTGAGACAGGTCTAATCTTAGTGTCAACAGGGTGTCTATAGAGTGTCTATAGGGCATCTTAAAGTATCTATAGAGCATCTTAGAGTGTCTATAGGGCATCTTAGAGCGTGATAGGGTATCTTAAGAGTCTATAGAGTGTCTATAGAGCATCTTAGTGTTTACAGGGTGTCTCTAGGGCATCTTAGAGTCTACAAGGCATCCTAGGGCAACACTCACGGGTACGCGTCCCCCTCAGGCCGCTCCCGGGGGTCCCGGGGGTCCCCGGCGGCATCTTAGAGTCTACAAGGCATCCTAGGGCAACACTCACGGGTACGCGTCCCCCTCAGGCCGCTCCCGGGGGTCCCGGGGGTCCCCGGCGGCATCTTAGAGTCTACAAGGCATCCTAGGGCAACACTCACGGGTACGCGTCCCCCTCAGGCCGCTCCCGGGGGTCCCCGGCGGCATCTTAAGAGCCTATAGAGTGTCTATAGGGCATCTTAGAGTGTGATAGGGCATCTTAAAGTGTCTATAGGGCATCTTAGAGAGTCTATAAGGCATCTTATGGCAACACTCACGGGTACGCGTCCCCCTCAGACGGCTCGCGGGGGTCGCGGGGGTCGCGGGGGTCCGGGGCGTCCCCGCGCTCGATGCGCACGTGCAGCGTGGCCTCGCGCCGCGTGATGCGCATGTTCATGTGTTCGAGGCGCGCGGACCGGTCCGCCGACCACTGCGCCATCTTGCCGAAGCGCTCCGAGAGAGTCAAGCTGGAAGACAATGATACAATTGAATTTATGAAAATCAAAGCAAATAAAATGTGATAAAAAAATTAAAATTAAAACATTTGTTAAGGGGCTATACGAATGAAACTAGCGCCGCCAACCTATTTACACTGATTGTGGCGAAAATATGATATTTTTGAAGAAAATATAACATTACAGACTTAGATCCAAGTAAATTGGATTTTTCAAGATGCAAAACAATATTTTTGACACGCGACAAGTAACAATAATGTTAAGTATTCCTAAAAACGGTCACTTTTAGCAATAATTGACATTATTGTTACTTGTCGCGTGTTTTATAATATATTGTATTGCATCTTGAAAAATTCAATTTACTTTTATCAAAGTCTATAATGTTTTGCTTTCTTAAAAAATATCGTATTTTAGTCACAATCAGTGTAAATAGGTTGGCGGCGCTAGTTACATTTGTGTAGCCCCTTAACCAAAAACACACATTAACAGAAAGAAAAGTTCTCGACTCCCACACTAGGCAGCGCCTGTCTCGTGGGTGTCAAATTCAATGGATTTCCGTTATGGCTAATGGGGATCGACGCGTGTGGAAAATCCGTTAGATGACGTACGTGTAGACTGAGGTCCAACTACACGCTGACTGGTTATTTTTGATGTGATACGTCAAAATGACACTTTGACCAATGACGTTGAAGTTGGACTTCGGTTCTCAAGTACGCTATCTAGTGGATTTTTCACGCGCGATACCTACCATCAGTAAATCATCAGCGACATACGTCATGCGTAATCTTGTAGGTTCCAGGTTCAGTAGGTCGATGCAGGTAAGTGAGTTGAAGTATAAAATGAAAGAGAGTGCGTAAGCATTCTCTTTCATTAGTCCAATATAGTCATATACTACACAGTAAGTAGTGGTGTAAATTTCAATATGGATTGATTTACACCGATGCAACTGACAGATGTAAATGTCATCGACATTTTGCATCTGTAAAAATGAGTAATAACGTATGGGGATGACACATTGACATCTGTTAGTTGACTATCATCAGACTACCAGAGTTCAGGCACCGGCTGTACCTAAACTCTGACTATTAACCATGTTACTCACCATGGTTAATAGTCTTAGTAGTATTTTCTAGTCTTACCCCCTTGGATGACAATTGGGATCTTTTAATAAAAATGTCCTTAAATGTTCTAGTTGTCTCACACTCACCGCACAGGCTGGTCGGCGGAGGAAGCATCGCTGCTATCATCGCTGCTGTCATCGTTGAGCGCGGCGGCGATGGCGGCGGGGGACACGGGGCGCGGGGGCGGCGGGCGGGGGCGGCGGGGGCGCTCGCCCTCGCGCTTGATGTGTTGGGGCGGGATGGGCGCGCCGGGGGGCGGAGCCCGGGCCGCTAGCTGCGAGCGTTGCCACTCTAGCACCTGGAGAAGCAAAGTTTCAACCTATACTGGGTGTATCTGTGAACATTTACATCACTTTAACCACGTGTTCTATCAACCATTCTGAACTACCCGGAAAAGTAACTTTTTACCCCCCTTTTAACCCCTTACTACCCCCTTTTCGCAATAAAAAGTAGCCTATGTTCTTTCTCAGGGTCTAGACCATCTGTATACCAAATTTCATTTAAACCCGTTCAGTAGTTTTGGCGTGAAAGAGTAACAGACAGATAGACAGACAAAGTTACTTTCGCATTTATAATATTAGTATGGATTACAAAGTCAGCTATATCCCATTCAACGACTATGCTAAATGACGTTCAGTCAAGAAGTTGAACGTTATATTAAACAACTTGACGAGGTGTCCTTTAGTCATTCAATTAAACGTCGCCATTAAATAAACGCGCTAGTCATCCAATCAAATAGCTGATTAAACCAGATGACTGCGACAGCCAGGTTGGTCGAAGTCTATAGAATTTACCTCTTTATAAATGGTATTATGCTTTGATTTTTAATCATGTGGAGTAAACTGACAGATGCAAATGTCAAGTTTTTATACATTTTGACATTTTGCATGTGTCAAATTGAGTGATAATGTATGGGGATGACACATTGACATCTGTCAGTTTACTTCACATGATTAAAAATCAGAGTGTAGATTATGACTAGACTAACCTTCTCCTCCCGGGTGCGCTTGCTGGCCTCCCTGGCCTTCAGCAGCTCCCTGGTGGGCTGCACCGCCCTCGCCGCGGAGGGCGGCGGCGCCGGACGCTTGCCGCGGCTCGGGGACGCGGCCGCTCCGGGGCTGAGGAAGAAAATACAACATAAGGGAATTTCTTGCCGGATCTTCTCGTCAGAATCAAACTTTCCGATACCGGTGGTAGAATCGCATTAAACTAACTAAGTTGGCGCACCGACCCATAGTGAGTCTTGGTCTCCGATAATAAGAGCCTCCATCTTGCTCGATCCTGTGCCACCTCCTGCCAGTCATCTGCTGAGAGTCCGCGCAAGTCTTTTTCGACCTCATCCTTCCAGCGATATCTCGGACGGCCGACTGGCCGCATCATCGCAGAATCGCATTATGTCTATTTATTTTTTTAGTCTATCCTATGTATCAGCATATATATTTAATTGTATTTAAATTGTATATTTTCTTAAAATAAATAATTTTTAATATTTTTGGATGTATGACGATTTGTAAGTGCTGTATAACTTATGCAAATAAAAAATATTTTTGACTTGACTTTTGACTTTGAGGGAAGATAACATTACAATACCATAAAAACTTAATAACATAATAGCTTTTTATAAAAATTGTCTTGATTTGATTATTATTCTGTAGGAAGTGGTATGAGGAAAATATTGTAATAAAAACTTTGGCGAGTAAAATAAGTAACTGGCGAGTTTCCTGTTGGATATTTTCGTCAGAATCCATCTTCCGATTCCGGTGGTAGAATTGCATTATTATCTGTAAGATTGTTGCTGAATAAATATTTTTCTATTATATTCTAAAAAAGCTAAGAATGAACATCATATTTTCGCCGCAATCAGTGTAAATAGGTTGGCGGCGCTAGTTTCATTCGTATAGCCCCTTAAGATGTAAATCAATGTTAGATTATCACGCATGCTAGCGGAGTTACATCCGTTTTTGTATATCTGATTTTCGTATAGGGTAGTTGACTAATATCGATGTAGTAAAAAATATTGATACTTTACCAAAATATTGGTAATAAGAACCAATAGCCTAAATTTTCAGTTAAAAATATAACGTCTAGCTGGTTTTGTGAGCATTCAAAGTTTCATGGGCAAGTCCATTTTTAAAGTTTATAATATTATAAAAATAATTATATCATTGAACTACCCACACATTAAACACAAACTTTTATTATAAAACTATGTACATAAACGAAACATTTGATATAGCTACCAAACAAAATTTGCTAGACGCGCATACAAGATACAAACGTGTGACGTCACATGTTAGTAGCCATTTGTATAGAGCGTTTTTGGGCCCGCGTAAAATATGTGCTCTTAAAGTTGTGATATCTCAGGTAATTCAAATCAGAATCAAATAATTCTTTCAACAATGTTTCTTTAATAGAGGGGTCTGTTGATTAAACACATAAAAAAAAATAGTCAAGTACCCTATTCTGTTTAGTTAAGATTGGCCGCCGTAGCCGTACATCGGTCGGAGGGTGTGTCTCACCTGGGCTTGTTGGGCTTGGCGCCGGGCGCGGGCTTCTTGTTCTTGGCGGAGCAAACCGAGCATGATTCGTCCGAGCAGCTGCTCATAGACGACCCCGACCCCGACGACTGGAACAAACGGACAAACATACATCGGATCAGTGGCGAATTTCTCATACAGGATGTGTCTGTGTCATCATCATCATCAGCAACCCACGCTCGTCCACTGCTGGACATAGGTCTCCCCCAATGCACGCCACCGCTCCCGATTTTCGGCCACTCTCATCCAGCCCACTCCAGCCAGCCTTCGAATGTCGTCATCCCATCTTGTAGCAGGGCGTCCCACACTACGTTTACCGAGTCGCGGTCTCCACTCAAGGACTTTATAGCTCCTATTTGTGTAGGTGTAACATTTATTTATTTCATATGGTAAACGAAACCCTTCATTTCCCGATGTCTATCCCCTTTTTGTCCCCCGCGGGTGGACAGAGACACAAATAATTCAAAAAGCTGTCATTGTCAAAGCAATATTAAATTATTTCCGCTAACCACCCCGGCTGGACAAAGACACGACACGAAAACCGCTTATCGCTCCGTTTTGGCATGAATGAAAGACAAACGTACAGACACACTTTCCCATTTATATTATCAGTATGGATACAGTATAGTAGGTATTTATTGAATTTATTAGGTACT
This sequence comes from Cnaphalocrocis medinalis, assembly GCA_014851415.1. Lineage (NCBI taxonomy): Eukaryota > Metazoa > Arthropoda > Insecta > Lepidoptera > Crambidae > Cnaphalocrocis > Cnaphalocrocis medinalis. The sequence continues at coordinate 4,801,836 of CM026303.1, read as the reverse complement.
ACTGTGACCCGCCCTCACTTTGTTTCGGGACAGTAGTCCAAACTGAACTAATAGATGGCGCTGAACGTCGATTAAATCGCGCTAGCGTTTAGTGTTTTCGGTTTGCCTTGTCGTTATCTACAGAAGTTTATCCCGTCAAAAACAATACTTGTCAAAAAAACCAAGTCTCGCAATTACCGTAAAAAGTGGTGAGATCCATGTTTTGCCAAGTCGGTTATTCATTTATTGACTTGGCAATCACACAATATATCTCACAAGTAATGCATTAAATGAATTCGGTTGTTTCATGTGTGTTTACAATGCCTGCATGGTTACTGAAAATTCAGTCTTCTAGTTTTATCCATAACGAAGTTACAGGGGGTCGAAAATGGTCTGAATTGCTTCAAGAAAAGGATGGTACGGCCGTGCCGCTTTTTTGCTCGACTTGGTGGGGGCACTGCCGTGCCCCCAGATCTCTTTATAAATAGTATATTACATATTATATTACCTTCCTGGGGTCCGGGGGAGAAGGGGGTCTTGCAGGGCGCGCGGGGCGGGCGCGCGGTCTCGGACTGCGCGAGCGCCGCCGCGCCGGGACCGGACTGCGTCTGACAATAACAAACAATACATGAACGTCATAAGCGAAAACCGTCACACTGTGACTGGTTGAGAAAGATATTCGCATTGCGTAACAGTGTGACTTGTCGCGAATATTTATTCTCATCTAGATAGATAGATACTCTTTATTGCACAACACATAACAGAACTTAATGCTAATAGTAATTTCCAAATACAATATCGGCGGCCTTATCGCTAATAGCGATCTCTTCCAGACAACCTTTGGGTAGAGAAATAATGCAGTGAATTAACAAGGGGTAACAGTGATTATTAACACATTGAATGCCTACTACGCATATGCTAGGGATGGCACCTACGCAATATTGCGTAGTAGGCATTCAATGTGTTAACAGTGACTGTTACGCGTTCGGAAAAACATTTCTCAACGAGCAACAGTCTTAACTATTTTGGGTTCCGACCCGTCCACCCACCGGACTCACCATACTAGTTGTACCTATTACATTTAATAATCGATTAAATATATAAAAAAAAATCAAACATTCATTTTCAAAATTATTATTATTAAAAGCCCGTAGTGTCCCACTGCTGGGCAAAGGCCTCCCTACCCCTCCTCCACGTTTATTTATTTATTTATTTACGATCCTGGGCGACTACGGTCCAGTTGGCGCAATAGGTGTCGAGCTCATCCCGCCATCTGCATCGCCTCCTCGGTCTACCTCGTGACAGACAGACAGACAGACTTTCGCATTTATAATATTAGTATGGATTCAAAAAATAAAACAGCTGATTTTTTACCTTTTATGAGGGCTTCGGGATTAAAATTGAACAGTGAACTATTTTAAATTTTTTCATCATCATTCATCGCCCACTATACCGGTTGACGCATATCATCACCTACCTGATAGGACTCCTTCTAGGGCTTCGCCTCGCCTCTCGCCTGAGGGACCTGGAGCGGGACCTCCGCGGCGTGCGGCGCGGCGGCGAGCGACGCGGGATGGGTGACCGCGATCGACGGACGACCGGCGAGCGGGAGCGACGCGCCGCTATCGGGGATCTGCAATAAAACAGACGTTTGAATAACTTAAATCCCCACTCAAGATCGCATAACCTGCGACACGAGAACAAGCTAACTATTCCATGTTCAAAATTAGAATTAGTTCATTCAGGAATACACTATTTGTCAATAAAAATATACAATAAACTTCCATTACGTCTTAAAAGCATCGAAAATAATGTACAGTTTGTAAATGACACAAAAGAATTCTTGCTCTGTAATTGCTTTTACAACATCCAGGAATTTTTTGCCTGGTCAGGAAAGTAGACCATAAATTTAATTAAGTATTCTCGTGATATTATTGTAAGGTATAGTTTTTTTTTTAGTTAATAGTTGATTAGTTGTTCGAAATTTATGTTGCCTGTTGTTAAATGTATATGTTATCCTAAAATTAAACTTTAAATATTAGATAAAACTTTAAATATTAGATACTAGCGGCCTTTTTACCCCCCTTTTTACCCCTTACAACCCCCTTAATATTATTATGTTGATACAACTTAAACAAATTATTTCGACCAAATTTGGTACCATAAAAACGGTCATTGTGACTAAACCTTAAAAGATAGACATATGCCGTCGCGGACTTTTTTTTAGATCATGTATAGAGGAATAATTCTTTCATACATATTTTTTGTGTATCTTGAACCGTTTTCGCAGCGCACGCAAAGAAAGCCTTCAAAAATGAATAATTTTCCCCGTTTTTTACACATTTACCGCTCTGTCTTTGCTCCTATTGGTCATAGCGTAATGTTATTTAGGCTATAGCCTTCCTCGATAAATGGACTATCCAACAAAAAAAGAATTATTCAAATCGCACCAGTAGTTTCGGAGATTAGCGCGTTCAACCAAACAAACAAACAAACAAACTCTTCAGCTTTATTATATTATAGTATAGATAGTATAGATAGGTACATACTATGTATAAATTGCTGTGCCCTTGCAGGTTAATGTGAGATCCATTTACTTACACTAAGACCATATTATGTAACCACATTATGCAATAAATGATTATGATATTATGATATCTGTAATTAAGGCGTCACTTTAGCACCTATATTGGTACAAGACTATGAATCATGTTAATTAAGTGATCGTTTTGTTGGCTGTCCTTAATAAATAAATAAAAAATAAATAAAATGATTAACTAAGCTGGCATAGCGACTCTAAGTGAGCCTAGGCCTCCAATAATAAGAGTCTCCATCTAGGTCGCTCCTGCGCCACCTCCTTTTTTTTGTTGACGTTGGGGAATGCCGCTGACCCGAAGTGGGCCAACGCCAGTCATCAGGAAATTCGGATAAAAAAAATTCAACTTTTCATAAAAAGTCGATCACGTGACCTGGCTATTTTGTATGGAGTCAAAAAAAATTCAGGGAATTTCAAAAAGTCATAGAACAAATTAATGACGTTCTGGTGGCCAATTCTCGGTTTTCGCCTTCTATGTCGACTGTAATCTGTGTTCTCCTGTTGGTTGTGCGTTCCATGAAGTCGACTCGACATAGAAGGCGAAAACCGAGAATTGGCCTCCAGAATGGTTGGTAGAGTAAATGTTCACAGAAACACCCTGTACATATTAAGACAAACAAATGTTGTACTGACCTGGACCTCCTTGCCCTGGGCGACCTGGAGCGACGCGGGGACACCGACCCAGACCCGTCCAGGTACATCTGCTTGTAACCCGTGTGGCGCCATCTGTCGGCAAGTTTACGCCTATTTGAATTCGCTATACTCTTTCGTGGCATAAATAGCAGTATTGCCTAAGAGATGAGAAGATTATGAATAACTACCGCCTCATTGTTTATAGAATTGCTTAGCATGAGATTTCTTACCGACAAATAGGCTCTTTGACAATGCGAAAAATAACGTGTCAATTACTGTTAACAGTATGTATTAAGAGTTAAAAAAATGATTATTTATTAAGGTAAGTTGAAAATAATGATTAATTTATTTAAAAATCTGTAAAAAAAACAGAAATTTTTAAACATTTATCACGTGACACAAAACGCTCCTGAGTTTATCATGACGTCACCTGCTTGTAAACTTCGTAGTTTCGTTTTTTTGTTTACAACAAACAAATAGGCCAGCTGTCACAGATAATACCAAAGATAACTACGTTTACAGGCAAGTGACGTCACCGACCGCCATATTGTCAAAGTAGCGTTTTGGCACACTAGGTAAATATTGAATACCTATTTAATTCGATTTTTTTCAGCTAATATATACTTGAATTAAAAAATACAACTTTTCCTGGGTTCATTAGACTCTACTACTTAATATAAAATGGACTTTAAAAACCTGTTAAATAGCCTATTTACGATTTATTACTGCCCACGCGCCACCGCTCCTTCAATATTTTTTAGTTTTAACTGCTTCGATAGTTATTCAATGTGCCATTTATAATTTTTAACTTACCAAAATGGCTATTTAGAACTGCCTCTTTAAACAAGTGCCTAATAAAACTAGGTGTTACCCGCGACTTCGTCCGCACCCCTCCCCCCTTTCGGAATAAAAAGAAGCCTATGTTTTTTCTCAGGGTCTAGACCCGTGGTCGTCAAACTGCGGCCCGCCGACGTTATTTGTGCGGCCCGCGATATAGTAGATTTATTTAATTACTAGTCAACTACATATTCGTACTCCGTTTAGTGGTTTTTGAGTAGAGAAGTAATAGACATACATTTTCGCATTTATATGAATAGTGTGGACTACTATGGATAAGTACCTATGCAAAAGCTCTTAAAACGCATATACTGCGGCCCGGGCCCTGGAGACCTATTTTTGAATTGTCGTCTCACTAAAAAATGTGTGACTCGCATGATTTTTGAGATCCGCATTTTTGAATCATTCGAAAACGAGCGATTTGCAACGAGTGGTGTAAACCACTCGTTTCCGCTAGGCGAGTGGTCGCATTTACGTCAAATATTAACGAGTTAACACTATAAAGTCCATTTTACGAAAAAAGTCCCCTGGGAGCGGCGCCACTTGTCATACAAATAGGCTTTCTATCTCTTTCCCACTCATTACGTAGACTGCCATGTCATTTTAGTTCATCAAAAATCCGGGGGACTCTTTTCGTGAAAAGGACTATACTTTGACAAGATTGGCGACACACTAAGCGAGTGATTTCAAAAATAGGGAAAATTATGAATCATGCGACTCACGAGACGACGTGACTTGCAAAACGAGTAGTTTTGTTTGGACGAAGCGAAAATTCAAAAATAGGTCTCCTGATGTTTATATTGTCATGTGGCCCTTGAAGAGTAAAGTGTGACGACCGCTGGTCTAGACTATATACCACATTTGATTCAAATCCGCTCAATAATTTTTGCGTGAACGAGTAACAGACAGGGTTACTTTCGCATTTATAATATTAGTTACTTTTTGTGCCCGTCAAAACTCGTGCATGCAGAAATGACAAGAGGTATGTTTATCCAAAGTGGTATAATTCCGAAATAATAACAAATATAAAGAACAAACACTTCCACCACAAAAGGTATAAGAAGGAAGGCAAAGACTTTAACAAGCAAATGTTTCATTTTCTATAGAGAGAAGGTTAAAAAATTGGTTGACCAAGAGTTTCGCCAATATATTAAGTTAGTGCAAAATAGTATCATTGAGGACCCATCTAAATTCTGGGAGTACGTTAAAGATAAAAAAAGGGATAGGAAACAACTAAGCACGTATAAATACAGTGATACAGAGGTTAGCGGTCAGGCTGCGGCCGACGCCTTTGCCACTTATTTTGCCTCGGTGTTTGATAATGATGTTCCCATCTTGAACCATGTCCAGGCTGCTCGTGCTGCTCATAGTTGTCGCGACGCAACCTCTATCTCCATCATGGAGGTCAGGGAGAGGGATTTAAAAAATGCAGTTAGACGGCTCAAACCGCGGTCATCATCTGGACCTGATTGCATCCCTGTGTTTCTGGCGAAGGACTGCGTCTCGGCTTTAGCCACGCCTCTCCTGTATATATATAATCTTTCCCTGAATATATCGAAATTTCCGGGAAGCTGGAAATTATCTAGGGTAACCCCAGTTCCGAAGGGTGTGGGAGAGACGAATGTTTCAGCTTTTAGGCCGATCGCAGTTCTCTCTGTCTTCGCTAAGATCTTCGAGGCAATCCTCAACGACCAAATTAAAAACCAGATTAGTCACTTGTTACATAATAGCCAACATGGATTCCGGCATGCCCGTTCTACCACTACTAACATGGTGGCTCACGTGGATTACGTACAGTGTCGAATGGATTGTGGAGAACAGGTTGATTCAGCCTATTTCGATTTTAAAAAGGCCTTCGATTTGGTTAACAATGACAAATTGTTAGAGAAATTGGCATTAATTGGCTTCACACCCAAGCTCCTCATTTTTTGCAAGCTACTTGAATGATCGTTTGCAGTATGTTCGTTTGAGTGGTTTTGAGTCCAGTCGATATTTCACAAGATCAGGGGTGAGTCAGGGCAGCACTCTGGGACCAACCCTTTTCTTGATCTTCATCAACGACTTGCCAGATAGGGCCACTGTCTCCCAATGTCTTCTGTTTGCTGATGACCTTAAAATAAGTCTAGGAGTTAAAACGGAAACGGATGCTTTGGCTTTGCAAAGTGATATTGATTCCATATATCAATGGAGTCAAGACAACCACCTTCCTTTTAATTCACTTAAATGCAAAATTATCACTTTTTCGCGGTAAAACCAAACCTCTCATATATAATTATAATTTATTTGACGCTCCAATGGAAAGAGTATATGACATTAAAGATTTAGGCTTAATATTAGACACTAAATTGGATTTCCACATGCACATAATGAATACATGCAGAATGGCGCATAGGATGCTAGGGTTTGTTATCAGAACAGCATCGCAATTTAACAACCCTACAGTGGCAAAAGTGTTATTCTATGCATAATGTTCGCAGCAGGCTCGAATATGGTGCAATCGTGTGGAGTCCCTATGAGGAAAAATACACACTAATGATAGAAAGAGTACAGCGGAAATTTAATAGATGGCTATATAAGGTAAAATACGGCTACTATCCTTATTTATACCCGTCCTTATTCGTTTCGGGAATGGTGGACATGGAGACACTAAAACTTAGACGTGTACTTCTTACTATTGTACATTATCTTTCTATAATACACCAGAAAATCGATAGTCCCCATATATTAGGGCAGTTTTCGTTTATCAGTTCCCAAAATCTCTAGCGACGCTTTGGGTCTCGTGACGCCTCGCCGCCGACCTCGCCTACTGGCTTTGCCTACCGTGCGCACCGAGCGCGCGCGTCACGCGCCGACTAACCGGGCTCTGCAGATTATTGGGGGTATTCTCGCTCGGCACTTTGAAATAGATCTATTTGCTGATAGTTTAGGGCATCTCCGTAATCAATTTTGGATGAAAGTTAATAAAAATAATATGTTTTGACATTTAAATGTTACATTTGACTGACAGTGATGCTTAAATAATATTTTTTTTTTTTTTTTGGAGAATTATGACATTCATCCAGGAATTGTGTAGGTATTAATTATTGACATGTAGGTAATTTGACAACAGTTGCAATGGCTTTTTGTATTGTTTTGTGTGTATAGTAGGTATTTTATTTTTGTGTTGATTAATTTTATTTACTACTAGTGGCCGCCCGCAACTTCGTTTGCGTGAACTTTATGACTCTTGGCTTAAAGATGAACAAACTTGGAACCCCCTTTTCGCTCCATTAGGGGTTTAAGGTCGGAATATCCTTCCTTATAGGATCTCATCCAAAAATGCTCATCACATTTGACAATTTTCCATTCCATTTCATTCCATATTTGTTATAGTGTAGCTGGGCTCTTAGAAGTCCAAACCAGATGTTCCATGATCTTTGATTTTTTTTCATGGCATCATAAACTGCTCATCAATATGAACATTTTTTGTTAAGGTGCCATTGACCTACCTCTTATAGTTTAGCTGGGCTGTTGTAGTTCTACATCAAGGAGCCTGGTCTTCAAAATGTAATATACCCTATAAGTTGCCCTGATATTACAGCTATACAATAAAAAAAGTTTCATTCGAATTGGTTCAGTAGTTTCCGAGATTAGCGCGAACAAACAGACAAACAGACAAACAGACAAACAGACAAACAGACAGACAAAAATTTTAAAATCATTGATTCATGTTCTGCTACTGTTTTTTAGTCGTCCTAAGTTATTTTGAGATAAATATCTTCAATGTACAGACACAGCTTTTTTACATTTTTATTATATGTATAGATTATTTAGATTTGACATTGTTCCGTATTAATGCATGACATTCATTATTTTTGATTTGTAATTAATCTTAGGAGCGCTTTGGAATGTATTCTGTTAGCTTTTAAGAAAATATGAATAATAAATAAATAAATAAATAATGCATGACATTCATTATTTTTGATTTGTAATTAATCTTAGGAGCGCTTTGGAATGTATTCTGTTAGCTTTTAAGAAAATATGAATAATAAATAAATAAATAAATTAGTAAGGAAGTAGGCATCGTTCAGACCAAACGTATTGTCGGCTGCTGAGCGCGCGTTATGCAGTCTATTGCTTATAGTATACTCGTATAGGTATTGAACTTGTCATTCACACCGGCATGACTAGACGATTTAGTACTTAACACACAGTCAGACGCCCCGTTGGTCTAGTGGTTTACGTACCGGGCCGTGATCTCAGGGTCCCAGGTTCGATTCCCGGGTCGAGCAAAAGTATATTTCGAATTTTTCGAACATAGCTCGGGTTTGTGATCACCAATCCGCATTAGGCAAGCGTGGTGATTAAGCCTAATCCCATCATAGTAGCGATAACTTGATTTCTATGATGGAGGCTTTTTCCATGCAGTGGGACAGTATATAGGCTGATACTTTACTTTTTTTTTTACACAGTCAGAGGCGAACAATACGTCTGGTGTGAACGATCCCTTAATATCGGTTAGGAGAAATAATTATGATGATGATGAGAAACCAGCCAACTCAATGAAAAACTGCATTACCTGTTCGGGTCCTTCTCCTCAACCTCCAGCAGCTTGCGGTCCCAGCTGCCGGGGGAGGCCTGTCTTGCTCGCTTCATCACATTGTCTATCTCTTTCCGGCGGCCTGCCGGGTTTGCTGGATCTGTGGGCAATAGTAGTCACTTTAGTGTTGTTTAATACTCATTTTTTAAAAAGAAAAAATCACTTCCATGGAGGGCAACTTTCTTTCGACCCTTATAATTACGAATTTCAAAGTATTGCGAGCCCGGCGAGTACTTTTCCCATGACCGCTGATACCGAATTTATTCAAATGCATCAATTAAGTACAGAAAAAATTGCCCTCCATGGAAGTGACTCTTTCCAAAAAATGAGAAATACACTTATATGAAACTACTTTCACTGGCCTGCTCTCACTTGATTACGGGAAATTCCAGTCTCTATCTATAGATGGCGCTGAGTGTCGATTGCATCACGCTAGAGTTTCGCCGATATGGAATATCAATGTCTATAGAATTTACCTCTTTATAAATAGGACTAGTGGCACGCCCTCACTTCGCTTCAGTAGTTACAAACTAAACCAATAGATGGCGTTGGGTTTCGACTATATCGCACTTGTGTTTTGTGTTTTCAGTTTATCTATAAGCCTTGTCGATGTTTCTCGAATTTACCTCTTTATAAATAGTATAGAAGTATAGATAGATATCTATCTATCTATGGATCGATTAAATGAAATGAGATATTCTTTATTCAATTTAAGTCCAAAGCCTAACATAACATTTATGAATGACAAATATTATGTAAGCTACCACTGATTGGTATCAGATCGGGGCGCCTAGTGGGCATATCTTGGACAACCTACTAGTCGACGGCGCCCACGCTACCGCTGGCGGGATGTAGTAAACGCGGACCTACAAGAATTGGAAGCAGGAGATTGGCGACAAACTGCACAAGACCGAGATAAATGGCGTCAAATGGCGACATCTCATATCGGAGGCCATTAGGCCTAACATGCGTACCGCGACAAAATTTTGTCGACTCTCGTTCACGAGAGCGCATCCTTCTATCCCGCTTATCGCTCAGTCAGGTAAACGAGAAGCAACTTTCACCGACACAATCCGAGTGTCGAAAAAAACTATCTAATAATTTTGGGTTGTTGTCATCGGAGTAAGTAAGTATAGATGAAAAGATAACATCAACATCTACAACACCTTCTAAAGCGTTACCCGTAATCCTGGTGTGCTGTGGGTTCCGATCCATGTGCAGCCTGTTCTTGGAGGCAGCCTCCGCAGCCCGGGACACTGACCCGTTCCGACGGGACGAAGACATTCTGCAATGGAGAGAGAATGGGTTAATACGTGGTAACGGTGGGATGATTGTGGCCTCTTGTACAGACAGCCACACATCAAGTTACCACAAACTGTAAAATTTTCTCAACTAATATTCAACCTAATGTGTTTGACAGTAAGGTGAGAGTCGATTGAAGAAATTTGACAGTTTTGTATACTTTGATGTATGGCTGTACGTACATGCTAAAAAAGTTGTAAGACTTCATGACGTTCATAAATGTAAAGTATCAGCCCGTATACTGTCCCACTGCAGGGCAAATGCCTCTATAATAGTAATTGCTACTAAGGGATTAGGAAACCATTTTATATTATACTATCACTTTAACCTTAATAATGTATAGTAAATATTATTATCAAAATTAAAATTGTAATAACTTAAAAAGAATAAATTGACTTTTCTAAGTAGTACATTTTTTTAATAATATTACATAGGGCTTGTTTTTGCTAGGGTCAACAAAATACTTGTTGTGTATATAACTTCATCTTGAATGTGGCAGACGCGGAGGAATTTCTTTGCATGTACAAAAATATGTAATGTGTAATGGTATATCCCATGAACTAAATGAACAGTGGGCTCACAATAAAAACGGAATATACAATTGAATCTTTATCCCCATTCCTGTCACTCTAACGCAGTGGTTCTTAACCTTTAAGTCATGAGGGACTATTTTACCAAACGTCTGTCGTGTCGACGTTTGCGTTGTGTTGACTTTGATTGTGCTTTGGTGTTGACTCGACTCATCTCGTCACGTCACTTGTTAATACAATATCTTCGCGGACCACTTGGAATGCCTCCAGGGAACCACCTGTGGTCCGCGGACCACCGGTTAAGAACCACTGCTCTAACGCATCTCTTTTTTGGATGCAACTGAAAACTGGACAGTTCAATTCTGCCCTCCTTAATATAAACGGAATACAATTTGGCAACGTTTACGTTTTTAACATTGAATTGACTTCGCAAAATAACATTACGTTTATGTTTAGAAGGGCAGAATTGCAGACCCTCATTACATATTTGTCCACAGTTATTTCATTTTATGAAATGTGTAGGTGTTGCTACAAGCTACCCCACTAAATACATCAAATAGAGATTTAAGCACTACACGAGTCGCAGAAAACAGATGAATATTTTCAACCGAGTTTTGTTTGGTTTTAGGAAAAATTACCACACATGATAAAGATTATTTTCCTAAACAAACAAATATGTAAATTCAGTGTACATTTCGTTTTAATAACTATGTAGTGCTTAAATGAAAAATCCCCATGAAAATATACAGACAATAATGCTATGTATACATAAAATTTACCAGCTACAATTAACAATAATTACCACACAATGCTAAAAAATGCCATGAATGTGACAATGATTCACAGGTGACCCAAAAAATATATTGATTGAGCTAACTACATAAGAATGTCCACTCAGATATTAATAGATGATATTAAATACTGGAAATAACTACATCTACACAGGTAATGAACGATATACAAAGAACCCTCAATAATTATCTCAAAATTTTCAAATCAGCCAAATTACAATCTAAAATTAGTCCGACTTTCACAAGATGGCCGCAAGATTCTTCTCTCAAATCATTGAAAACCTTACCTCGAATGCTGCGCTCACGGTACGGGGGGAGCTAGGGCTCAAACGCGCGCGGCGGGACGCGAAGGGCGAAGCCCTGGCGACGGCGACGGAGCCGCGCTGGGCGACAAACGCGGACCGCGACACCGCTGCAAAGACCGATGTTTTTAGTATCGCGAAAGCGGTGCGCGGGCGACAACGACAATACGAGAGCCTCGAGGGGCTACGCGCACGGAAGAACCCACGCGAGGCGAGCATGCAGCCTCCGAGTTCACGCGGCGGAGGACACACCGACGGACACGGTTCCATCTTCCATACAAACTTCAACCCTTCAGGGGCTTCCGATGAGCAGGCACGAAGCGGCGACAGCTGAACATCAAACATACTTAATTCACCTTATATATATCACAAAACAAAGTTACGAACCAGCAGCAATAAACACCGTAACTTTTCACTGAAGTTCAATGGTAAATCCGAGATGATGTCGAGATTATCCGCGACACACCTTGCACGGACCATCGGCCATTTTGTTTTGCTCTATCGCAACGTCACTCGGATTGGCATCGCAGAAAAAAAATGCACTTTCGATCTTGACAGCGGTTAAGCCAATCAGCGGGATAGTGAACTACTTTCACCGAATTTTATTGGACGATTAGGTGTCAAAAGGCAATCGAACCTTTTTACTCTGCAGTCTTTCTCTTTTTGCGTTTTGTTATTCTACTAAAACAAAAAAGTTTAGGTAAAAAAGGTTTTTTGTTTTGAAATTGAAGGTCAGCAAAGGAATAAAAATTTTATATAAAAAATAATAAAACACAAAATAATTCTTTATATTATTTTAATATTTTATTCTAGGGAGATACATATTCTTATTTATTTTGTACTAGAAGATACAAACGTCACATAAGAATATATTCGAGTTCACTTACCGCAAATAAAATGCTTTTATTGACTTTTACAAACTAGCTTTTTGTTAATTTTATTGTAAGTAAAAATATTGTTTTATTTTTACATTTACTTGCTGAATTCAAATTAAAAAATTGCTGAAATTTATATTTTATCAAATCATTAAATTTTAGCTTATTAGGTAAAAAATCTTTTTAGCTTTATGATTGCAATTTTATTAACGCTATTGATGTTCCAAATAAAAATAAATAAAATAAGTAAATAATTATTTGGAGTGGTGGTGACAGACAACAGAAATATAGTACAATAACTCGAACACTTAATAAAAACATATGACACAGTACTTTTTACATACAATTATTTCTGTGTTGCTTGCTCTACCAAGCATTCAATAAAGTTTTTATAACAAAAAAATGCAATCTAGCAAAACTGAATAAATAGTCTTGCTTGATTTATAACCTTCGATGAAGATATTTTATCGCAAGATGACTGCACTAATAATTTTATGGCATCCATAAATAAGTTAATATTGCAATTTCCTTTACTTACGCCGAATTGTAACAGAATAACGTCTAAAATATTTCCTCTCAATTATTTCATAACTTTCTTGATGCATTAAGTTCAAAATAAGCTAAATAATTTTTATTTTTGGTATTCGTCGGCTTAGTAAGGGGCTCGGATGGTGTAAAGTGGATAGCATATCTGCCCGGTTTGCGGAAGGTTGTGGGTTCAAGTCCCACCTGAACCCTCCGAGGAATTTTTTAAGTGCAATATTTACTTAAGCTAAATAAGTTTTATAATAAACTGGACGAGATTTAATAATAGGTATATCTTTGCCATTTTCCGTTTCGTTCCACGTTCACGATCACGTTATTGAACGCGGGAAACTTTAAAATATTTTTTAAAAGAGCGCGGCGATATTAAAAAATGGCCGTGCGTAATTTAGATATACCTACTAGTCATAATAATACCTACCTACTGTTTCTTTTACTAGCACAAAACAAGAAGTGATCATGATGATGCCCGTAACAATTTTACATACTTACCAGAACAATAAAGTAGGTAACGAACGTGAAAACTCCCTGCATTCTGAATATCGGTGTAAATAAGTGCATCAATACATGCTTTACAAATATGAACTTTACAGTTTAGTAATTAAGGTCAAAGTTGATCAAGTACGTATGTTGCGATAACATTGAAAATTGTACATTGATGTAGGTATGTACCTATTATGCCCTTGTTAAACTACTTGCTATTAGTTTTACGAGTATAGTGGCGATGTCTTGTAAATCGGGATTAATGTAAACATTTTCGCATAACATAATGAAAGCTATTTGGCGATCATCCATAAATTAAAAATTGCTTTTCTGGACTCACAAGAGTCTGCACTTTTATGCCTTTCTTGTCGAAGATTTGAAATTCCTGTCCTCCCTCAATGGGCTTTTCTGGACCTTGGGTAGTGCCTTACAAATTTAATTTGCAATGTTGTGCTTAATTGTTGCGGAATCGTTTCTATAGGCGTTATTTCTACAAAGGCATGAACCGGCGACCCTGGCTGCAAAGATTATACCTATCCACTGCCTTACAAAAAACCGGCGTGAAGCAGCCCCTGTGCTGTATTTCGCCGAGTGAGTGAGGGTACCGGAGGCCCACCCTGGGGGGAAGGGGATAAAAGGCTGGCAGCGCACTTGTAACTCCACTGGTGTTGCAAGTGTCCATGGGCGGCGGCAATTGCTTTTGTGATCCGACTGCTCGTCTGATACCTATGACATAAAAAAAAAGTAAGTATAAATGTAGAATTCCATTCCTAGCAAAACAACTACGAGTAAGCTGTGTATCGACTCGCGCACACGCATCTCTGCGACGCTTGGTCGCAGCATAGACTCGTTTAGAGCGCACGTGTATGGCATGATGTCACACACGATACATAATGAGTTATGTATGTACATACATAGTTGCACCCATGGGCAATAAGGCAAATCAGATTTTTAAGCTAGGTGTTTTTAAAGATAGTGGCCCGCCATCACTTCGCTTCGGGACCGTAATTCAAAAACGAACAGATAGCAGTAGATTATAAAATTTGACATTCATAAATGTTCTGTAAAGGAATAAATTGAATAAAGATATTTTGATTTGATTTGATTTGAACCAATAGATGGCGCTGTGCTCATTTACATCGCGCAAGCGTTTCGTGTTTTCGGTTTACATATGGCTATAAGCCTTGTCGTTGTCTATAGAAGTTATCTTTTTATAAAAAGTATAGAAGATAGAAGAAGACTAGTGGCCCGCCCTCACTTCGTTTCGGGATAGTAGCTCCACTGTCTACCAAAAGATGGCGCTAGGCGCCAACGCATCGCGCAAGAGTTTCGTGTATTCGGTTTACCTATAAGCCCTGGCGTAGAATATGAGATTGACCTGTTTATAAATAGTATGGATGTATAAAAAAACTGAAATTAAAATGTATGTATTATTATTATTAGGTATTTTTTGTGATAAGTTACAAACGAGCAGACATCACCTGATAGTAAGCGATAGACAAATGCAACACGAGTAGAGTACAATAAGTGTGCTGCCGATTTTTGACCCCTTTCCCCCCAAATGGGTTTTTTAATCTTCTATCTTCTTCTATCTATACTATTTATAAAGATTAAAGATATAACTTCTATAGACAACGACAAGGCTTATGTAAACCGAAAACACGAAACGCTTGTGCGATGTAATTGGACACAGCGCCATCTATTGGTTCATTTCTGAATCACGGTCCCGAAGCGAAGTGAGGGCGGGCCACTAGTTTCTATCGATAAAAGTACTAGATAAGTTACCTAGTAGCGACGTCAACATGATCCGCTGATGGCATATTGTGGCACGCACTTTAACAAACTTTTTTCTTACTTATCGATGTTCGTAAGCTCTGACGTATATTTAGGACCTACTATTATACAAAGTTTATTAATCTTTGTGAATTGACTTATTTTTGTCCTTACTATCAGTTGTTTTGTTTATTCAATTATATTAAAATTAAACCTAAATAATAAACATTTAAAGCAAACAGACGATAAATTTAGGTACCAAACAACGCCAAATGGGTGAAATTCCCCTTTTCGACCTTAAGTCAGAGCCATAAGAGCTATTTTGTACTGAATTTAGGGGAATCTGGATCGAGCAAATTGTATGTTTCGATTTTCGAACATAGCTCGGGTTTGTGATCACCGCACCGCATTAGGCAAGCGTGGTGATTAAGCCTAATCCCATCATAGTAGCGATGACTTGATTTCTATGATGGAGGCCTTTGCCCTGCAGTATGTTTGTAGGTATACTTACTTAGGCTGATACTTTACTTTTTGCTCTGGAACTCGACCTGACTTCGTCTATATAACAGTAGGCGACCTGTTTTTAATTAATAATTAAAATGCAAATATTAATAAGAGAATGTTTTCAAAAGTTTGGTATAAATTTTATGGACCGAAGCTGGAACTTTTAATACCTACTTGTATGGATTTTAGGGTTGCTAAGGAGTTCAACGGAACCGTCCGGTAACTAATAAGAATATAGAAATACTAGCTTTTGCCCGCGACTTCGTTCGCGTGGACTTCAGGTTTGTAGCCTATGTGTTATTCTGATGTATAAGCTATATTGTGGTAAAGTTTCATTCAAATCCATTCAGCAGTTTTTACGTGAAAGAGTAACAAACATCCATACATCCATACAAACTTTCGCCTTTATAATAGTAGTAGGATTTATTACTAGCTTTATGCCCGCGGCTTCGCTCGCGCCCCCCCACTTTTCTTAAAGGGGGGGTTAGAAAGGGGCAAAAAGTAGCCTATGTTTCTCTCCATCCCTTTGACTATCTCCACTTAAAAAATCACGTCAATTCGTCGCTCCGTTTTGCCGTGAATGAAAGACAAACATACAGATAGACAGACAGACATTTTCCCATTTACCTAAGTATTTAATGGGAAACTGTGTGCCCGGTGGGTAGGCGAGCCGCCGTTCAGCGAGATGTCGAGGGTTTCGTGCTGGTGACCAACGCTATCTCCCACGATGGACGATGAGGGAGAGTCCGAAGAGTTTTAGTCGGTATACCCCTTTCTGTCATGCGGGGGGGAGTCCGACATATAATCCTTCCTCCCGGCTGACGGATATGCGTAACGCACCTCCCCTGGGTCAACATTAAAAAAGGGGTTCTGGTTAGGGTTAGAGTCCCACACACCACCTTGTCCCCCACATGTGGCAAGGTATGTTTTTAAACTTTCGCGTGGCATTATACAAATAAGGTACCTGGGTCGAATATGGCCACCTCAAGGTTTGGTATGCTTTTTTAATAATAATAAAGCTAAGACAAGAAAGTTTTAGCACTCATTTCTTTACAATAAAGGCAAAAAAATGTAAAGACTTCAAATGATAAAAAAGTATTTGCAACATTTTTAAAAATATAGAAATTGGCCATATTTCCGACGGGGGAGGTAAATATGCCCATACATGTGGCCATATTTACTGTATGAATTAGTTAGTTTAAAAAACTTCTAAATAAAATGAAATAAAAATAGTTATTATATTTTAATAGAAGATTTATTTAAAAGATATTCTTTGGGCGATATTCATTACAAATAAGGAACTAAGTACCTTTACAAAAATTTAATTAAAAGATAAAGTCAACAATGAGACTCAACAAGTCTTTCTTAATTTCCCACTTTGCACAGACGAATAATACGGGATGCTAAAATCTTCTCTTGTTCAGGGTTAAGAAGCGGTTTCCGACCCAATGTAGATTTTGTCTCCTTTTTCTCTAGTAAATAACGCCTCAAAGTACGTCTTGGCACATTATAGTGCTTTGAAGCCGTGTATATTTTCATTTTACCGCTTTTGATTGCAGTTAATGCTTGTTTCATTGATGCTTCTGACCAATTACCTCTAAGCCCTTTAGATTTATAGCGTGCCATGGTCTAAAACAAAAAAAAAGGTTACTACTTACTTAATATCGGAAATATGGCCACACGGTGGCCATATTTGCAGACATTCATTTTTTACGTTTTCATATCAGGAATGAAAAACTCATTATTACTTTGGTAATTAAACAAAGAAATATCAAATTACAATCGCCACACAAAATCATAATGTGATTTACAAAGATTCTTAAATTGAAACTAACAAAATACAGGACAATACTTACTTGATGTTTTTGGGTGATTTTCCCAAGTACCGTATCAATACCGGTGGCATGTATTTTGAGCTGTCTTTTCTCCTTTACATAAAAACCAGTTTTATAGCTTATTGAGATTAAGTTAACTGTCATATTTATAGACTGTAAGTTAGTGGTGGAATAATATATTTTTTTATAATGCCAATTTTGTTTACTGTTTCTAAGTCCGGTGGTGCAATCCCGGTGGCGAAAATGTATGTAAAGTGGTTTTTAAAATTCGCCACCGTAATTAGGTTTGTTGAAATTCACCCTTTTACAACAACTCATTTGCATTTAATAAACACTGGACTGGACGAATAACGGGCGCGCGGGAGGAGTGACAGGTACGCCGTTCGAATACACGCTACACTAGCGACAATTTATGGTCGCGTTCAGGTTACTATAATATTTCGTATTTGAAATAATGGCATGTGGCCATATTTTTCGGCTGGCCATATTCGACCCAGGTACCTTACTTCATATAAACGGGACTAAACGCGACGAAAATTAATAAGTAATGCTTGACGTTTCGGCTGCGTTACAACAGCCGTGGTCACAAGCGAACTGTTCGCTTGTGACGTGCGTTTAGTCCCGTTTATATGAAGTATGTGTCAAGGTGAAGGCCATGATGGTTTCCCCTGGTCCCCTGGGAAAAGAAGGCCTTTTGCCCAGCAGTAGGATCAAGCAGGCTAAGTAAATAAGAAAGTAAATAAAAACCTACTGAACCAATATCGATATTTCATCAGTTTAAGCCAATCACGCGCGGGCTGCGTGCGCGCCGGTCTGAGGACAACAACGCCACCGGTTTCGGACACTTGTTGCGGTAACTTTCGATTACGCATATCATTTTTGACCTTATGAGACCTTTTTTTAAAGGTGGCAGACAGCAGACGGATCGCCTGATGGTAAGCAATGCCTTCGCCCACATCTGCAACACTATATGTATATAAATAAACACCTCCCCCCTGGACAAACTTGTTCCTGGAAAAATTCGTGTGATGATAAACACGTAATTTGCCAAATAAACTTTTATTCTATTCTATTCTATTATATTCTACTTGTGTTTGCTCAGTGTCTGGGTGTAGGTATTTAAATATTATACATATTTGTGTTTCCTCTGTTGTCTGATATCTGTAACACAAGTGCTTAAGCTACTTAGTACGGAGTCAGGACAATGTATGAGATATTGTGTGAATTTATTTATTCATTATTAAGTATAGACATAGACCTTAAAATTTTGGAATCATCTACGTTAAAAGCTACAAACAAGCAACCGGGCTACCTGATGGTGAGTACCTAATCACCGCCTGTGAACATCAGAGAGTTCAAAGAGGTCGATTTTTTATGTGATGCAGACGAGCAGACGGGTCACCTGATTATAAGCGGTCACCTATCAGTAAAAGGTCAGCGGACTTGTGACCCCACTGGTTTTAGGTCCATGGGCGGCGGTAATCGCTTACCATCGGGTGATCCGTCGGCTCGTTTGCCACCTCAAGGTATCATAAAAGAAGAACAGTTTGTGCTAGGCCTACAGACAAAAGCGATGTTTACATTTCTCTGAAAGTTGAATTTTTTTATCTTCACTCATCATGACTTCATGTGTCAAAAGATCAAGCGAAATCGTCAATATTTTCGCATCATATACTAATTAACTTCTCCTAACATTTAACCTAACAGATAAGGTGAATTATTTTGGCAATATTTGTAGGTAAAATGTGTTTATTTGTGTATGATATCATACATTAACACATGTTAAAATCGTGATAATGTAAAAGAAAAGTGAGATACGATCGTGCTCTGAAGAGGTCGTAGGTTCAAATCTGAGCCCAGTGGCTGTACACATTTATCGCCTATAAAGTAAAGTATCAGCCTATATACTGTCCCACTACATGGCAAAGGCCTCCATAGAAATCAAGTCATCGCTACTATGATGGGATTAGGCTTGATCACCACGCTTGCCTAATGTGGTGCGGTGATCACAAACCCGAGCTATAATCTATATCTTCTATACTCTTTATAAAGAGATAACATTAACTTCTATAGACAACGACAAGGCTTATAGGTAAACCGAAAACACGAAACGCTTGCGCGATGTAATTGGACACAGCGCCATCTATTGGTTCGTTTCTGAATTACGGTCCCGAAGCGAAGTGAGGGCGGGCCACTAGTCTGTCAATAAAGTCATGATATTAATTCTTGAGGAACTATTATGGAGTTTAATAGTTCCTACCTAGGTATAACCACGAATATTATAATACTAGTACCACTAGTACTATTAATTATAACCAACTAGCGGCCGCCCGCGACTCCGTCCGCGTGGAAAAGTAACTTTTTACCCCCCTTTCAACCCCTTACAACCCCCTTTTCGCAATAAAAAGTCCTATGTCCTTTCTCAGGGTCTAGATTATCTGTATAATAAATTTCATTTCAATCCGTTGAGTAGTTTTGGCGTGAAAGAGTAGCAGACAGACAGACAGACACGCAGACAGAGTTACTTTCGCATTTATAATATTAGTATGGATAAAAGCCTATGTTCTTTCTCAGGGTCTAGACTATCTGTATACCAAATTTCATTTAAATCCGTTCTGTAGTTTTGGCGTGAAAGAGTAACAGACAGACAGACAGACAGAGTTACTTTCGCATTTATAATATTAAAGTATGGAAGGGTGTTGTATGTACATTACTCCTGTAATGACTAGGTAAGTAGTTTTGAGTTAAATACCTCTGTGCCACCCGCATCCAATGGACTCCCGCGACCTTTACCAGATCGTCGGTCCACCTGGTGGGAGGCCTGCCACGGCTGCGGCCTCCACTCAAGGACCTTTCCACCCCAACGGCCGTCTGTTCTCCTCGCAATGTGCCCTGCCCATTGCCACTTCAGCCACGCAATTCAGGACCGATCTGTGTGGAGAACTTTGGGGGAGGCCTATGTCCAGCAGTGGACGTCTATTGGCTGAAATGATGATGATGATGATGATGATGATGAAATACCTCTGTTTTGTGCAATAAAAAGTATATTCATTCATTCAAAGACTTTAAATAATACCTATATAGGTACACTAGCGGCCGCCCGCGACTTCGTCCGCGTGGAAAAGTAACTTTTTACCCCCCTTTTAACCCCTTACAACCCCCTTTTCGCAATAAAAAGTGGCCTATGTTCTTTCTCAGGGTCTAGATTATCTGTATACCAAATTTCATTTAAATCCATTGAGTAGTTTTGGCGTGAAAGAGTAACAGACAGACAGACAGACAGACAGACAGACAGACAGACAGACAGACAGAGTTACTTTCGCATTTATAATATTAGTATGAATAGTATGGAATAGTATGGATTAAGCCACACATCAATTACAACAACCTGTCAAATTTCGTCAATTGATATTAAATTCAACCTAATGTGTATGACTGTAAGATGAGAGTTGATTGAAGAAATTCTAGTTGTGGTAACCTGATGTGTGGCTGACTGTACATACCTAAACCTCTTTATAAATAACTAGCGGCCGCCCGCGACTTCGTCCGCGTGGAAAAGTCACTTTTTACCCCCCTTTTAACCCCTTACAACCCCCTTTTCGCAATAAAAAGTAGCCTATGTTCTTTCTCAGGGTCTAGATCATCTGTATACCAAATTTCATTTAAATCCATTCCGTAGTTTTGGCGTGAAAGAGTAACAGACAGACAGACAGTTACTTTCGCATTTATAATATTAAGTTAGGATTAACTAGTGGCCCGCCTTCACTTCGTTTCGGGACATTAGTTTCACTCCGTGGCGATAGATGGCGCTGGGTGTCGATTGCATCGCGCTAGTGTTTCGCAATTTCCCTTAGTATATAGGGCAGGTGACCCGGTTTTGGCCATTTTAAGAATTTTGTAGACTTTGAGGCTATATCATTTTACAGTTTTTGTTATCACGGACATATTTCTTGTAAAAAGTGATTAAATATGTATAAATCTAGCCTAAGGATACATTTTTTTTCATAATGATTCATGGAAAAATAATCCTGTAGAAAAGAAAAAAAAAATGGGAATTTGTGCCATTTTTGGCCAGATTTACCCCATTTCTGGCCACAGTCATGTGCCAGTTCTGGGCCATCAAAATTCGTCAAAAATAAAAAGCAGATAATTCAAAGTAATAAAAAGTTTATTCGAAATCGCATATTTTACGACCAACGTCTTTATTTAGAGAAAAATAGCTAACATAATATTGACAACAAATATGAAATATCTCTCAGCTTGAATTAAAATTACATTTAAGAAGATCAACATTAACCTATCCGAGGTAGATATCTATAATATTATAATGACCAGTCTTGATAAGTTTTCTTATAACTATCACTAGGTATGATGCACAGTCTTCAACAGAATCCAGTAATCCTTCCTTGTTGATAGGAAATCCAGCGCGAGCGCAATCTTTGACCCATAACGACACCGATTTTTTTAGTATTTGTTTTCGATGGAGGCATTATAATCGTAACTCTGAAAAGGAATAGATAACTTATATCAAAATAGCTAAGTAATTAAGTTGAAAAATCACGATAAAAACTAAATGGCCAAAAGTGGGGTTCTACGTGCACCACTTTTGGCCAGTTATGTGGCCAAAGATGGGAAAATTCATTCATTTTGCTCCATTAGTGGCCACCTCTCTTATCCTCACTTAATAAACAAATAGCGATAAAATATCATTAGTACCACTTAGACAGTGTATTCTTTATGAAGGATAACATAAACATAAAAATAAATAAGAATGATTTAAAAAATAATGATTGATTACTCACCCGCTCGCCTTAGCCTTTTTGCTAAGACTTAAAACAATTGACGCTCGTCCAAAACTAATGACTTGTTGGATTGAAGTGAAGTTTGACACATCAAAGCTGTTAACGCTATCAGTGTTGCCAATATTAGATATTTTTATTCCCGTAAACCATAGAGTAATATATTTGTTTTTGCCTTAGTTATAACGATTTGAAGTTCTAAATGGCCACAAAGGGGTCGGTGGCCACAACCGGGTCACTTGCCCTATAAGGTATGTCGATTTCTGTGGAATTTACCTCTTTATTAATAGTAGGGATAGAGATAGAAGATAAACAGCCAATGAAAACTTATGATAATCATAGTTATCATGTATTATAATTTAATATCTTAAATCATCCTTTTAAACTAGGCCCACGTATTCGATATCGTCTGATAACGTGGAAAATCAACAGATTATAAATTACGTAATATTTATCTAGGCATTATAGTTGTGTTATCTTTGTCAACATCACGCGTTTGAGACAAAGTGTCACTTCAAAGTTATTGGAAACAGCTTTTTAAATATTTACTTTTAAACTATTCATTTGACTTAACAAATAATTGAGACATCTCTTTCCATACCTTGTTCTTATTGGACCGTGCAAAGTGAAGATACCATGGCCTCACAGAAGACCGGCGTAAAGCAGCGCCTGCGCTGTGTTTCGTGGAATGAGTGAGGGTACCTGAGGCCCATTGGGGGGAAAGGGGGTTTAAGGTTGGCAGCGCACTTGTTGTTACTGGTGTTGAAAGGGTCTATGGCCGGTGGCCATCGCTTACCAACAGGTGATCCGTCTGCTCGTCTGCCACCTTGTCATAAAAAACAGAAGTCGTAGCAGCAAAGCGGACCCCAAGGTTCCGAAGCGACAGCTTGGGACGCAACCGGGATAAAATGCTAAAATGATAATGATATTTTTCCTTACATAATTTATTACATACTAGTGGCCCGCCTGAGGTCTCGAAGCGAAGTGAGCTTCGCTTCGGGACCGTAATTCAGAAATGAACCAATAGATGGCGCTGTGTCCAATTACATCGCGCAAACGTTCCGTGTTTTCGGTTTACTTTATAAGTAAACCGAAAACACGGAACGTTTGCCTTGTCGTTGTCTATAGAGTTATCTCTATAGAAATAGTATAGAAGATAGAAGATGGAACTCTGTAATACTTAGTTCTTCTCACGACTTTATTGACAGAGTATAAATAAATAAAAAAAATTGTTTGACGTCGCCGATGTGTACACTGCTTAAAATCAACATGGCAACAGATCCCCCCCATAACGTCAGACAAGTGCAGGAAAAACACTGGCACATAAACCTGTTGAATAAAGAACAAATTAAATAACCAGCCAACCAGCTGATCGCATCGTGCCCGCCGCGTGGCGCCCGCGTGCTTATTTGAATTCTAAACTTGAATATCTATATTGACTTTATTGTGAAGCGACGTGAAAAAAATACAAGTAAAGTAGGCTAATGCAATACATTGTGTCTTTTAAGTCTTGTAATTAATTGATAGCGCTACTGCCGCTTACGTTATTAGGGTATAGAAATATAAATAGAAAAATCTTTGTTTAACTAGGTCACAGAACACGTATTCAAATGCAAAACATAAATTAAGTAATCTAAGTACCACTGGTTTCGGAACGTCTGTTTTTCCTGACCAATATAACTTGGATATCTTAAGGTGAGTGAACAGGCAACGCGTGTCATCCTAGACCTCATCGTCGCTTTCCATCAGGCGATTGTGGTCAGCGTTGGCCTATAGTTAAATAAAAAAAAATTAAGCAAATACCTAAAGTATGGTTATAAAACTTGGGAACTTCCATAGTTCTCCAAAAATATTTTTTCAAGACTTTCTTGACGACCTCGATGGCGTAGTGGCAAAGGTTTGCCCGAACCGCGAAAGGTCCCGGGTTCGATTCCCGGTCAAGTCATTTAAGAAACGACATATTCTAAGTTTTCTTGGGTCTAGGTGTTTTGGATTAACGCCCCATGTTCATATCGTCACTGGTAGGTACTCATAGTACAGGGTTGCCCTAGTATGAGACCAGGTTGATTGGTGTGATTGTCTGGCGCATTTATTACCATTTATTTGACGCATTAAAGTTATGTTAGGTAAAATGTAAATACGCAAGTGTCACACTTGTGACTTTTTCAAATCTAAGTAACCAAATCAAATCAAAATATCTTTATTCAATTTAAGCCCTTTACAGAACATTTATGAATGTCAAATTTTATAATCTACTGCTGATTCGGAAGCTCAACTTTACAGGTGTTGCAGGTGTCTATGGGCAACGGCATTCGCTTACCATCAGGTGATCCGTCTGCTCGTGTGCCACCTATACCTATCGCATAAAAAGAGTCGGCGGCGCCAAAATTCTGTCGCGAATTCCATTTCTTTGCATACCCCTTACAATCCACTTTAAGTACTAGACCTAGAGACTAGACCTATACTCGTATGGCATGACAAATATCAAACATGCAGGTATGGTATGTCAAATACGACACGTATGGCATGTCAAACATGACATAGTTATGTCAGATGAGTACATTCTCCTCAGTCTGTGGATGACTAGGTATTTGAATGTGATGGGTCACGTTTCCAAACACAAATCAACACAATAATATTTTTATTTACACTTATCACATGCGCAGAGGTAGATAGACTATCACAAATAAATATTATAGACTAGTGGCCCGCCCTCACTTCGCTTCGGGACCGTAATTCAGAAACGAACCAATAGATGGCGCTGTGTCCAATTAGGTACATCGCGCAAGCGTTTCGTGTTTTCGGTTTACTTATAAGCCTTAAATTGTCGTTGTCTATAGAAGTTATCTCTTTATTAATAGTATTGATGATGTCGCAGCCGGATCGTATAATCCGCCGTATGACATCAGGGCTAGCTGTTTTGTAACACGGCCGTTTTGAAATGCGACGGTTCAGCGTTCAGGCGCATTGTCATTGATACGTTCTTCCATAAGGCGGGCGACGTTTAGCCACATCGTACTATACCCAAAACTGGAATTCAAGACCAAAAAATCTACTAGGTACAATGTTGCTACTGCAATGAAATGATCGTACCATAGTATACTTACCCCTTTTTTTCTAAAAACACTCGTGGATGTAATTTATTTATTGATTCTATAAATTAAAAAATATATATATTACTAGCTTTTGCCCGCGATTCCGTTCGCGTGGACTTCAGGTTCGTAGAAACCTCAAAAATTGTAGCCTATGTGTTATTTTGATGTATAAGCTATATTGTGGTAAAGTTTCATTCAAATCCATTCAGTAGTTTTTACGTGAAAGAGTAACAAACATCCATACATACAAACTTTCGCATTTATAATAGTAGTAGGATTTACTTTTTTTCACGTAAATACAAGACTTTATAATGTTCACAGATACACCCTATATAATAATATACTAAGGTAATTAATATACAAATAATGACAACAAATAAATAGTAAATAGGTAATTGTGTTGTCAAATGGAATATGTATGAGTGCGTCATGAATTCATAATGTTAACTCGTAATAAAGGTATGCACTCTGCATTACTGCTGTTTTATAGGCGTACATTATTTTATAATTTGCATATGGGTACCTAACTACTCTTTAACTGTGGGAGAGCCACGCTTCGGCATGAATGGGCCGGCTCGACCGGAGTGATACCACTGCCTCACAGAAAACCGGCGTGAAGCAGCCCCGGTGCTGTGTTTCGCCGAGTGAGTGAGGGTACCGGAGGCCCACCCGGGGGGAACACTTGTAACTCCACTGGTGTTGCAGGTGTCCATGAGCGGCGGCAATTGCTTACTTTTTTATTTTCGGTATAGCAATTCTTTGCAATTTATTCTTAAGAAAATATTGCACTTAAAAAATTCCTCGGAGGGTTCAGGTGGGACTCGAACCCACAACCTTCCACAGACCGGGCAGATATGCTATCCACTTTACACCATCCGAACCCCTTACTAAGCCGACGAATTTCGTAAGTGCTTAACTCGCCATGAGCTGACGATATAATTATAGTCTCATCAATATTGTATATTTACTTATACCATCAAAGTCAAAAGTCAAATCAAAGTCAAAATATTCTTTATTTGCATAGGCTTGTACACAGAACTTACAATCGTTAACATAAAAAAATATTTAAAACTATTTAAAAATAATTTATATATCTAAGTAATTAAAATGAAATTAAATTTAAACGAGTAAGATATACTAAAAAATAAATAGACATAATGCGATTCTACCACCGGTATCGGAAAGTTGATTCTGACGAGAAGATCCGGCAAGAAACTCGCCAGTTACTCTTTTTAATCGCTAAAATGTTTATTACATACACGAATTAAAATTTCCGAGGCACGGGGGTACAAGACAGCCATCTTCTAGACTTCAGGCTGAGACACTGAGCTGACTGAGGCTGAAAGACCCGGGACCCCAAGCGCAGTCGTCGCTATAAAGTGCGGCACACTAGCCACTGCGCCACTTAGGCAGTCCTATACAGGATGTATCTGTGAACATTTACACCCCTATAATCACGTCTTCTACCAACTATTTTAAACAACATTAAATGACCTTTCGCGGTCTCCACTCAAGGACCTTATGGCTCCAACGGTTGTCAGTTCTGCGGCTAATGTGACCAGCCCACTGCCACTTCAGTTTGCTAATTCGGTGGGCTATGTCGGTGACTCTGGTTCTCTGTCGGATTACATCATTTCTGATGCGGTCCTTCAGAGATACTCCGAGCATAGCCCTTTCCATAGCTCTTTGAGCGACTTTGAACCGCTGGATTAATCCAGCCGTGAGTGTCCACGTCTCGGCACCGTAAGTCATGACCGGAAGGACGCACTGGTCGAAGACTTTCGACTTAAGACTTTGAGGGATGGGTGACGAGAAGACTTGACGAAGCCTACCAAATGCTGCCCAGCCTAGCTGAATTCTTCTATTGACTTCTCTCTCGAAGTTGTTTTTGCCTAGTTGGAGCGTTTGTCCTAGATAGACATATTCCTGGACAACTTCGAGAGGTACTCCATTAACAGCGACCGGTCCCGGATCAACGAGCTCGTTGAACATGACCTTGGTTTTATCCAAGTTCATCCGAAGACCGATGTGTTTAGAAGATTCAGCCAGGCTGCTCACCATCTCCTGTAGGTCCTGTAAGGTTTCCGCCAAGATGACGATGTCGTCTGCGAATCGTAGGTGTGACCATGTACTCGCCATTAATATTAATTCCGCGCTCTTTCCAGTTTAGCGTTTCGAACATGTCCTGCAGCGCAGCGGAGAAGAGTTTCGGAGATATAACATCTCCTTGTCTCACACCACGTCGCAGCAGGACAGGCTCCGGTTTGGCCATTCTGGATTACTACGGACATATTAGCGGCGTCATATAGACACTTCAACACCTCGATATATCGCCAATCGACTTGGCACCTCTGCAAGGCCTCGAGAACAGCCCAGGTCTCGACGGAGTCAAAAGCTTTTTCATAGTCCACAAACGCCATGCACAGGGGCTGGTTATACTCTTTGGTCTTCTGTATAACCTGTCTCACTGTGTGAATATGGTCTATGGTGCTATAACTCCGTCGGAACCCGGCCTGCTCTGCAGGTTGAGCTTCGTCAAGTCTTCGTGTAAGGCGATTCGAAATGACTCTTGAGAACAATTTATAGACGTGACTTAAAAGTGAAATTGGTCGATAGTTCTTCAGTAAGGTTTTGTCGCCTTTCTTGAAGAACAACACGACCAAGCTCCGCCTGCCACGCCCTAGGAGTTCTCCCAGAGAAAAGAACCGAGTTAAATATACGCCGAAGTTCCTTCAGCACCGGCTTGCCGGCAGCTTTTAGAAGCTCGGTTGTGACTCCGTCTTCTCCCGGGGCTTTTCCATTTTTAAGTTGCCCAAGAGCTGCCTCGATCTCCTCCAAGCTGATGTCGGGTAGATCCTCCGTCGCATGGCGGGTTAATGTGGCTCTTGAATCCTTCTCATCCGGCGTAGGGTGGGGTGAGTGCGACGCGTATAACTGGCTATAGAACGTGTAAACTTCCGAAAGAATCTCTGGCTTTGACGTGACAAACGTAGTGTTGGACGCCCTGCTACAAGATGGGATGACGACATTCGAAGGCTGGCTGGAGTGGGCTGGATGAGAGTGGCCGAAAATCGGGAGCGGTGGCGTGCATTAGGGGAGACCTATGTCCAGCAGTGGACGAACGTAGGTTGCTGATGAAAATGACCTTTGGTTAACGTAGTGTAGGACGGCCTTAGGCCAGATGGACAGGTGACGATCTGCGCAAGAGGGCTGACTGGAGCTGGATGCGAGTAGCCGAAGATCGACCAAAGTGGCGAGTGGTGGTCGGCTGATGATGATGATGAAATGACTTTTGGAAATTTGTATAAAAAATATTCAACTTTTCATATAAAGTCGGTCACGTGACTTGGTCATTTTGTATTAGGAGTCGAACAAAAATGACTATGAATTTCGAAAAGTCGTAGAACAAAATGTTCAAAATGGTTGGTAGAACACGTGGTTAAAGGTATATAAATGTTCACAGATACATCCTGTATAATAATATACTAAGGTAATTAATATACAAAAATGACAACAAATAGTAAATAGGTAATTGTGTTGTCAAATGGAATATGTATGAGTGCGTCATGAATTCATAATGTTAACTCGTAATAAAGTATGCACTCTGCATAACTACTGTTTTATAGGCGTACATTATTTTTACAAGTACTTTACTACGCTGGCTCAGCGACCCGAAGTGGATCTTGGCCTCCGACACGAGAATTCGCCACTCCGCTCTATTCTCAGCTACCTCTTGCCAAGGCCTTTGAAGGTGACCAAGATTAGGAAACAGATATTTGTGTTGGGTCTGGGTGTTTGTGATTCCTTCGTTGTTTCTGGTTTCCATAGCACAAGAAAAATCTTAAGTTTGGGACCAGAACAATGTATGTGATGTTGTGTCAATTTATTTATTACTAGTGGCCCGCCCTCACTTCGCTTCGGGACCGTAATTCAGAAACGAACCAATAGATGGCGCTGTGTCCAATTACATCGCGCAAGCGTTTCGTGTTTTCGGTTTACCTATAAGCCTTGTCGTTGTCTATAGAAGTTATCTCTTTATAAATAGTACTAGTGGCCCGCCCTCGCTTCGCTTCGGTATTTTAATTTTTTGAACGAAGTAGAATTCACAACAATGAATTTTGGTGATCGTAAACCTTAATGAAGGAATCTCAAAAATATTTGATTTAAAAAATGCTGGAAACTCTATAACTTTACTTTGTCAAATTTAATCAGTTCCCCCGTTCACCCCTATAGGGGTTGAATATGAAGAAACCGAAAGCACCCCTTTAAAGATTGAAGAAAAAACAATACCAAAATCACTTTTATAAAATTTCTATGCAAAGCCTAAGTACCAATTTTCAAGATTCTAGCTTCAAAAAATGTCAATACTTCGTTTCAACCCCCTTTTCCCCCCTTTTTAGGTTGGAGAAAAAAATTACGAATTCACTTTCATTACATTTGTATGCAGAGCCCAAATACCAAGTTTCAAGACCCTAGCTTTAAAATTCATAATACGGCGTTTCATCCCCCTTTCTCCCCTTTTTAGGTTGAAGAAAAAAATGTCGAATTGAGTTTCATTACATTTGCATGCAAAGCCCAAATACCAATTTTCAAGCTCTAGCTTTAAAAATGACGAATCTTCCAAACGACCTTTTAACCCCCTTTCACCCCTTTGTAAGCTGAAGAAAAAAAAATGCTAAATCACATTCATTTAATTTGTATGGAAAACCCAAATACCAATTTCAAGACTCTAGCTTTCAAAATAATAAATCTCCCATACATTGTTTTAGCCCCCATTTCACCCCTTTATGGCTTGACTTTAAAAAAAAACTGAAACAGGTCAATTTTTATTTTTGATCATCAACCATAATCCAAATTTTCAAATCTCTAACATCTAAATTGAAAGACTTTCATACTAACGTAAACCCCCCTTTCACCCCTTTAGGGGGTGAATTTCGCAAAACCCCTTCTTAGTGCGCCCCTACATAGTATGAACTACCTATGTTTCAAAATTTCATGATTTTAGGTCCAGTAGTTTTTGGCTGTGCGTTGATAGATCAGTCAGTCAGTCAGTCAGTCAGTCACAGGCCGAGACGTTACCATCTTTATTAATAGGATATGGACGCAAAATAAGCAATAGTGTGTTAACCCACATGGACTGTCATTCCGAGAAAATGGCGTTTGAAATTCAGAACAAGTTTTAAATACTTTGTATGGAGATTTTTTAAAAGATGGACATGTTTGATGATATATTAAAGTTAATTACTTTATTTAACTCATTTTTATATAAATAATAGAAACATATAGTAGTTATTACGAGAAAAGACAGTTTTTTGTTATAGCAAAACTTTCTATAGCTTATTTACCACTAATAAAACATGTTAAGTGACATAGAATGTTTTTGCTAAATTACCAACTGATCCTGGTAGTTTTTTTTTTAAAGGCGTTAAGTGCTTTGAAACACTTTTGTAAAATAAAAAATCGTTGTTGAGTAGGCTTAAGAAACTAATCATGGGTCTTGAGTTGTTATTGATTATTGTAAAAAACTGTTTGAGCGGATAGTTTTAACACCCAACTTATCCGCTAACTACCTAGAAGAAAACTCGCAACTCTATGACCGACAACATGGTTTAGACCGAAACGGTCCACAGGTCATCTTCTAGCGTATGTCTCACACTTCTGGGGAGAAGCTTCTCCATAGAAGTATGGTAATAGTTGGAGAGTCCCGCTTCGGCATGAACGGGCCGGCTCGACCGGAGTGATACCACTGCCTCACAAAAAACTGGCGCGAAGCAGCACCTGTGCTGTGTTTCGCCGAGTGAATGCGGGTGCACCCCCAGTGCACCCGCAGGCCCACCCGGGGGAAAGGAGATAATAGGTTGGCAGCGCACTTGCAACCTCCACTGGTGTTGCAGGTGGTCCATGGGCGGCGACATTGATTACTATCAGGTGATCCGCCTGCTCGTCTGCTACCTATCACATAAAAAATATCTTAGGCAATTAGCCTTGATATCGCCAAAGCTTTCAACCGTGTTTGTCATCGTTCGCTTCTCTCCAAACTTCCGGCATACGGTCTGCCACCTCGCTTATGCGATTGAGTTGCGGGATTTTTGGAGGGTCGCAGGATTTGTGGTCTTTCCGTCACAAAAGCTAGCCAAAGCTAGCTAGTAAAAGCTACGCTAAGCTAAGCTACAAGGTTCCGTCTTGTCGCCGACATTATTTCTTCTGCATATCAATGACAAGTAATCACTTGCTAACATCCATTGCTATGCGGATGACAGCTCTGTCCATGCACGCTTTTTAGGAAGACCTGCGGCAAAGCAGACTGAAACCGAGGTAAACAGCCAGCAACCTTGTTGAATTCAATGCCAAAAAACCCAGGTGTATGTATTTTCTGCTATGGGGTCACCTTTTCTATCCCATCCCACTCTTCAGAGCACCCCCTTATCAATACAGGATAGTGTTAGCATTCTTGGCATTTAACTGTGGGAGAGCCATGCTTCGGCATGAATGGGCCGGCTCGACCGGAGTGATACCACTGCCTCACAGAAAACCGGCGTGAAGCAGCTCCTGTGCTGTGTTTCGCCGAGTGAGTGAGGGTACCGGAGGCCCATCGGGGGGGGAAGGGGGAATAAAAGGTTAGCAGCGCACTTGTGACTCCACTGGTGTTGCATGTGTCCATGGGCGGCGGCAATTGCTTACCATCAGGTGATCCGCCTGCTCGTCTGCTACCTATCACATAAAAAAAAAAAAAAAAAAAAAAAAATATTCGTAGCAACCTGAATCCACGGGACCATGTCGAGAGCGTCATAATAACCACTTCTCGTATACTCTGGATTTGAACAGAGTGAGATGGTATTTTACTCCGGTGCAGCT
The DNA here is from genome assembly GCA_014851415.1 of Cnaphalocrocis medinalis. NCBI lineage: Eukaryota > Metazoa > Arthropoda > Insecta > Lepidoptera > Crambidae > Cnaphalocrocis > Cnaphalocrocis medinalis. The sequence goes on along the minus strand of CM026303.1, from coordinate 4,769,525 downwards.
TTGTCTCTTGTACAAGGCGCAGGTTCGCCCGGTGTGCAGAATATTGCTCTCATCTCTATGATGGTTCCGCGATTCATCTCTATGATCTTTGCTGGAGGGTTTGGACGGGTTGCAGCGACTTGCTATCCGTATTGGTTAAAGATCCATGAGGTGACCAAGTCCCTAGAACCTCTTCAGCTACGTATAGACATTGCCCAGTCTTAGTGTTCTCTACTGCCTTAATAATGGGGAATGCTCTGATAAGTTATTCAACCAATCCTCCCCTTTCCATGCCATCCAGACAATGCTGGCGCGCCACCAACAGGTTTAGCTCCTCTTGGATCATCAAGTCATGAAATGCCCTTGCAGTTCATGTGTTTCTCCTTCTTACAATCCTGGGTTTTTTAAGCGGGGCTTGAAACAGCATCTCAGCAGGCCTTCAGGGTGACGATGACAGACTCAATAGGTACTATTATTTTTTTTTGTGTTTATCAACCTCATATTTGCATCTCACGGCTGCTTACCATCAGGCGGAATGAGGTAGTCTTGATTGTACTCAATACAAATATAAAGTAGGTCTTCTGTAAGGCCGTGGTATCACTCCAGCCGAGCTAGCCCATTCATGCCAAAGCGTGACTCTCCCTCGCTTGTCAAAGCGTGACTCTCCCACGATTAAGAAGCATTCTAAATTAAAATTATTAAAATTTGAAGAGGTAAAATAACAACATACAAAAAAAGAGTCCACGACCCTTGCGGCTCAAGTCAACCAGCGCTCGAACCACTGCGCTATACTGGTCTTTAAAGCTGTTTAACAAGCGATGTCTTAATCCAATAAAAAAATACTAGATTAATGCATGATCACATCTTTGGGTACTTTAAAAGTATAGGTTTTCACTCATTTAAAACTAATTCAAAAAAATATTTGAGTCCTTATTACCGTTTTGCAAAATATGCTATTGATCATGAAACAAAATTGTATACTGAATGCTGCCTTAGAAATTTCTACAAAAAATCTTTTAAGTAACATAAGCATAAAACAAACTTATAGCTATTGTAGATTCAATATTTTGCAAAAACTGATTAGTGACATTTTCTCCGAAAAACAATATTAAACCTATAAATTTGGCTATTTTTGCACTTTGTATACTATGGACTTACCTAATTTATAATATATTTTAAGCTTTTGTCCACAATAAAATGTATAGTTTTTACTAAATACACCAAAAACACAGATAACATTACCTCTAAGTGAATAAAAATGACTGAATAAACCATATTTAAAACACTTACTTTGCAAAAACTAATGTTTCTTGTTAACTTTATTATCTCAGTATACTAATGCACTAGTAACATTTAAATATAAATAACTTTTGTCGAATAAAAACTGTTATCAAAGTAGGTAGCACCGGACGGTTTCAAATCGAAGTACTCAGTGTTGCTGGTTTTGCAATAACTTGTCATGCTTCATGAGTAGTTATTGCGAATTTACAGGTGGCGCTAAATGTTCCAAAATGTAAGTTAAGGCATTTAGCAATTTATTGCAAATTGGTGTAAGGCTTATAGGCGTTACCATAAATAAAAAAACCCTGATTTTTTAATGAATTAAGGTATATATCAGAAAAAATGTTTTTGAAAAATGTTCTTAGACTGGTTTCTAATAGAACTGCATACTTAACTCATTTTCGCAACTTTTGTGGGTTAACACGTTATTGCTTATTTGCGTCCATATAGAAGAAGTATAGAAGAAGATTATTTATTTATTTATTATTATCCTTCTTAACCTGGTCCATCCAGCGATATCTGTGGCGCCCCACTGGCCGCTTCCCGGTAGATCGACCCAGGTAAGCTCGCTTAGCAGCACGATCCGACTCAACCATTCTCTCAATGTGACCGAGCCAGCGCAGTCTTGCTGACTTATCTATTCTGTTTACAAAGAGGATAATCTCATATTCCACGCCAGGGCTTACAGGTAAACCGAAAACACGAAGAACTAGCGCGATACAATCAACGCCCAGCGCCAACTAGTGATAGTTAGTGGAACTACTGTCCCGAAACGAAGTGAGGGCGGGCCACTAGTAGGTAAATAATAATAGTTAAACTTATTATTCCTTCCATTCTACTAATATTAACTATAGATAACTTAACTTAACCTTAATTCCCGATAACCCAAGCTTAAGTATAGCCGATTAGCAGATGTTATTGTATACTATTCTGGCTGTATCTAGCGTTGTTTTGTATAATTATACTATCGTAGTAATTATACATTTTAGTCAACATTGGTAAGATAAAGGTGTGTAAGTACCACCCCACCTACCTATGTATATACCTACCGTGTATTGTATTTATTTATTTACTAGTGACCCGCCCTCACTTCGCTTCGGGACCGTAATTCAGAAATGAACCAATAGATGGCGCTGTGCTAAATTACGTCGCCCAAGCGTTTCGTGTTTTCGGTTTACCTATAAGCCTTGTCGTTGTCTATAGAAGTTATCTCTTTATAAATAGTAAAGATTTAAAAACTTTACTGCACAAAACTTCGTACAATAGGCGAACTTAATGCCAAGAGGCAGGTATCACCATAAACATAACTGTTTTTTTTTTGTTTACCCAGGGGAAATGCGTTACGCATACCCGTCCTCCGGGGGGGACGGGTTATGTCGGACTCCCCCCCGCATGGCGGCGGGGGTATATCGACTAAAACCCCCCTGAGACTCTCCCTCATCGTCCATCGTGGTAGATAGTCGCAGGGCAACTAGCACGAAGCCCTCGCACTACGATCGTAAAAAAAACTATCCTAACTAATCCAAATCCTAACTAATTTTCTATCTTCTATCTTCTTCTATACTATTTGTAAACAGATAACTTCTATAGACAACGACAAGGCTTATAGTTAAACCGAAAACACGAAACGCTTGCGCGATGTAATTTAGCACAGCGCCATCTATTGGTTCATTTCTGAATTACGTTCCCGAAGCGAAGTGAGGGCGGGCCACTAGTCATATCATAAACAAAACTATCCTAACTAAGTAATCCTAATCCTAACAAATCCTAACTATTATTATAAATGCGAAAGTAACTCTGTCTGTCTGTAACTCTTTCACGCCAAAACTACTGAACGGATTTGAATGAAATTTGGTGAGTAGAAATGGTCTAGACCAGCGGTCGTCACATTTTACTGCTCAAGAGCCACACATAACAATGAGAGCACTAAGGTCCGGTCCGCATTATATGTGAAGTACGGATGTGTAGTTACTATTAATTAAAGGAATCTACTTTACCGCGGGCCGCACGACTAACGTCCGCGGGCCGCAGTTTGACGACCACGGGTCTAGACCCTGAGAATGTATGTACATATTGGCTACTTTTTATTGCGAAAAAGGGGATGTAAAGTTACTAAAGATACTATTCCACGCGGTCGAAGTTGCGAGCTACAGCTAATTTAGTTAAAATTAACCCGATTTACGTTGTTCAGAATGCTTAGTAAAAGCACAGAATAATTTATAGGTAGAAGATGTGGTTATAGGGGTGTAAATGTCACAGATACACGCGGTACCTATATCCACGTGGCGCCACTCTTCCGACCAGTTGCGGCTTGAGAACCTTGATTTCAATACTAGAAACTAGAGCTACACGTGTCTCTTATGCCCACACAAAAATCTCCCTGAAAAGCGCAAGTGTTATAATTGCACCAAATATTGTACCACTACTGGAACTAAGTGCGACTTAAAGCACATGGCCACCAATCGTGCTCAATGCCCTCGCATT
>CM026303.1:4721411-4765681 GCA_014851415.1 Cnaphalocrocis medinalis | reverse complement strand
TCTTACTGGTGTAGCTGATGTCTATGGGTGGCGGTGATAATTTACTTACCAGCAGGTGATCCGTTTGCTTGTCTGTCACCTATCACATAAAAAATATGTGGTGAGATGATGATGATACTTACTCTCTTCATCACCGCTTGTCTGGGCGGAGGCTCCACTAGGGCCGGCCTTGGTCCCGTCTCGCATCTCACTCTTACGCTAAAACTACCACTAGTTCACTCCACCACTAGTTCACTTCACTCCCCCACTAGTTGACTTCACTACAGGGTTGGCACTCGACTAGTTAACTTCACTACGCTAGGTTACGCTACTAGTATACTTCACTCCCGACTAGCTCACTTCACTACTAGTTCACTTCACTTATTGTCTTAAAATGAATGTAGATTTTGTGTGGATTTTCCGTCATGGTTGTAGGTTTTTGCGTTTTGGCGGTTTCAGCATTATGCCTCAATGTTTGGTTTCTGAAACAAAGGAAAGAAAATGTTATGAAAACTAGTTTTGTATGAAAGGCATGTTTTATGGCAGACAAGCAGACGGACCACCTGAAGGAAAGCGACAGGTATCTTTAGGCGGCGGAAACACCAGTAGAGTCACAAGTGAGACACAGCAGTAGAGAACAAATTGTTGTTAAGAATAGTTGATAGCACAAGTTTTTTTTTATGTGATAGGCAGCAGACGAGCATGCGGATCACCTGATGGTAAGCAATTGCCGCCGCTCATAGACACTTTCAACACCAGTAGAGTTACAAGTGCGCTGCCAACCTTTTATCCCCTTCCCCCCTTGGCCTTTTATCCCCTTCCCCCCTTGGCCTTTTATCCCCTTCCCCCCTGGCCTTTTATCCCCTTCCCCCCTTGGTGAGGGTACCGGAGGCCCACCCAAGGGGGGGGCCTCCGGTACCCCCACTCACTCGGCGAAACACAGCACAGGGGCTGCTTCACGCCGGTTTTCTGTGAGGCACTGGTATCACTCCGGTCGAGCCGGCCCATTCATACCAAAGCGTGGCTCTCCCACAGTTAGAAATGTTCACTGTACACCCTGTATAAGATAATAGATATAATTTGTTTTGTAGGTAAGCACTGTAAGAGTATCGCAAATTATATTAAGATTAACATTATGCTCTTAAATACTTAATTACCTAACAAATTAATTAAGTAACACATTTTCCCCAAAAGAATTATTTAACATTGGAAGTTATAAAAACGAAGTAATTAATTATTCACGCACTGAAGTAAAAATAATGCGTAATAAATATGTACCTAATGTATTTGCTTTTAAAAATAACAGAGATTTTATATTTGCTTGGAATTTTTATTTAGGCAAAAATTACACGTCAGCATTAATAAATCTACATCAGTGTTTCTCAAACTGTAGTTTGTGGACCCCTGGGGTTTCTAAGCATGTTTAAGGGTCGGCCGTCTTATTAGAACAAAGAAACAGGAAAAGGGGTCCAATTTGTCTTTGATTTTTTCAAGACTAACATACTGAAACATTGCTAGTCTATTTGCTTTAACTGTATTGATATTTTGTGATTTATACGGGGTGTATCTGTGATCATTTACATCCCTTTAGCCACGTGTTCTACCCAACCATTCTGAACAACATTTGTTGTTCTATGACTTTTGAAAATTCGCATAGTAATTTTTCATCTTTCCATACAAAGTCGATCACGTGACTTGGTCATTTTCTATGGGGAGTCCAAAAATTTTTTCGAAAAATTTGGAAAAGTTGTTGAACAAATGTTGTTCAGAATGGTTGATAGAACACGTGGTTAAAGGGATGTAAATGTTCATAGATACACCCTGTATTATGTTATATTACATTATTAAGTTGCGTTACATTACATTATTTTATGAAAATGTTTACCATTTTCGTTTGTCAAAAATAACTTTTAACCCCTAAATACCTACTCAAACTCATTTTAAAGTTAGCTAAAAGAAAAAATATCAGTCTTATGATGTATTCTCCCACTGAAGGGCCAATGGCCTGAACCAAAGAAATCAAGTCATCGCTACTATGATGGGATTAGGCTTGATCACCACGCTTGCCTAATGCGGTGCGGTGATCACAAACCCAAGCTATGTTCGAAAAATTGGAAACTTTTTTTTGCTCGATCCGATTTGAAATGAAATAATCTACGGGGCGTTAAAAATTTTTTTTTACTTTTTTACTAAATCGTTTTTCAAAAAGAACTTCTAACCCCAGAATAGTAAGTAGTATTCTGGGGTGAAACGGGCCTTAAAGTTTTTGTTTTATGTGATAGGTAGCAGACGAGCAGGCGGATCACCTGATGGTAAGCAATTGCCGCCGCCCATGAACACATGCAACAAGTGCGCTGCTAACCTTTTATCCTCTTCCCCCCCGATGGGCCTCCGTTACCCTCACTCGGCGAAACACTGCACAGGAGCTGCTTCACGCCGATTTTCTGTGAGGCAGTGGTATCACTCCGGTTGAGCCGGTCCATTCATGCCGAAGCATGGCTTTCCCACAATTTACCTCAGTATCTACCTTATAACAATTTTTCCTTAAGTAGCCCTCTTGAAATTCTTCCAGTCCCTCTTATACATACATATATTTACTATCGTATTTGTCTTACCGTCCGATACTTGCAAGTCGAAGCACGGCCCTCTCAGGCCGTTTACACGATTTACTACGTACGCCGATCGTTTCGGCCCCGGAGGGCGGAAGGCCTTGGGCGCAAGGGGCATTCACGGGTACACATCCAGGGCAAATTGTCCAAGTTTGTCGTCTAAATGACTTTGATGTCATGAATTTTTATAAAGAGTTTGAGAGGCTCGTGAATATTCACGTAGAAGACTTTTTTCTGATAAAATTAACTGTTTTGTAACCTTATATTGCCTAAGTTAAGACGTTGGTCCTGCAATCTCTATATGTATGTATTTCTATCTAGTTTATATTTGTTACTATGTGATATGTATTAGTGTACTCATATTTAATTTAATTAATAATGTATTAATGTTTATACCTATGTATATAAGTATTGTATCATTGCACCGCCTTACACCTTGATCAAGTGTCCTTTACCCAAAGGTTGCCTGGAAGAGATCGCTCATAGCGATAAGACCGCATTTGTTATAACTCCTGTTATAACTAGTTTTAAGTTTTATACCTCTGTTTTGTGTGCAATAAATAGCATATTCATTCATTTATTCATCTCTTCGGTCGTATCACACGTGTCCCATCGAATTAAGAGGGTAAGGGAGGGAGAGCGCACCAGTGTTTGCACACACACTTGAGCACTACAATATCATGCGTACGTGGCCGAATATCGGTTGGAGAATTTATTTATTTAATGCTTAAGTTAACTTTATTCGTATCGTCTTTTTTTGTTAGAAATGCGATTTTTCTGTGAATACTGCAGTCACCTTTGGGATTGATCTCTCAATTATCAGTAGGCAGCCCTGGACTCTTTTTTTTTATATGATAGGTGGCAGACGAGCAGACGGATCACCTGATGGTAAGCAATGGCCGCCGCCCATAGACATCTGCAACCACAGCGAGTCACAAGTGCGCTGCCAACCTTTAACCCCCTTTCTTCCCAATTGGGCCTCCAATACCCTCACTACATAATGACATGACATGATAGGTGACAGATGAGCAGACGGATCACCTGTTGGCAATCGCTTACCATCAGATGAGGGCACTGTCTATACACCTGCAATACTAGTAGAGTCACAAGTGCGCTGCCAAACTTTAACCCCCTTTGGGCCTACGGTACCATCACTCACTCGATGAAACACAGCGCAGGCGCTGCTTCGGTCTTCCATGAGGCCGTGGTATCACTCCGGTCGAGCCAGCCCATTCATGCCGAAGCGAGCCTATCAAAGTACGAAGAGTTGTGTGAATTTATTTATTTACTAGTGGCCCGCCCTCACTTCGCTTCGGGACCGTAATTCAGAAACGAACCAATAGATGGCGCTGTGCTCAATCACATCGCGCAAGCGTTTCGTGTTTTCGGTTTACCTATAAGCCTTGTCGTTGTATATAGAAGTTATCTCTTTATAAATAGTATAGATTTACTAGATTTAATCGCTTTAGGGTATTTGATAGATCGCTATAACCCGACGCGTGGCTGTCCGTACCCAACATTAATCTTGAAAAAGTCGCCCCGTGTGTAGCGAGTAACCCCACCCCCCCGGGAAGGGCGAAGGGCAACCCTGAGTGTTCTCACGTCACTTCAAACCGCTGACTTCTGCTAATTTATAGGGGGCGGTGTAATCACCCTGTATTTTAGAATTACAGGGTGTGTTACGAGAAACAAATTGGTATAGAATGGTGAGGGCCGTGATATAAACTTTGTATAGTCCGAGGCAAGAAAGTGTAGTTATGACCTTGAGTGCGCAGAAACCAATTTTGATAGAAAGTCTTCTTTTTTACAAGTGCGCAAAATAACGGTCATCGCTATACTTTCGTGCCTCCAGCTATATTATAGTATTTTCCAGCAAATTTTTTTAACATAGCTCGGGTTTGTGATCACCGCACTGCATTAGGCAAGCGTGGTGATTAAGCCTAATCCCATCATAGTAGCGATGACTTGATTTCTATGATGGAGGCCTTTGCCCTGCAGTGGGACAGTAATCAGTAGGTATGTAGGATGATACTTTAGTTATTTTTATAATATCTTCCGACAAACGATGATACGATGATGACAAAGCTTATAGGTAAACCGAAAACACGATACCCCTTGCGCGACGTAATTGGACACAGCGCCATCTATTGGTTCATTTCTGAATTACGTTCCCGAAGCGAAGAGAGATCGGGCCACTAGTTATGTATAAAGACCAGAGCCCACAAAGGTCAAAACGTATGGATAGTAACATCCATACAAACGGAGTATAGGCATGTGTTTGTTGGAACTTTTGGCGGTTAGTGCCTCGGGATAAGTTTAAAACAAATTAACACAGCTGCCAGTGTAAGGAAATACAGTGAGATACTCGTAAATAAAATTGCAAGATAGAATTCTGGAATCTGAATAGAATATGAAACATTTATTGTTAATTTTAACCCCTTAATTTATTATTTTAACCCCTTACAACCCTCTTTTTGCAATAAAAAGTACCCTATTTTCTTTTTCAGGGTCTAGACCAGTGGTTCTTAACCGGTGGTCCGCGGACCACAGGTGGTCCCTGGAGGCATTCCAAGTGGTCCGCGAAGACATCGTAATAAACAAGTGACGTGATTCAGTCGAGTCAACACAACGCAAACGGCGCCGCGACGCATGTCCGAAGTGTGTGGTCCCTGACTCGATAGAATTTTGGCAAAATGGTACCTCATGACTTAAAGGTTAAGAACCACTGGTCTAGACCATCTGTATCAAATTTCATTCAAATCCATTCAGTAGTTTTGGCGTGAAAGTGTAAAAGACAGACAGACAGAGTTACTTTTGAATTTATATTATTACTAGCGGCCGCCCGCGACTCCGTCCGCGTGGAAAAGTAACTTTTTGCCCCCCTTTCAACCCCTTACAACCCCTTTTTCGCAATAAAAAGTAGCCTATGTCCTTTCTCAGGGTCTAGATTATCTGTATACCAAATTTCATTTAAATCCGTTGAGTAGTTTTGACGTGAAAGAGTAGCAGACAGACAGACAGACAGAGCATTTCGCATTTCGCATTTATAATATTAGTATGGAATAGTATGGATGTAGTTAGAATTAAAATTAATTTACTCCGCGATAACATTTGTTACCTTTTGGCACTTAACCTTAAAAATGCCAAAAAATCTGAAATATCTCACCTAACTGAAAAAGTTTTAACTGTGTCCCAACCGCACTCATATTTCATGTAATTTCAGCTACCCGAAAGTTTCAGTAACGACCGACAGAGGCCGCTCGCAGGTCTGTCTGGTTATGTAGAGATTTATGATACTACTTACACCACCTGGCTTTGTTTGCGTCTGTTTTGTAGCTACCTTCGCCCACGCGGAATAGAAACAGGTAGGCTTGCTCTGTTAGTAGGTAAAGGTTGGGTTTTCGACAATTCTGTAATGAAAGCGTGAAAAATCCCAACAACCCTAGCATTTGCAGTTTTACAGCTTACTTATAGTCCGAGGCAAGAAAGTGTAGTTATGACCTTGAGTGCGCAGAAACCAATTTTGATGAAAGTCTTCTTTTTTACAAGTGCGCAAAATAACGGTCATCGCTATACTTTCGTGCCTTCAGCTATACTTGAGTTAATTATTTATTTTACGACAGGACAAGTTATAACTTAACCTAAACCATATTTATGTGATGATAATACTGTACTGACTAAACTCTACAAAATAAAAATATATTTAGGTTGGAACAGCAACGAGCAAAAAAATCTCGTCCGAGAATATCAAAGATTTTTGGCCGATCACTGTTCTAACCTAACCTAAGCGTTCGCGGTTTATCTAAAAGGTTTCTTTCTATTGAAACTTCGAAAGTTACTAGGCATAGTAAAAAATGACTTTGGCTGATATTATTTCTTATTCTTATGCGATAACAGACAAAAATTTCCGACAAGTATTTATTTTATTAGAATATAGGCCAACGCTTGACCACAATCGCACCTGATGGAAAGTGACGATGAGGTCTAAGATGACACGCGTTTGCCTAGAAGATGCCTGTTCACTCTTGCCTTAAAGATAGCCAAGTTATAGTGGTCGGGAAAAAGAGACCTCGGCAGGGAGATTTCCACTCCTTATCTAAAACCCTCCTCCTTAGCTAAATAGCCCCGTAAACGCAACTTGGTACCCCATAAACTCCATCTCTTTTTGAAAACTTACGTAATAAATGTTGCTACATAGTTAAATTAAAGTTTTACGTCTACCGCTGAAAGTAGGCCTCCCCATAGACCAAGCAGTCAGAGGGTGGCAACACTGAGAACAAAACAAAAGTAAGATTATCTCCCTAAGCTTAGTAGGGTAGTGCTGTCACTACAATTGGGGCTATCGATAGAAGCAGACTTTTTTACGATAAAATTACTAATTGCACTGCAATGACCTACTAAGTATGCACCAAATGCTGCTTTGGTGTAGAATTTGGAATAAAATAGAAAAAAAAATCAGTCCATTACATGATAGAACATTTATGAATGTCACATATCATTTCAATCCAAAATGCTAATCATCGAGATTTCTACAAGCATAACAAATACGAGTACCATAGTAAATATTATTATAAATGGGAATCAACGCGACGTTATTTTTTAAGCACATAAACCACGGCTTCTGCAAGGCAGCCGACACGTCAAGTATGTGCTTAAAAAAATATATATTGCGTTAATTCCCGTCTTTCATCGACGTGAAAAGTTAAAGAACTAAATACCATCGATATATCAATCAACAATCTATGTCAGGGCAAAGTATGAGATGTTGTGAGAATTATTTATTTATATTTACTTGTAGTAATCTATCGAAAAAGACTATCGATAACCGGCCATCACTAGAAGCTCTGTAGGTAATCCAAAAATGTTCCGTTAATCAATAACAAAGTTGTTAATACATCAAGTTGGCGGACCTATCAATCTTCAGAATTGTGGGGAAATACGAAAGAATTAACTATAATAGTAAGGTACTAACAGCTACATATCAGGTAACTAAGTATATCTATATCTATATCTTCTATACTACTTATAAAGAAAGAGGTAACTTCTATAGGCAAGGACAAGGCTTATAGGTAAACCGAAAACACGAAACGCTTGCGCGATGTAATTGGACACAGTGCCATCTATTGGTTCATTTTTGTATTACGGTCCCGAAGCGAAGTGAGGGCGGGCCACTAGTATTTATACTATTTACTAGCGGCCGCCCGCGACTTCGTCCGCGTGGAAAAGTTTTTACCCCCCTTTTAACCCCTTATAACCCCCTTTTCCGCAATAAAAAGTAGCCTATGTTCTTTCTCAGGGTCTATATCATATGTATACCAAATTTCATTTAAATCCGTTCGGGTAGTTTTGGCGTGAAAGAGTAACCAGACAGACAGACAGACAGACAGACAGACAGACAGACAGACAGACAGACAGACAGACAGACAGAGTTACTTTCGCATTTATAATATTAGTTAGGATAAAGAGATAACTTCTATAGACAACGACAAGGCTTATATAGGTAAACCGAAAACACGAAACGCTTGCGCGATGTAATCGGACACAGCGCCATATATTGGTTCACTTCTGAATTAAGGTCCCGAAGCGAAGTGAGCGCGGGCCACTAGTTATTTTATAAAGTAAAAAAAAAGTATCAGCCTATACTTTGTTAGGTTAGAACAGTGACTAGCCAAAAAATCTTGAAATTCGCGTGCGTTTTTTTTCCGGGCCAGTAATTGTCCTGTTTAAAACGTGGGAGAGCCACGCTTCGGCATATATCGGCCGGCTCGACCGGAGCGATACCTCGACCTCACAGAAGTGGTATTGACTTACCATTACATGAATTTAAAATTTATGTTAAAAACTGCTTAATGCAGAAAGGCTACTATAATGTAGAAGATTATTTAAATAAAGTGGATTCCTGGACATGTTAATTTCTTTGCCTATTATTTTATAAGTAAGTATAATTAATTTGATTCCATAATTTTACTTTGACGATTAATTATCTAAACGATAAAAGCATTGTTTATCATACTGTAACTGTAATCTTAATAATGTTTTTTTTTAATTATTAACAGAATAAAAATTGTAATTATAATTTGAAAAAAGTAACTACTGAGTTTCTTGCTGATTCTTCTCGGTACAAATCAACTTTCCGAATCAGTGGTAGCTTACATAATATTTGACATTCATAAATGTTCTATAAGGACTTAAATTGAATAAAGAATATTTCTATTTCTATTTCTAATGTAAGTATTACGCATTTTCAAATACAACGGCTGATTAATTTTCAAATAAAGTCCATTAAACTAAGCTAATACACTTAAAAGGGTTGTAATAAAATGAAATGTAACGACAAATAATAGTAGGTAGATACTCACTATATTAAAGTCTATTATTAAGTCTGTTGAGTTTATTGATTTGTGTAGCCTCCTGAATGAGTAGTTCAATTCACTAGCTAGTTCTTTAACCTACTCCTTTTTGTCTAATGTAGTCCGATAGTTCGTTTGTCAAAGTGCAACTTTGAAACCCTGTCTGTTTTACAACATAAAGTCTGTTGACAAAAAGTTTACTAAAATGGAGTTATAAAAAAAAAACTAAAAAAACTAAAACCCAAACTACGACAAAAAACGACAACGTTTACAATAAAGTCATACAATACTATTCTGAAGTATGCAATATTCACTATGTAGAGATAATGTTCATGTTTGGAAATCCGCAGTCTACTAGCTAGTCTAGCTAGTCTCTACATAGTGAATAACCCTCCTTTTGCTTTGCCATAGTCGGGTAATAAAAGGGAAGACATTTTGTAGCTAATACAACAGTATGCTTCACACACGATACAGACGTACACACGCACACACACACACGCAACACACACCGATACACCACACACACACACGCACACATACACCACCACTACACACACACAATCACACACACACACACACACACAACCGCACACATACCACTGGTATATTTGATTTTGTCAACTTTAAATCCATCCCACCAATCATTTTATTAAGAGTGGAAATATTTTCATTTGAATCTGTAGTTGACTGAGCGATGTCGCGGGTCATCACCCTTGGCTTTCGTTGTAGCACAGTCAAGTAAATCTCCGTAGAACAAGCTTTTGCCCGCGGCTTCGCTCGCGTTAAACTCGGGGTAGCACGGGGCAAAAAGTAGTCTATGTTACTCTCCATCCTTTCAACTGTCTCCATGATTCTATGGGTAACTGTGAAACAAGCCGCATCGGCTGATGCAATCCAAAGATTTTAATTAGTATTTTAGTGGTTTTTAGTGTACAAAGCAAGATGCCCAAAAATGGCCATAGCACGCCCATAAAAAAGATTTTGGTTAAAAATTATGTTTTTAATTATTTTTAATGGTCAACATATTCGTTTTACCCCTAAAGTCCAGAATAATTTATCACACTAAATAAGTTTTGAATTGACCCCACTAACACAGGAATCATCATTTTCCTGGAAGTGCAGAGCCGAGTTGCCATTTTAGAGCCAAACGTCAATTAAATCGATTCTTATCGATTAGAGTACGCACCACCACTCAAGGGGGCGGATTTTTAAGGATCTAAATAGAAGTACCTAAGGACGCGTTATTTTCTTTATTTATTTAAAATATAACAAATTAATAGCAGCTCATAATTTCCCAAAATGTCAACATGCCAAACGTCAATAGCAGCCTAACTGCTGTGTTTTTTTCAGTGAGTAAGGGGGCCGGAGACTCAGCGGGGGTTTACCATATTTGAGAAAGAGAGAGAGGTTACCGTCTTTCGCGCTTTTTTATCCAGTGTCGTGACAGATTCCTTGCTTTACGCTTGCGGGCCAGTATGGCGATACCAACGGATAGGATACCCTGAGGATACTTCATCCGTTGTCTACCGTTGGCTACCATTTTGTTTACCACCAGACTGAATGGAGTCAATAAAAATAAAAAATTATAATAAATAAATATCCCAGGACACCAATTAGGTACACAACAAACAATATGAATGTTTTTTTTTTAATAATTTGAAACAATCGATATTGATTACTGTTTCATTTATTCAATAGGTATCGATTGTTATATTTGCAGTGGCAACCCCACTTACAATACGTCAAACGTCATTTTACGTAATTCAAAATTCACGTTAGCTCTCGAGTTTTGAACTTTTGAAATTGAGTATAATATTTTTATTAAGTAAAACAACGAATTCGCATAAAAATGGACTCCGGTGATCAATCTAATCCTGAAGACCTTGGCTTGAACATGGATTCCGCTCCCGCTTCCTCCGCAACCACTCGCCCGCCATTATCGCTGAGGTGCAAAATCTCATTCAAAGATTGATTAATTCAGTGGTAAATAATTGTCGTAATATCTTTTGATTGTTTAACAATTTACAGTGGACAATATGATTGTATTATATGGGCTTTTTCATTGCAACAGGTATTAACAAGCGACGACATTAAAGTATTAAGGTATTAACAAGAATTATTCTTGCTGGACAGCAGCTTGGAGTGAAATAAGACAGCCTACTTCTGCAGATCAACAAAGTGCACCAATTGTTGGTCATACACATGTATGCATCTCCTATGGACGGTAGCTTTTACGAAGAAGATCACACACAATGACAAATACCACACCTCGTGTGGATGGTATTAGACAAGATACTCGTCAAATTACACCTCGTGAGGTAAGTTTTTGACTTTATTAAGGTTGGATTTATTTGTGTTGATAAATCTGATCGGTGTTGATCTTGATCAACAGTAATAATACTGGTTGTGCAGCAATACAACAATAGGTACTGTTGCAATTGTATTGTAGGCCGTCGAACTGTGGGATGCTGTGCCCACGTCTTGTCGGTGATCTGGTATTTGGGATGGGCTCGCCATGAAAGTAATATAGCAGTACCTGCGCAATTTCTGGATGACGTCTTAATTGTTTATGACGATGAATAAAGAACGTTTTTAAATGAAATTCCGACTTTTACTTATCTGATGATTACCTCACAACAATAATTACATTATATACTATATTTTACGCATAAAATTATTGGTGTGCGCTTTTCAGCCAAAACTATTCTGAACTTTGGGCATTCCCCTTTGGTGTTACTTTGTGCAGTGAAGTGCCGCAGGGTGATATTAATATAAGAATCATTGAATTGTGTCGTTTTTAACACTGCTATTGTGTGTCGAGTGAGTTGTCACGTGAACAATTTGCTTTGACCTAATAGAGTCTTAAAACCTACGGCTTTGTTAAAAATAGTCTCCACAGAATCCTCAGGACATTAAAACGCTAAACACCGGCGTTTTATTGAGTGACTGTGACTTCGACTGTTGACTACTTTATCAATATAACACTTGACATTGGCAAAATTAACTGTGTCCCTAAACACAATACAGGCCAAAAAACCAAAAAAAAAAATCTGTCTCCATTTAAAAAATCACGTCAATTCGTCGCTCCGTTTTGCCGTGAAAGAAAGACAAACAGACACACTTTCCCATTTACATATACATATTATACATACCTTTAGTAAGGCAGATAGGGAACCCACAAAAACGATATTTCCCGATTATCGGACGGATGACTTTTATTTTACTCCATTTCAGGAAATAGATAATTACCAGGCATTACGAGTACAATAGACGAAGCCAACTGGCTGGGCAGCGTTCGGGAAGCTACGCAGCATATTTTCGACCCATTTACCACAGTGTCTGAAGACGAAAGTCTTTAACGCGTGTGTGTTGCCAGTGATGACATACGGAACTGAAACGTGGCCTTACAATGGGCCGCTTAAGAAGGCTCAAAGTCACTCAGAGGGCAATGGAGGGGGCTATGCTCGGAATCTCCTAGCGTGATCGTGTCAGAAATGATGATATCCGCAGGAGATCTAAGGTCGCAGACATAGCCCAAAGAATTGCGTGGCTCAAGTGGCAAAGGGTAGGGCACATTGCGAGGAGAACAGACGGCCGTTGGGGTGGAAAGGTCCTTGAGTGGAGGCTGCAGCCGTGGCAGGCCTCCCACCAGGTGGACCGACGGTCTAGTGAAGGTCGCGGGAGTCCCTTGGATGCGGGTGGCACAGAACCAGTATGTGTAGAGAACGTTGGGGGAGGCCTATGTCCAGGTGCCCTGTGGCTAGGGGCGTTAAGAATACTGCCAAGGTATTCCCGGCCTGTCGTAAGAGGCGACTAAACGGGCTTCGGAGTACGTGAGCATGCCACTACTGGGGAGTGGCTTGCTCAGTATCACGACTCCGCGAGGGAAAAAATCCTACTGGGTGTCCTGGTAGGTCGCGCATTTGGGAAGGGCTGCATTGCGCCAAACATTTTGGCACAAAGTGGCGAGCGCGATTTGCGGTACGGGTCAGTCCCGGCTGTGGGGTATCCGACCGCGATTGCGCTGAGATGGACACCCCAGGGGTTTTGGTTAGGGTTAAAGTCCCACACACCACCTTGTCCCCCACATGTGGCAAGGTGAAGGCCATGATGGTTTCCCCTGGGAAAAAAAGGCCTATGTCCAGCAGTGGACGTCTAGTGGCTGAAATGATGACGAGTGCATTATAAAATATTCTTCACTGATGCCCAAAGCACTGTGGTGCCAATGTTTTATCTTAAGAAATTACTTTCCAATTCTCCGAAGGGTCTTGATAAAATACCTTGTGCTCTTTAGGCGACAAGGGTATTGAATGGCGTTGTCTTTCAGACACTCGAATTTATAAAGACTAAAACTTTTCACCTTTAGCAGGCAACAAGGATATTGTGGCGCGTGATGAAAATTTAAAATGCGTACCTACCTTGTATGTATAATTATAAGTATCTGTACTTCTTATTTTCATTCAGCAATCTCTTTGCACTGCCTTACCCCCATTGCCAACACGCTGTTTTCTCTCCTCTACCTAAAGGTTGTCTGGAAGAAATCGCTACAAGCGATAAGACCGCCTTGTTGTACTGTCACTCATGTATTCTATTTCTGTCCAATAAAGAATATTCTATCTATCTATCTACCTATTTTTTATAGTATAGGTACCTAATTAAACTATAATATATGAGAACTGTGGGAGAGCCACGCTGCGGCATGAATGGACAGCTCGGTGTGATACCACGGCCTTCACAGAAGACCGGCGTGAAGCGCCTTGCGCTGTGTTTCGTTGAGTGATGGCACCGGGGCCCAATTGAGGGGAAAGGTGGTTAAATGTTGGCAGCACACTTGTGGCTCTACTGGTGTTGCAGGTGTGGACTTGGTGGCGGCAATCGCTTACCTTCAGATGATCCGTCGGCTCGTTTGCCACCTACCATATATAGAAATGAGATATTGAGGCTTTACGGATTCTTGCTTCGACCCGTTAACACTTTGATGCTTTTTTTAGTTCAGGTACCAATTGGGTACCTACTATAGGTATTTGACTAATCTCGATATAGTAAAAAGTATTGATACTCTATCAAAATATTGATAAATATGAACCAATGGCCAACATTTTCAGTTAAAAATATAACGTCTAGCTGGTTTTGTGAGCATACTAACTTTTATTAAGTATAAAACCATTTACTTAAACGAAACATTTGATATAGCTACCAAACAAAATTTACTAGACGCGCACACAGAAGTTTGAGTTGTGACGTCACAATTCAATAGCCATTTGTATAGAGCGTTTTTGGGGTTGCCCAAAATATGTGCTCTTAAAGTTGTGATATCTCAGGTAATTCAAATGAGAATTAAGTGATTCTTTCAACGATGGTAAATTGAGGCGTCTTTTGATTTAATACATTAAAAAAAATTAGTCAAATACCCAATTATAAATTATACTTTTTTTCGACCCAGAATCAAACCTTGAGATTATAGCCCGGTACTTAAACCACTACACCAACGGAGAGTTTTTCATACTTTAAAGTTATTATGCTAAATCCTTATCTGAATTATGAACAAGTTCTTGATTCGTGTCAGACACAGTTGACCCATTTCCCAGCAACAACACGCAACTGTATATTCTGAGCTTACAATTCGCGCTAAGTATTTGTAGTCTTGTTTACGCCCAGGAGGCCAATTCTCGGTTTTCGCCTTCTATGTCGAGTCGACTTCATGGAACGCACAACCAATAGAATTTTTTTTTCCCAAAAAAGTAACAATAACATGTGATATTACATATTATTATCTTCTTATATAATATTTGCTCTCACTTAGAATCAATAACTTGCGTTAAGTTATATCGCTAGACACAAAAGGTTTAGGTAGTTATACAATATTACATCATTATTTTTTTTTACTATATGTATTATGTTTAAAGTTACTAGTAACTTAGTGACATATTCAAAATCATATCTAAAGAGAACAAAGTAGGTTGGCGGTATACAAGTAACGCAAATCATCACCTACCGTGCTAGTCGAAACTGAGTTACGGCTAGGTGAGAATCTCGCTCCAGTAATACTCGCTCTAAACTGAGTGTCATAAGGACACTTTTTAAGTACACTTATACCATACCAATAGGAGAGAACACAGATTACAGTCGACATTCCTTAGCTTGTTCTCCTATTGGTCAATACGTTCTATGAAGTGGACTCGACATTGAAGTCGAATCGGAATTTTGTATGGACAAATGTTTGAAATCTCTAAATTCAACTTCAATGTCGAGTGCACGAGAATCGGCCCTTCTGTGTGAGCCTCCGGTACCTTCACTCACTCTGCGAAATACAGCACAGGTGCTGCTTCACGCCGGTTTTCTGTGAGGCAGTGGTATCATTCCGGTAGAGCCGGCCCATTCATGCCGAAGCGTGGCTCTCTCAGATCAACATATTTTTAGAAATAATTGTAGAAGAGCCACGCAACAAGTGTTTACACGAATGTTTGTCCAGGGTGAGGATCGAACCCACGACTTTGCGTATGAGGCAGGGTCACTACCAAATGCGCCAACCGGCCAGTCTACGCTTCAACGCAAAAAAATCGCAAAACACAAATCGAAATTCGAATGCAACGCGCCATTTGCTCGCCATTTTTAAAAACCTAACCATATTTTTAATTGGATGCCCAGAATGGTTACGAAAGTTAGTTCGGTGTTATCTCGTTTTAAATTTGTACCTACTGTATATGTTTGGTATAGAGTATAATATTCGTTGGGACGAGAAAAGTTGGATTATGATCATATTTTCAACTTTAAATCCTGTTTTTATTGTTTTAGGAGATTCTACGATAAATAATAATTCAATTTTTAAACCCTGACGCAAAAAATACGGGCAACTGTGGGAGAGCCACGCTTCGGCATGAATGGGCCGGTTCGACCGGAGTGATACCACTGCCTCACAGAAAATCGGCGTGAAGCAGCCCCTGTGCTGTGTTTCGCCGAGTGATTGAGGGTACCGGAGGCCTACCCGGGGGGGAAGGGGATAAAAGGTTGGTAGCGCACTTGTAACTCCACTGGTGTTGCAGGTGTCCGTGAGCGGCGGCGGCGGCGTACCATCAGGTGATCCGCCTGCTCGTCTGCTAGCTATCATAAAAAAAATAATGCGCCAGACAATCACACCAATCAACCTGGTCTCAAACTAGGGCAACCCCTGTACTATGAGTACCACATGACTAAAAAACTGGGGGCGTCAACCCAGAACACCCAGACCCAAAAAACTTAGGAAATTTTAGTTTCCTAATTTGACTTGACCGTGAATCAAACCCGGGACCTTTCACGCTTTGAATGAACACCTTAGCGACTGCGCTATCGAGGCCGAAGAAAAATACTGGTGGTGGTGGACCGTAATTCAGAAATGAATCTACAGATGGCGCTGTGCTCAATTACATCGCGCAAGCGTTTCGTGTTTTCGGTTTACCTATAAGCCTTGTCGTTGTCCATAGAAGTTATCTTTTTATAAATAGTATTATAGATATAGATATTGAAGTCGAAAAAAAATACTGGTTTCAAATATACTCTCCCTGTCCCACTGCAGCTCTTTATCAAAGATAGGGAAAACCTACCCCTTAGGGGTAAGATTTTATCGCGATTTACCGGAATCTTATTTATGAATTTACTTTCTCAACGGAAATAAGGAAAAGGGTATATTTTTCCCATATAATGCGGAAATAAGTTACTTTTTATATAAATAAATATATCCCTGGAGGAGATCTCTATTAGCGATAAGACCGAGATTGTATTTGTGACCATTTAGCATTAAGTTCTGTAATATTTTGTGCAATAAAGAGTATCTAGCCTAACTTCGTAACTAATCTATACTATTTATAAAGAGATAACTTCTATAGACAACGACAAGGCTTATAGGTAAACCGAAAACACGAAACGCTTGCGCAATGTAATTGTACACAGCGCCATCTATTGGCTCATTTCTGAATTACGGTCCCGAAGCGAAGTGAGGGCGGGCCACTAGTAATATTATAAATGCGAAAGTAACTCTGTCTGTCCGAAAAATAACTAGTTTAAAATAAAATCCAGCGATATTACTCGTCATACCGGTCAATCTTCCAAAATAATTCGTCTCTTATGCGTCTCTTTAATCACTCGACATCAGCAGAATTAAGAGTGTCTCTAGACACGGTAGCAAAAAGGAGGAAAAAAAGACTTAACCATCCAAACGCTCATTTATTATTGACACAAAACCTACAACTGGGCAGAAATTGAATATTGTCGATCAAATGAAATCCAGCGATATTATTACCTCATCACATCGATCAATCTTCCAAAATAATACGTGTCTTTAATCACTCGACATTGGCAGAATTAAGAGTGTCTCTAAACACGGTAGCAAAAAGGAATCAAACTGATCAAGGGCGTGTCGGACACGCTATCTATCTATCTATCTACATTACCATTTAGTTAGGGCAACTGCACATTATGAGTTCTTCGAGTTGTATTAATAAAACTATGTAAGATACAGAGTCCGCTATAGTTTTTATTAATTTTGAATTAACTTTTGGCTGTATGGGAGTGGGAGGTGAAAAATAATTATTTTTCGACAATTTTAAAAAACAATTTTTGGATTATCAGTGTACATCTCTCCACCAATTTTCGTGGCAATCGGTGCCGAAACGGCGGAGAACGAGCCAGGACAGACAGACATGACGAAACTATACCTTATTGTACTGTCTATAGCTGTTGTTTCACTCATGTATTCTATTTCTGTGCTATAAAGAATATCTATCTATCTATCTATAAGGGTTCCTAGAAAATACGGAACCCTAAAAAAAGACTTATCCATCCAAACGCCCATTTATTATTGACACAAAACCTACAACTGGGCAGGAATGGCCCAGTGTCGATAACTCATCACACGTCAAGCTTCCAAAATAACTGAAAAAATTGAATAAAGAGACACGTTCTTTAATCACTCGACGTTGGCAGAATTAAGAGTGTCTCTAGACACGGTAGCAAAAAGGAAAAAAAGACTTAACCATCCAAACGCCCATTTATTATTGACACAAAACCTACAACTGGGCAGGAATTGAACAGATTCGTAACCTTGCCGAACCCGTCGCCAGCTGCGTCTAAACATTAGTCCTCCCCCCACCCCCCACAGCCCATTCAACCCCCAGGGGGGTAAGTGTTCTCTAAGTTTTCTTTAACTTCTCTGTTCGTAGGGTATAAAGTTGCTTTTGACAGTAAGTTATTTGGTTGTACCTATAGACTGAAATTCCAAAAAAAACTATTAGTATCCAAATCGATATCTATACTATTTATAAAGAGATAACTTCAATAGACAACGAGAAGGCTTATAGGTAAACCGAAAACACAAAACGCTTGCGCGATGTAATTGGACACAGCGCCATCTGTTGGTTCATATCTGAATTACGGTCCCGAAGCGAAGTGAGGGCGGGCCACTAGTCATTAAATAAATAAATTAAGACAACATCACATACATTGTCCTGGTCCCAAACTAAGGTTTTCCCTTGTGCTATGGAAACCAGAAACAACGAAGGAACCACTAACAACCGGACACAAATATCTGTTTCATCAACATTTGTGTCGGTGCGGGAATCGAACCTGCGACTCTTACGTCTCAACCAGCACTCAAACCACTGCGCCAAATGTATGCTTCTTATTTTGTCAATATGAAATAGAAATAGAAAAAATCTTCATTCAAGTTTGGTCCATACAGAACACTTATGAATGTCAAAACATAATATAATCTACCACTGGTTCGGAACGTCGATTTCTATTGAGAAGACACCAATAAATTTATTCCATTCTATTATATTCTAAATGGGTCGTTTATTGGTTTATCGATGGAAAAAAGTTCAATAAAAATATAATATTAAGTATATTGAGAAAAAAGTTCACTTATCGTTCATAAACTGAGTTATAGGATACACGCTCGAGCTTTCAAAAGAGATCCAATTACCACCACTTTGGAGGCCGGGCCTCGCAATCACGTCTATATGGGGTTAAAAATATTGATCACATTTTATTGTAAAGTATCAGCCTAATACAGGATGTATCTGTGAACATTTACATCCCTTTAACCACGTGTTTTACCACCCATTCTGAACAACATTTGTTCAACAACTTTTCGAAATTCTTCTAAAAATTTTTCGACTCCCCATACAAAATGGCCAAGTCACGTGACCGACTTTGTATGAAGTATCAGCCTATATACTGTCCCACTGCAGGGCAAAGGCCTCCATCATAGAAATCAAGTTATCGCTACTATGATGGGGTTATCGCTACTTTGTATGGAAAGATGAAAAAATTTTATGCGAATTCTGAAAAGTCATAGAACAAATGTTGTTGAGAATGGTTGGTAGAACACGTGGTTAAAGGGATGTAAATGTTGACAGATACACCCTGTATGGGGTTAAAAATATTGATCACATTTTATTGTAAAGTAAAGTATCAGCCTTATATACTGTCCCTCCATCATAGAAATCAAGTTATCACAACTATGATGGGATTAGGCTTGATCAATCAATCAATTTATTTAATTGTGGGAGAGCCATGCTTCGGCATGAATGGGCCTTCTCGACCGGAGTGATACCACTGCCTCACAGAAAACCGGCGTAAAGCAGCTCCTGTGCTGTGTTTCGCCGAGTGAGTGAGGGTACCGGAGGCCCATCGGGGGGGAAGGGGACAAAAGGTTAGCAGTGCACTTGTTGCATGTGTTCATGGGCGGCGGCAATTGCTTACCATCAGGTGATCCGCCTGCTCGTCTGCTACCTATCACATAAAAAAAAAAGATCACCACGCTTGCCTAATGCGGTGCGGTGATCACAAACCCGAGCTATGTTATGTTATGCTATGTATTTTGCTCGACTTGGCGGGAGCACTGCCGTGCCCCCAGATTCTGGGACCTGTGCGTGCACAGTGCGACAATAAAAGAAAAAAAAGCTTATTTTGCAATCGGCCGCTACCTTTAATGTCTCTCACCCTTTAACCCTTGAGTGGACAGAACCCTAGTGATGTTTTGTTCAAAACCTTGACAATCGAATTATCCGAATGATTTCACAATTAGTAATCGAATGACCATTTATCATTTCAATGATTATTTTCATTCGAATTATTCATTCGAATGATGAATGAGCTATTCTAATGTTTCATTCGAATTATCATTCATCATGTAATATGCTTAATAGTGTTGCATTTATTTTCATTAAAATATTTAGTACAATTTATTAGTTTATGAGTTTATTTATTCATGCATTTTCTATTTCTACAAACAATTCTATCTATTTTTTTTAATGCGAGTGATATTTTTTTTCGATTGATAACTTTTTTATTCGAATGATTATTTTCATTCGAATAGATGTTTTGCGTAATCGAATAACTCGAGTCAGGTACCTATTCGAATGATCATTCGTCCATCTCTACAGGACCCGTTAGCTGTGAAATATCGGGTCAAAAAGACCCGACGAGAAATAAGGGAGTAGGTAGGGAGGGTTAAATAAATTAATATTGGGAGATCGTGGCGGGTTAACGGGATGTGACGTATTGGGTTAAAATTAGCTTTTGTTACGTCATTATACCTACGTATACGGGTGTGTGTGTTTAAATATACGAGTATTAGCTGCTTTTCGCGGTTCTGCGTGCAGTAGAAAGAGACAAAAAGTGGCATGTTGTTACGGCTACTGCGGCGCCTCCTACAACTGCGTCATAGATAATATAGTCTAGAAATTATTATTTGTGGTTTGTCTATGAAATGTACTTAGTCTATTGTTTAAAAAATAAAAAAATGATTATTCATTCTGCTACACCGATCGAAACGAGTCTCATTTCCCTCCCATCACTGAGCTATTTGAAGACATGTCTTACGTTACTTAAATTAATCGTATCGTATCGTAGGCCTATTTGTAATGACCGTATTTATAACAATTTTCCTAATTGTATTTTCAATACAATATTATAGAAAATAAAACTACTTACTTTTAGAAACACCCTTAAACTTATTTAAGGGGCTATACGAATGAATGTTTTATTTTCTTCAAAAATATCATATTTTCGCCACAATCAGTGTAAATAGGTTGGCGGCGCCATTTCTCTATTAAGGGGCTACTTATACGAGTGAAACTTCGTATAGCCCCTATAGAGAAATGGTTCTATTCGCTGTCAGAGTTTTTTGATTTGCAATAATCTTATCCCTATGAAAAATATGAAATGAAATATTTATTTGCTTGCTATGTGTTACATTGTTGTTAATATTCGTAACTATCTCCCAATAATACCTATGATAAACCTGAAAGATTATAAGGATGGATGGATGTTTGCTCCTCTTTCAATATCGATATATCGATATTTTAACTAAAAAACTTACATTCCTAGTCGAGTGTATCGATATCGATATATCGCGACACTATCCATCGGACACAAGTTTCATGTTGTC
The DNA here is from genome assembly GCA_014851415.1 of Cnaphalocrocis medinalis. Lineage (NCBI taxonomy): Eukaryota > Metazoa > Arthropoda > Insecta > Lepidoptera > Crambidae > Cnaphalocrocis > Cnaphalocrocis medinalis. The sequence continues at coordinate 4,744,316 of CM026303.1, read as the reverse complement.
CAGTGATTATCCTATTAGTAAGTAATTACTTAAGAGGTTAATGTGATCCTTAATGGCCATCGATAAAAACTGCGTGAACGTGGTAATAGTGACGACGTCTCCGAGTGCTATAATCCATACTTAATATTATAGAGGTAAATGGGAAAGTGTGTCTGTCTGTTTGTATGTTTGTCTTTCTTTCACGGCAAAACCGAGCGACGAATTGACGTGATTTTTTAAGTGTAGATAGTTTAAGGGATGAAGAGTAACATAGGCATGGTGTACTCGTACTTATATTTAAACTAGCTTTTGCCCGCGGTTTTGCTCACGCCCCCACTTCCCAAAATGGGGGTTTAGAAAGGGGCAAAGAGTAGTCTACGTTAAATGAAGATAGTTGAAAAAATGGAGAGTACTCCATCCCTTCAACTATCTTTACTTAAAAAATCACGTCAATCCGTCGCTCCGTTTTTGTATGTCAAATATTATGTTAGCTACCGCTGATTCGGAAAGTCGATTTCTACCGAGAAGACCCAATGTTATCGATGATTTTATCAATAGGGACATCACTAGCCACTACCATCCATCACATAACTAAAATGGCCTCTACTTTTACATACCATCAGGCTAAAAAAATACCGCCAAATATTATCTAAAACTACATTGTGTGTTTGACCAATGTTATCGATAATTTTATCGATAGAGACGTCCCTAGCCATCGGACACCGGTCTCATGTTAGCCAGTCATTAATCGTATTATCGAGTAATTACTGTAGAGGTCGATTATGTTGTTAATTCGACGAAAAGCCTCGGGTTTCCTGTCTTCGTTAATGGCTGTCGCGTGTGAGAATCCGGTAGATGGCGTACTGAGGTCCAACTACACGGTGATTGGTTATTTTTGATTTGAGAGACCTCATCAGAAATGATGTAATCCGGCAGAGAACCAGAGTCACCGACATAGCCCACCGAATTAGCAAACTGAAGTGGCAGTGGGCTGGTTACATTAGCCGCAGAACTGACAACCGTTGGAGCCATAAAGTCCTTGAGTGGAGACCGCGACTCGGTAAGCGTAGTGTTGGACGCCCTGCGACAAATGGGATGATGACATTCGAAGGCTGGCTGGAGTGGGCTGGATTGGAGTGGCCGAATCGGGAGCAGTGGCGTGCTTCCCCTAATGCTTCCCACACTCGTCCACGGTCTCCACCTTCTATGTCCAGCAGTGGACGGGCATTGGCGACATTGTTACAGGGGCCTACTCTGTTTTAAATTTTCTTTTCGGTACTTTTTTTAGCTTTAGATTCTAGTTCGTGTTTCCATAATATACATTTATGTTTCCTCATCATCTTGATGGTCGGCGATCTAGCACTGTGCGTTTTTCGAGTAATTTTCTCCCGCGAACCTCAGTCTTGTGGAATAGTTGAGCTGCGGCAGAATTTCCTGACGGCTATGACTTAGGGACCTTCAAGAAACGAGCGTACTCCTTCTTAAAAGGCCGGCAACGCATCAGCGACCTCTCTGATCTCGCAGTTGTTCATGGGCAGCGGTGATTACTTACCATAAGGTGACCCGCTTTCTCGTTTGCTGCCTCTAGTATAAAAAAAATGTCCAATAAATATAACTTTTCATAAAAAATATAATTCCTCGCCGGAAGGGATTGCCCTTAATAGCCTTCAAGCTTATAGCAAACTTTATGCAATCTAAGTTTGTCTGCGATGGCCGAGCCCTTGAGGGCCGACTTACTAATGAAGGCTTAACTGCTATTAAGATCAAGGGAAGGGCTGAATGCAAGAAATCACACTAATATTATAATAACATTATCATCATCAATACTTCAATATCTATTATTTATTACGACAAGGCTATTAAGTAAACCGAAAACACGAAACACTAGCGCGATATAATCGACGCCTAGCGCCATCTTTTGGTTCATTTTTGAACTACTGTCCCGAAATTTTTTATTTTATTTTATTTTAATAATCTGCATGCTGAGATTACCTGTAATTGTAAGTGCAGTTAGCTTTAAGCACTAATGTCATTTTTTTTTTATATGTACATGCTGTAACTTATGTTGGTGATCCAATAAATAAATAAATAAATGAAACGAAGTGTGGGCGGGCCACTAGTTATTAAAAACGTAAAAGTTTGTAAGTATGGATGGATAAATGGATGAATGGATGTTTGCTCCTCTTTCATGCAAAAACTGCCGAACGGATTTTAATGAAACTTTACAATAATACTTACAGCTTCTACATTAAAATAACACAAAGGCTTCCATTTATAAAAATATTATATTGTATGGATTGTCCAACTCCACGCGTACGTAAATTCACACTTATGATTTTACTCGTACTGGTTTTGCAGGTGTCTATGGGCGGCGGCAATTGCTTAAGGGGCTATACCAATGAAACTAGCGCCGCTAACCTATTTACACTGATTGTGGCGAAAATACGATATTTTTTAAGAAAGCAAAACATTACAGACTTAGATAAAAGTAATTTGAATGTTTCAAGATGCAATACAATATATAAAACACGCGACAAGTAACAATAATGTCAATTATTACTAAAAGTGGCAGTTTTTAGCAATACTTAACATTATTGTTACTTATCGCGTGTTAAAAATATTGTTTTGCATCTTGAAAATCCAATTTACTTGGATCTAAGTCTGTAATGTTTTATTTTCTTTAAAAATATCATATTTTCGCCACAATCAGTGTAAATAGGTTGGCGGCACTAGTTTCATTCGTATAGCCCCTTAACATCAGTGATCCTTCTCCTCGTCTCGTCGTATGTGAAATCGCAAAACTATCGATGGTTTAACGCCTGATAAACAGCCCTATTAAACTAAAAACAACTTCCAAGCAAAAGTCAGGTTATTAATACTATACGATCTAGCAAACAAAGATGGTGGATTAAATTTTATTGTCATTGGAGAACAATGGGGAAGTAATCAAAGAGACAAAAGAGACGGATAGATATCCTAGTGACGTCATGAAATAGTGGATGTGTTCATTTTGTTGCATAATTGCTTCTATACAAAGTGTATTTATCTTTACATAAATATCCATCTATACATCATACATAAATTTAAATCTTCTTCTGTACTATTTATAAAGAGATAACTTCTATAGACAACGACAAGGCTTATAGGTAAACCGAAAACACGAAACGCTTGCGCGATGTAATTGGATACAGCGCCATCTATTGATTCATTTCTGTATTACGGTCCCGAAGCGAAGTGAGGGCGGGCCACTAGTTATTCTCATAAAGGAGAGTAGAGCCTTAATAGGCATAAAAAATATTTATCTTGTCACACTGTAGGTAAATCTTATTTTGATAATTTATTCGTTTCTTATAATGTCAATCACGGATATTACCACGTCAGAATCAGGCATTTTTCGCCATCAAGAAATTTTTATTACATTTTTTGTAAATTATAATGTTTTTTTTTATCTGTGACGACTCGTTTTAAAAATTAAAAAAAAAATTAAATGCGCCAGACAATCACACCAATCAACCTGGTCTCAAACTAGGGCAACCCCTGTACTATGAGTACCAGTTGACGATTTAACTGGGGGCGTCAACCCAGCACACCCAGACCCAAGACAACTTAGAAAATGCAGTTTTCTAAGTTGACTTGACCGGGAATCGAACCCGGGACCTTTCGCGCTTCAGGCGAACACCTTAGCCACTGCGCCATCGAGGTCGTCAAGGAGGTTTAAATAAATAAATAAATAAATTGAGACAACATCACATACATTGTCCTGGTCCCAAACTAAGGTTTTCCCTTGTACTATGGAAACCAGAAACAACGAAGGAACTACAAACACCCAGACCCTACACAAATATCTGTTTCATCAACAAACATTTGTGTTGGTGCGGGAATCGAACCCGCGACCCTTGCGTCTCAACCGGCGTTCAAACCATTGCGCCAAATGGGTCGTCACATGAAATTGTTTGTATGAAATATCCTTTTGGTAGGCTTTGATCAGTCGTTTCTTTGTATGGGGTTTCATTAGATGACTTAATACTTGTCACTTCATCTTTCTATACACAATTTCATACTAAAATAATTTGAAAAACTGATCCCAAAATCGCTGACATTAGTAATTTTAGGTGTTCGCCCGAAGCGCTAAAGGTCCCGGGTTTGATTCCCAGTCCCAATTTAGGAAACGACAATTTCTAAGTTATTTTGGGTCTGAGTGTTCTAGGTTGACGTCCCCAGTTAATTATCGTCACCTGGTACTCATAGTACAGGAGTTGCCTTAGTTTGAGATCAGGTTGATTGGCGTGTGATTGTTTGGCGTTAATTATTTATTATTGCAATTTTTTTACACCTTGTATAGGCTGTATACTATCTACGAGTTAACCCTATATTTGGTTCCGAAACGTTACCCAATCAGCGGCTGTATCCGGTCCGAACGGCCGGATGTCCGGCTATCCGGTCCGATAGCTCCAAAGACTTAATAGACGCCGGAAGTACTAGTGGCAGCTTAACTAGACAAGGCAGATTGTTTTAACAATATTTTTAGGGAAAAATGTTTCCGTAGGTACTTTTTTTGTGAGAGGTGGCAGACGAGCAACGGGTCACCTGATGGTGAGTAATTGCCGCAGCTAAAAGACACCTGCAACACCGTAGAGTCGCTAGTGTGCTGCCAACCTTCTAACCCTCTTTCCTCTTTGGACTTTTGGACGATTGGGCGTGCGGTTCCCTACGAGTAACTCACTTGATGAAACACAGCGCAGACGCTGCTGTTGCCAACCTTTTATCCCTCTTCCTGCGATGGGACCTGGTAAAACCTCCAATTACTTCCGAAAATAAAATGCATGAACGCGTTAAAGTTTTTGAAAAGAGCGCTTTTGGCTTTTCCGGAATCCATATCCATACTAATATTATAAATGCGAAAGTAACCTGTCTGTCTGTCTGTCTGTCTGTCTGTCTGTCTGTTACTCTTTCACGCCAAAACTACTCAACGGATTTTAATGAAATTTGGTATACAGATAATCTAGACCCTGAAAAAGAACATAGGCTACTTTATTGCGAAAAGGAGGTTGTAAGGGGTTGAAAGGGGGTAAAAAGTTACTTTTCCACGCGGACAAAGTCGCGGGCGGCCGCTAGTGTAAAACTAATTAGGATGAATCAAAACATGTGGGAGAGCCACGCTTTGGTATGAATAAGCCGATTCGGCCGGAGTAATATGTGACAGACAATTACACCAATCAACCTGGTCTCAAACTAGGGCCACCCCTGTACTATGAGTACCAGGTGACGAATTAACTGGGGGCGTCCCAGAACACCCAGACCCAAGAAAATTGTATTTTGTGAATTAATTTATTTTATTTACTACCATCACTTGTTGTCTTCTTCTATACTATTTATAAAGTGATAACTTCTATAGACAACGACAAGGCTTATAGGTAAACCGAAAACACGAAACGCTTGCGCGATGTAATTGGACACAGCGCCATCTATCGGTTCATTTCTGAATTACGTTCCTGAAGCGATTTGAGGGCGGGCCTAGTCAGTTATAAATGTATTTTCTTTCTTTTTTTCTTTATTTCTTTCTCCTTCATCATTAGATATTATATTGGGAACCAGCCAAAAGCTATTTTTATCTATATCTTATAAACCTATTGCTAAATCGTTACAGCTGCCAAAAAAATCTACCCCAACAATTTTGTATCAAAACATAAGAAAATGTTGCTTATTTGATATCCAGTCGGGTGGGGGTGAAAGGGGGGTGGGAGGGGGGTGCCTAATGACTTGGAAAGATGATGTGAGAAGTCATATTGGAGAAGGCTTGTGTCCATTAATGTTGGCTTGGAATGAGACTTATTTTGGCACTAACTGTTGCCTACGACTTCGTCCGCGTGGAAAGGTATACAAGGTGAATTTGTAATCACTATCCAAATTTTTAGATCGACTTAGAAGCTGTAAGTGAATAGCTTTCTCCTAGAAACCGGGTCAAATATGACATTTTTTTTTTTACTTTTCATACAAACCAGACTGATCTCGCGATCGATAATTCAAAATTTTTGTCGTATTTCGACTAATGTTTCTTGAGAGACGCTCCGTTGGTCTAGTGGTTTAAGTACCGGGCCGTAATCTCTGATCCGGGTCGAGCAAAAAAAAAATGTTGCGAATTTTACGAACATAGCTCGGGTTTGTGATCACCGCACCGCATTAGGCAAGCGTGGTGATTAAGCCTAATCCCATCATAGTAGTGATGACTTGGTTTGTATGATGGAGGGACTTTGCCCTGCAGTGGGATAGTATATAGCTGATACTTACTTAATAGCTAATTTGAACCTTATCAACTAGGGTATATGTAGGACCGAGCAAAAATCTCAACCTCGCGGTTTACGTTATTTCAATATGGCTGTATCGCGTAGCGCCATCTATTGGCGGTGCGTGACAACCGCGCGTACTAGCACTAACACAGATTGGGGTGCTTTAATCCATTTCAACCTCCTTTACGCAATACTCAGGTCAATGTATGAGATGTTGTGTGAATTTAATTTATCCCTTTTAAAAGAAAAAGTCTGGTCGCTTTAAGAAAGCAAGTGGATTTTTCATACTTGCTTATTCTTTTGTTGGCTGAATGGCTAACCAAATATAATATGATTGATTCCATAAGTACTTAAGAATTTAGACTAGCGCGATAGAGAAATCCTACCGAATACCTACTAAATATACAACTTGTAAAAAAATATGCAATAATACCTACTTAACGGTGTAAACATATACCGTGTAAAAACTTCACTGCCAAAATATGAGCATCCAAAGAGTGAAAAAAAAATGCTGTTTATACATTATTTTGATTGCCAGCCGTGTATTTTGTACAAAACAGCTGATTTTTTATTGTCTATGATTTGCAGTGTTGCCGTCTCGTGCGTCGGATAAATGACCGGATCTTCTCGTCAGAATCAACTTTCCGATACCGGTAGTAGAATTACATTATGTCTATTTATTTTTTAGTCTATCCTATGTATCAGCATATTATTATACATTTAAATTGTATATTTTCTTAAAATAAATAATTTTTAATATATTTGGATGTATGACGATTTCTAAGTGCTGTACCTACAAGCTTTTGCAAATATTTATATCTATTTTTGACTTTAACTTGACTTTGACAACTTTAAACGAGTTTATGAGTTAATAGGAAGGTATTCTAAGTTTATTCATTCTTTGAACCGAATTTAGTAAAGCTAGAGTAAGCTTGGCATATCCATAGAAAGATAGTTTTTTTTTATAAGTATGTAACACAGTAGGTAAAGGTGTGGTAAGGGCCTCGTTCACCACCTCCGAGTAAAGTATCCAGTAATTTACTTGTCAATTATAGTGAGAAAATTGGTTCTGGGCCGCGGCCTAGTTTAATTTAAATATTTTTTCAATACAAAATACCAGGGGCCAATTTTTCTCCGAACCCACTTTAATTGGCAAGTAAATTATTTACACTTTACTCGGAGGTTGTGAACGAGGCCCTAAGTATTTTTACTTAAGATAAAATTTACTTACCAATCAGAGGCATAATCTGAAACAAAAAAAAATTGGTAAGTTATGTTTTGAAAGATTGGGCATGTGACTGTAAAACTGGAGGCCAATTCGTGCACTCGACATTGAAGTCGAATTAGAATTTTTGTATGGAATATATGTAATCTCTAAATTCAACTTCAATGTGGAGTTCAAGAGAATTGGTCCCCTGAGGTGGATTCTGTGTTGGGTAGTGGGACAAATCGCATCGATTGATGCAATTCAAAGTTCTAAAATTAGTACTCTTAGTTTGCAAATAAATACTTGAATAAGTTAGTAAGTATCAGCCTATATACCTACTGTCCCACTGCAGGGCAAAGGCCTCCATCATAGAAATCAAGTCATCGCTACTATGATGGGATTAGGCTCTAATCACCACGCTTGCCTAATGCGGTGCGGTGATCACAAACCCGAGTTATGTTCGAAAAATTCGAAACATACTTTTGCTCGACCCGGGAATCGAACCCGGGACTCCGAGATCACGGCCCGGTACTTAAATCACTAGACCAACGGGGCGTTCAATACTGCAGTGGCGTGCATTAGGGGAGACCTATGTCCAGAAGTGGACGAGTGTGGGTTGCTGATAAAACCAGAATGTTACAAATTAATTAAATTGTTTTTTTTTTATGTGATAGGTAGCAGACGAGCAGGCGGATCACCTGATGGTAAGCAATTGCCACCGCTCATGGACACTTGCAACACCAGTGGAGTTACAAGTGCGCTGCCAACCTTTAATCCCCTTCCCCCCGGGTGGGCCTCCGGTACCCTCACTCACTCGGCGAAACACAGCACAGGGGCTGCTACACGCCGGCTTTCTGTGACAAAATGACACGGATCCTCTAAAGACGATAGGCCATCCTAACGAAGGTCTATTATTGGGCTTTCACGTTAACTGTAACAAGGTTGGCAGCTAATAGCCCAGGCCTAAGAGGCCGTTTGTTCTCTGCAATTCGATTAACATGATGCATGCGAGTGGGGTTATACAGGGTGTAGGTATACAGGTTGTATCTGTAAACGTTAACATCACGGGTTAACCAATCATTTTGACTGGTAAATATTGCACTTAAAAAAAATAATCGAAGGGTTCAGGTGGGACTCGAACCCACAACCTTCCACAGACTAGGCGGATGTGCTTCCATTTTTGACTGGCCGGATGGCGCATTTGGTAGTGACCCTGCCTCATACGCCAAAGCTCGTGGGTTCGATCCCCACCCTTGACAAACATTTGTGTGATGAACACTTGTGTTTGTTCAGTGTCTGGGTGTTATAAATGTATTTAAGTATTATATTTGTGTTTTCTCTGTTGTCTAATATCTGTAACACAAGTGCTTAAGCTACTTAGTACGGAGTCAGGTCAATGTATGAGATGTTGTGTGAATAATTTACACGGGCTAACCAACCATTTAACTCCTTTCCCCCCGGAAAGCGGGGGGTAAAAGGTTGGCAACACAAATGAATAAACACACTTGTGACACTACTGGGGTTAAAGGCAAGCGTGGTGATTAAGCCTAATCCCATCATATAGTAGCGATGACTTGATTTCTGTGATGGAGGCCATCCTGCAGTGGGACAGTATATCTGATACTTTAATTTACTTTCCTTTTTATAAATAAACTCAAATTTTCGCAAGACATCTGCAAAATATAGGCCAAATTAAATACCCAAGTTCTGCCAGACGATATCGGAATCCTACCAAAATAAAATACTAATTAAATCTACCTTTTGTTCTTCTATATTGTTTTGAAGGCAATTCTCATGACTTTGTACTGATTCTTGGGGCCAAACTTAGGGGCGGGGCCCGAGGGACATACGGGGACCTTTTTCTATACTATTATAAAGTAAATAAATAAATAGTAAGAAGAACCAATAAATAAAAAAGAAAGAAAATACCAGCGCCCTCAAAAAGAAGTACAACTTCGCCTCCAGGTCCCTCAAAAGAGACATTGCAAGAGCGAAGTCGGGTGCACATCGGTAGAATCGGCGAGAGACTTGAACGTCTTCCTTCGGGAACACGTGCGTTCTGGTCTCTCGCCCAAAGCTATCGAGGTAATTTCTGCATGCCGTCTTTTCCTCCTTTGCGCACGGGAAATGATTCGGTTAGCCCATGGCGCAAAAGAGAAAGCCGACTTTCTGGGCAAACTCTTTGCGTCCAACTCGACTTTAGATGATGGGGGCCAGGTACCACGAGCATACCGCAGTGCGATGGGTGTATGCCCGACATCCGCTTCCACCAACGCTCGGTGCGTTTAGCCCTCCCTCATGTCTCTAGGACGTTCACAAGTCGAGTGGGCCGATAGAATCCCACCCATTGTGCTAAAGATGTGCGCTCCGGAGTTGGCACCGGTACTCACGCGGACTCTTTCGGCTTTCCTACTTCTCTGGCATTGTCCCGACGTCCTGGAAGACGGCCTTAGTCCACCCGATCCCCAAGAAAGGCGATCCGCTCAGATCGTCCAATTATAGACCGATAGCCATACCTCCCTTTTCTCAAAAGTTATGGAATCCATAATTAACAGCCAGCTCCTTCGGTATCTCGAGGGTTCAGGAGTGCTTAGCGACCGACAGTACAGGCTTCCGCCAGTGGTTCGGTCAGCTGGTGATTTGCTGACTTTCCTGACTCACCGTTGGGCACAGGCGATTGAGAGTCAGGGAGAGGCATTGGCGGTTAGTCTGGACCTTGCGAAGGCCTTTGATCGGGTCTGGCACAAGGCGCTTCTCGCGAAGCTTCCTTCCTATGGGCTTCCCGAGAAATTATGCGAATGGGTCTCTAGCTTTTTTGGAACATAGAAGCATCAAGGTCTTAGTTGACGGTGAATGCTCCGACACTATGTCCATAAATGCTGAAGTCCCGCAAGGCTGTGTGCTATCGCCCACACTGTTCCTTCTTCATATCAATGATATTTTGCATAAACGCGATATTTCATTGCTATACGGATGACAGTACGGGCGATGCGTTTTACAACGGCTGCGCTAACATTTCTCGGGAAAACGTTCATCGAGAGCCGAAACAAACTTGTGTCTGAGATGGAAGCATGTTTGAACGAAATCTCAGATTGGGGTAGACTTAACTTGGTCCGATTCAACCCCAGCAAAACACAAGTTTGTGCGTTCACCGCAAAAAAATTCCTTGGGTTCGCATTTCCTAATTTTGAGAGCACCCCCTTAAATGCCTCAGCCACTATTGGTATACTTGGTTATCGACCATATCGAGCGAAGTCCAATTCCGGGACCATCTAGAGGGCAAGGCTAAATTAGCCTCAAAGAAGCTTGGCGTGCTAAATAGATCGAGACGGTACTTCACTCCGGCTCATCGCCTTCAGCTATATAAGGCGCAAGTCCGGGCCGGCCATATGGAGAGTTACTGCTCTCATCTTTGGGCAGGAAGCACCTGGCGTACCAGCTCTCTCCTCTAGACCGGATCCAGCGGAGAGCGTCTCGAATCGTCGATTGCCGGGATATCACTAGTCGGCTGACCCCTTGGCGCTGCGGGAGAGATGTTGCGTCTTTGTGCATTCTCTATCGCTTATACCATGGGGAGTGCTCCGAGGAATTGTTCGGTTTGATTCCTGCCGCCTCGTTTCGACATCGTTCCACGCGGCAGCAGTTCCATCCATTTCATCTGGATGGCTGGCAGTCCACTACTGTGCGCTTTGCCAGGAACTTTCTGCCGCGTACGACAAAAATATGGAACGAACTGCCACCTGCGGTATTTCCGGACCACTACGACCTACAAACCTTCAAGAAAAGGGCATATCTCGCTCTAAAAGGCCGGCAGCGCACCTGTGAAGCCCCTGGAGTTGCAGGTGTTCATGGGCGACGGTAATCGCTTAACATCAGGTGATCCGTATGCTCGTCTGCCCCTATCCTATAAAAAAAAAAAAAAAACGACCGAAAGAAAATTATTTTATTATTTTGGACACCACAACACAATTGCATGCTATAGTCCGAGGCAAGAAAGTGTAGTTATGACCTTGAGTGCGCAGAAACCAATTTTTATATAAAGCCTTCTTTTTTACAAGTGTGCAAAATAACGGTCATCGCTATACTTTCGTGCCTCCAGCTATATATTATACTGATTTTTTTCGACGAACCGTTGGTCATAGTGGTTCGAGCGCCGGTTGAGCTTGGGACCAGAACAATGTATGTGATGTTGTCTCAATCCTATTACTATTATAAAGTTTGTAAGTATGGATGTATGGATGTTTGTTACTCTTTCACGTAAAAAACTACTGAATGGATTTGCCTGAAACTTTACCACAATATAGCTCATACATCAGAATAACACATAGGCTACGATTTTTGAGGTTTCTACGAACCTGAAGTCCACGCGAACGAAGTCGCGGGCAAAAGCTAGTTAAATAATAAATTAAATTCACACAACATCATACATTGACCTGACTCCGTACTAAGTGGCTTAAGCACTTGTGTTACAGATATCAGACAACAGAGGATCACCAATATAATACTTAAATACATATATAACACCCAGACACTGAACAAACACAAGTGTTCATCACACGAATGTTTGTCCAGGGAATTTATTTTCTATATCTATTCTATCTTCTATACTATTTATAAAGAGATAACTTCTATCGACAACGACAAGGCTTATAGGTAAACCGAAAACACGAAACGCTTGCGCGATGTAATTGGACACAGCGCCATCTATTGGCTCATTTCTGAATTACGGTCCCGAAGCGAAGTGAGGGCGGGCCACTAGTTATCATTATTTTACTTTTGTGTCCGGGGCCCCTTAGATACTGGGTCTCATTAATCCAGCCCTGGCGTCTACTTGTTAGGCCCAGTTAGACTTTGAAACCTACCGGAACGGAATAAACCAAGGTGTTATTAGAAGTTTTGAATTATTAATACACGATCCGCAAATACAACGTTCATCAAATAATACGTCCTTTAGTTTGGGGTCCCTTGTACCATTTAATACTTCTTAGACAATTTACTAAGCTGTGGTCTAAGTAAGATTTTTAAAAAGTTATAACCGCTTAATAATTTCCATACTAATATTATACTTTATACTAGTTTCTACTAATATTATAAATGCGAAAGTAACTCTGTCTGTCTGTCTGTCTGTCTGTCTGTCTGTCTGTCTCTGTCTGTCTGTCTGTCTGTTACTCTTTCACGCCAAAACTACTGAACGGATTTAAATGAAATTTGGTATCCAGATGGTCTAGACCCTGAGAAAGGACATGGCTACTTTTTATTGCGATATAGTGGTTGTAAGGGGTTAAAAGTGGGGTAAAAAGTTACTTTTCCACGCGGCCGAAGTCGCGGGGCGGCCGCTAGTTATTTTATAAATATAAAACAGTGACTGCGACACACTACAGTTTACGACATGTGGTTAATAGATAGGAATGCTAAAATTGTTTGGAAAAATCATGTTTATGGTATGTATCAATAAAGATCATGATTATTATTATAATTATTTTAATCGTATCAATTCTTATCTTAAACAAAGATTTTAAATCACGACACATAATATTATTCGCTACTATTAATGTCTCCTTTCTGTAGGTAGTTATAGCAATTTTTGTAAGAATGTGTTATTGGTATCCCTGTATAATTAATTCATTTTTCATTTCATTTTTTTTATAATTTAGGAAGGCAAACGAGCAAGCGGGTCACTTGACATCACCGCCCATGGAGATCAGCTAACACCAGAAAATCATAAATTTTCATTTTATTTCAAGTCAACATTGAAAATAAAATTCTTTATGAAACAGATAATTTTTATGACTGGTCGGAAGGTCGTGGGTTCGATCCTGGACAAACATTCGTGTGATGAAACAGGTTGTGCTTGTTCAGTGTCTGGGTGTTATTATATGAATTTAAGTATTATGTTGTCTGATATCTGTAACACAAGTGCTTCAGCTACTTATTACTGAGTCAGGTCAATGTATGAGATGTACTTAGGTACTACCTTTTTGACCAGTTTTTGCCCGTGGTATCGCTCGCGTCAAATTCGGGGCAGCACGGAGGAGCAAAAAAGTCGCCTATGTTACTCTCCATCCCTTCAACTATCTCCACTTTAAAATCACGTCAATTGGTCGCTCCGTTTTGCCGTGAAAGAAAGACAAACATAGACACAGACAAACATAGAGACAGACAGACATTTTCCCACTTATAATATTAGTATGGAATAAGATTCTAAAGCTGCGATATATTCGTTGAAAAGTCCATTCTATTGGTAAATAAAAGATATTTTTCCCATCTGTAACATTCCAGGTACGCTTTTCGGTATCGCAGATCGATACCTTCTGAATAAAAGATACCAACCACCGCTGTGACCCCATTACCGTGTTATTTCAATAGATAATTGACTAAAATTACTGAACTATTAGTGAAAAAAATGGTAAAGATAGGAACTTTTTCGTTTGATCCGTATCATTAAAAGTAATTAGCTTTGTTATGTGATAGGTGGCTGACGAGCAAACGGATCAACTGTAATAAAAGTTAAAAGGAATTAATAGTATAGATCAGGGTTTCTTAAAGTAGGGTCCACGGACCCCTTAGAGGTCCGTAACATGAGTGTCAGGGGTCCGCAGCAGCTCATCATCATCAGCCCATTTACGTCCCCACTACTGGGGCACGGGCCCTTCAAACAAGAGCATCCTTCTCACTAATTTAGTACCTAATTTTTTTTTATGTGATAGGTACCAGACGAGCAGGCGGATCGCCTGATGGTAAGCAATTGCCGCCGCCCATGGACACTTGCAACACCAGTGGAGTTACAAGTGCGCTGCCAACCTTTTATCCCCTTCCCCCCGAGTGGGTCTCCGGTACCCTCACTCACTCGGCGAAACACAGCACAGGCGCTGCTTCACGCCGGTTTCTGTGAGACAGTGGTATCACTCCGGTCGAGCCGGCCCATTCATGCCGAAGCGTGGCTCTCCCACAGTTAGATTATATAGATTATTTTATATCTATTATGTAAATGTCTAATAAACTCTGTATGATCCGAAAATAACTCTCAATGTCGAAAGAGTCAAATCCATTCTGGCTTCAACACTAGCTTAATCCCCAGACGAACCCACACGAACCCACGGTCCGGAAATTCGAACAAAATAAACACAACTTTTAATGGGCAGTGGGTTCTTTTTCCCAGGTCTCAGTGCCAATCAAAAATAAGCTCTGTGACTGGAGAATAGATTGATGTTCGAGTAATGACCCGGAAAGTCAATAGCTACGAAGAGATAATGGGGAAATGTGCTTTGAAATCGAGACGGTAACGTTTTATGTGGCAAACGAGAAAACGGGCCACCTGATGGTTAGTGATTACTGCCGCCTATGGACTTTTTAACTTTTTAGCTTTTAGCTTTTTTTTGAAGCTTTTTATTATGTGTCTCGTGGTTTGAGTACCAGTCCGTGATCTCGGGGCCCTGGTTTCGATTCCCGGGTCGAGCAAAAAGTATGTTTCGAATTTTTCGAACATAGCTCGGGTTTGTGATCACCGCACCGCATTAGGCAAGCGTGGTGATTAAGCCTAATCCCATCATAGTAGCGATGACTTGATTTCTGATGGAGGCCTTTGCCCTGAAGTTGGACAGTGTACACTGATACTTTACTAAGCCTATTTGTAAGATAAATAAAATATTTTTCCATTGACTAACTTGACATAGTTACCAACTCACTCACATCAGTCGGTTCTCGCCAGACATACATTTATGTCCAACAATATTTATTGGAATATCGTTTACTCGGTATCTTTCCCTTCCAGTGGGTGTGCAATACTCTTAATATGTGCTATGTGCAGTACCACAGAATACTTAATAGTACATGTACAGAAAGCCCACTCCTAAAAACCGTTTATGGAAATGAAAACTCAGGCTACCATAACATAACGTTGAAATTCCGACCGCCCAGCGTTCAATGCCTTCCATTATTCATACCTAGAAGTGCGTTCTCTTTCTATCGCAAGCAACTGTCGCGCGTGCGTCGCCGCTCGTTCGTGATTTTCTACTAATTTGCCCCTCCCGAGGGGACGCCGCATGTACTTGCAAGTTCGATACCTACACGCGGAGTGGGACAGGCCTGGCAATACTCTTAATATGTGATATGTGCAGTACTCTTAACGTGGTAAAACCCAAAAGCCTTGTAAAAATGTATAAAACGATTGGTTTTTGCAAAGTGTCTACTGTCTGGGCGTTACGATGTCAACACGTGTTATTTGCAGCGCTCTTAACACAACATGGTGCTATTGTGCAGTGATCTAAGACAATATGTGATATGTGCATGTGCTCTGAACCCAAGATATGCTATGTGCAGTGCTTTAAACACAACATGTGATATGAGCAGTGCTTTTAACACAATATGTGCTATGTGTTTTAACACGACATATTGTGCTATTTGCAGTGATCTTAACATGTGCTATTGTGCAGTGTTCTATACATAACAGTCATGTGCTATGTGTAGTGCTCTTAACACAACATGGTGCTATGAGCAGTACTTTTAACGCAGTATGTGCTAAGTGCGGTGCTTTTAACTCAACATGTGCTATGTACAGTGCTTTTACAACACCATGTGCTATGTGTAATTGTGCAGTGCTTTTAACACAACATGTGCTATGTGCAGTGGTCCTAACACAACATGTCGAGTGCTATTTGCAGTGCTCTAACACCACATGTGCTATATAGAGTGCTCTGAACACAACAGGTGCTATGAGCAGTGCTTTTAACGCAGCATGTGCTAAGTTCGGTGCTCTTAACTCAATATGTGTTATTGTACAGTGTTCTTAACACAACATGTGCTGTGCTCTTAACACAACATTGCTATGCAGTGCTCTAACATAACACGTGCTATGATGTGCAGTGCTCTGACCACAACTTGTGCTATTGTACAGTGTTATTAACACAAAATGTGCTATAGGCAGTGCTCTTAACTAAACATGTGCGATGTGCAGTCCTCATAATGGCCTAAACGTATCCCGGGCTTCGAAACGCGCACTCCACTCAATAGTGAGGTATAAAGTTTTTGATTTTTTTCATCTAAGGTAAAGGCAGCTAATTCCGTGGGGTTCTAAAAATGGCTGGTAATTCCGTGGTATTTAGAAAAACGGTATTTTCATGCAATTCATAAGCTATTTTAGTCTCTAAGATGCTTTAATCAATCAATAATTTATCTATACATGTAATACAAGCATGAAACCGATTTGGTATTTGTACGTTTTTAAATAATTGGTCAGTTTTGCGCCAGCAGCAGGCTGGAACGCGCGCTTCATACAATACGGACCATACGCACGTGAGTAACACGATTTTTTAAATAGCGTTTTAAAATAGTTTATACTGTTGTCAGTTTTGTTAAGATTCTAATTTGAAAAGGATTATATGCTTTATCGAAAAAACTTCAAATTCTAATATTATTAGTATCAATTAAACAGAAAATAATTGATAAAAATACCACGGCATTAGCAAGCCAAATATTTTGCCAGTTCCTAATTACCGATGTATACCACGCAATTGCAATTTATTAGAGGTATTTTTGTTTTTCTTATTTGAAGTCAGTTTTATGATTCCGAATTCAATTTTTAAGTTCTGATCACATAAGTAGTCTTTAATTATAAAAATCTATTTCCGTGGTATACTAACATCTCAAATTTGCTAGTTACAACAGATTTAAGATAGGCTATTTAGGTATTTTCTTAATTCGTTGTTAGCAAAAGTAGGCACAAAATTTTAGGTCAGAAATGTTTTCTGATGTAATCCACTGTATGTTTTATATATATTTTGAATAACAATGTAATTAAGCAATAATGCATTATAAATTAAACTAAAAATTGTGTACTTTTCATTACTCGAAATAAGAAACCTTGATTTAGTATCACGAAACCCTATTCCGTTGTATATCAATCGGAATAAGGTTATATGAGATCCCTTATTCCGTGGTATCAATAAACGTTAAATACAGTATGTTCATAATCTTACTCAATTTATTAACTAAATATTATTGCTACTTTACATCTCTTGTGTGATTTTTATATTTGCTCTTATGAATCGTATTTTTAGGGTTCCGTAACCAAATAACGAAAACCGAAACCCTTGCAGATTCGTCAAGTCTGTCTGTTCGTCCGTATGTTATAGCCATATTTTTCCGAAACCATTAGTTATAAGTACTGTTCAAACTAGGCAGGTAGATGTATTCTGTGAACCGCATTAAGATTTTAATGCAAAAATGAAAAAAAAATGGGTTTCCCATACACAGGCTGTATCAGTGAACATTTACATCCTTGTAGGAGGTGGGTTAATAATAATATAAATAATAATTTTACCAAAATGATTATTAACATCATTTTGAGCGATAGTGACTATCACAAAAACAATAGGTAATAATCATTGCGATGAGGTTCCGAGTAACAGGATTATTTTACCTACTCCTTTTAGCAGGAGGGAGAAAGTGAAAACTTGAAGAAATAAATATTAATATTATATATACAAATAATCATTATTATTATCTCTTTACTTGCTTAAAACCTGGTATATAAAGTTATAACAGTAGAATAAGTGCTTATGTTTTGCTTAAAAAACTTGCAAATTTACAGTTCGTGTTACATTGGTAGGTGGGTACAACCTTACATTAGAACAGTTATTAAAATATTTATATTACAATTAATAGGTTATTAAGTCGATTCTCAGCCCATACTCAGACGTGAAAAAAACACACCTTAAATTGGTCCCGAAAACTCGTACATTTTCCGAAACAACACTTACTACTTTGATTATAATTATAATGTATAATATAACATCACTACCCGTGCGGATAAACATTGGTATTAGAAATGGCGGCCGCCACTATTTACTTCTCGCTTGTACACTATTTGCGTCTATACTCGCACACGTGAGCACTTATACTTATATTTAATTATAATTTTACATACTTAGTATGCTGGCGGTAACAGCTCAACCGTCCGCCATTTCTAAGTCCAATATTTATCTGCACGGGTTGTAAACAATCAAAGTCTGCCCAACAGCTCATCAGTTAAAGCAACGACCCGCCCGAGCCATCCATTCATGCCTACAAACTAGCTGTGCTTGTAAGATTTTACCTTATTACAATGATATAAAGTCAAAAACTCATTCCAGCATTTAAGATTTTAGGCTGATTCGTGATTTAAGTGTCAATAGTGATGCAAATTGTTCGAATTACTCTTGTATCGAGTGCTACAGGTGAAACTCATTCAATAAAAAATCTCTCAACCTTTGTTATGAAGTCGGTTCAGCTCTTTCGAGACTCGAATCTAGGTTACAAACCAAAATAAATAATAAACGGCAGTGGAAATGTACTATTAACGCATTGAATTTTAGGTAATTGGTCAACTTACGGTACCTAGCCGTAATTAATAATTAACTATATTGCTACAAGTAAAATCATTTGTAATAAAAAAGTACAAATATAATTCTTATTTTAAAATAACAATTGTTAGATTGATATAGTTAATTTAATAGTCTAGAAGTTTTTAAATATATTTCCGCAAATAAAATTGTTTACTTTAGTCGATTTTTCCGCCTAAATTTACAATAATGGTATTTAATATTTATTATACGGCCATGCCACATGGACGGAAAGTACCTTTAATTTTGTAAATGGAACATTTTTACTGAAAAAGACATTATTTAATTTTCAAAAACTGTTTAAGTAATCTGCATTCATAGATTTTTAAATAACTACACGGTTTACTTAGTATTGAAAATGTTAAAATTCATAGTCTTCCAATTATTTCAGACGCTATATTATTTAGCAACAAATTATCCTTATGATACCTTTTAGACTACTGGCCCGTGTTAAAAAAATCATGGGTTATTTGAACCACCAGATGACCTATGTAGAACGATATAAGAGCATAAAATAATAAGATTCAGCATTTATGCCATCACTTGTAAGCTGTCCAACTGAGTGCAGGTGAGAATTCAAAAGTACAGGTAGAGTGAGTATATATTTTGGTCATATATTTTTGTACGGCATTTCTTACTATCGATAGATCCATGAAAAATAATAAGACAACGCGTAGTGCCGTACAAAAATTGTGCGCTAAAAAGTCGGTTTTTTAGGGTTCCGTAGCCAAAATGGCAAAAACGGAACCTTATAGTTTCGTCATGTCCGTCTGTCCGTCTGTCCGTCTGTCCGTCTGTCCGTCTGTCCGTCTGTCACAGCCGATTTACTCGGAAACTATAAGTACTACAGTGATGAAATTTGATGGGAATATGTGTTGTATGAACCGCTACAAAAATATGACACTAAATAGTAAAAAAAGAATTGGGGGTGGGGCCCCCCATACATGTAACTGAGGGATGAAATTTTTTTTTTTCGATGTACATACCCGTGTGGGGTATCAATGGAAAAGGTCTTTTTAAAATGATATAAAGTTTTCTAAAAAACATTTTTCTTAAAGTGAACGGTTTTTTTGAGATATCAGCTCTCAAAGTCGTTAAAAAGTATGTCCCCCCCCCTCTATTTTTATAACTACGGGGTATAAAATTCTAAAAAAAATAGAGGTGATGCATGCTAATTAACTCTTTCAACGATTTTTGGTTTGATCAAAGTATCTCTTATAGTTTTTGAGATAGGTTGATTTAACTGTAATTTTGGTTAAGTTATTGTGCTTACACTGAAAACGATGGCTGAACCTTATAAGATAGATCAAAAAATATACTACAGTATTGTACACCTTTAAAAATCTTATATTTGCTGCTACGGAACCCTTTGTGCGCGAGCCCGACTCGCACTTGGCCGGTTTTTTTTTTGATTTTCCGACAATTTCCAGGGTGAATTTGATCATTTAATTTTGTACGGCATCAGTTTCATGCTATTTCAGTATTGCTTCTAATACATATTCCGCAACGCCGTACAAAAATCATGCGACAAGGGGAAAATACCAAGGGTTGCAACCCCCTCTCTTTCTGTGGTCCTCAGTTGGACAGCTTACAAGTGACGGCATAATGCTGAATCTTTTTATTTATGCTCTTATATCGTTCTACATAGGTCATCTGGTGGTTCAAATGACCCATAATTTTTTAACACGGGCCAGTAGTCTATTTCGATAATTAAGATAAAGCTACACGGTAATTTTTTTTCTCATGATTCGATTCCCGGTTTAACCATGTAATTATTTGGAAAATGCATAAATGCAGTTTAAATTGATTTTGTAAGTAAAATAATGTCTTTTATCAGTAAAATGTTCTATATAGAAAATTAAAAGTACTTTTCCTCCACGTAACATGACCGCGGGACGACCTGTATAAGATAATATTACTATGGTAATTAAGGTATGTTGGTGCCATTTATTAGTTGTAATAATTATAAGGATAGTGATTGCGACTGATTTGAACACTAAAAACAATAAATAGGCTTTATTTTTTTGAACATGATGTATCATTCTCCCTATCTCTTTTTTCTTCATAATTTGATCACTCGGAATTAGCAACCAAATACCACGGAATTAGAGTTTTTACCACGGACTTAGATGCCTTCGACTTTTTATATTTTTTAATTAATTAATAATTTTAACGTACATTTTTAGTCTAACTGTGAATATATTCAATAAACAGATAAACAACCTTTCTAATAAAAATATCCAGTTCTCCAGAAATAAATAATAAATACTTAATAATGAATGTTGTATCTAGTTTAGGCAAAAATACCACGGAATTAGCCGCCTTTACCTTACTATTGAATAGAACAGAAAAATTTGGCACCAAAAATACAGATATTAAGTATGTTGTACAGTTTAAAAATACATATTGCTGTTGTACGGTGGCCAGCACATCAAGTTACTACAATCTGTCAAATTTCTTCAATCGAACCTCACTTTTATGTCAAACGTGTTTGGTTCAATATCAACTGAGGATATTTGACAGATTGTAGTAACTTGATGTGCTGGCCACTGTACATACAAATTGTTTACGATACATAGGTAGGTATACGCAACGATTTCTTTGAAAACTTCGTTTTTCCTTTAACCTCTGGAACCCTACGCATTCACCCCGGTATCCAAACACAGGCTTTGTGTCCAAAATAGAAGGGTCGTTAAAGTTTGTTCCTCAATTAAAGGAAATACTTGTAAAATATTTAAATTTGTTTTAAATTGCTGTTCTCGATACAACAACCCTAAAGTTTCTCTCTTTGTTTGCTCTGATAATATTGAGGATAGGGATGTACGGTTTTGAGTTTAGGGACGCATCGATAAAAACTGGGACAAGATGTGGCATGTTTTACAAAAATCGGGACATAATTGCAGTCCGTGTATTAAAGTTAGGGTGCCACATAACATATCACAAAAAAAGTATCAAAATCAAAATATCTTTAAATGTCCTATTCAGTAACAATAATTATTATTATGAATGTCAAATTTTGTTATCTACCGCTAATTCGGAACGTCAATCTATCAAGAAGAATCAGCCAAAGATTTAAATCATAGATATGCCCTGACACCTAAAAACGAGGCAATATTTTGATGACATGACGTGTGCGTGTCATCGAAAGTCACTGCCTATGAGGATAAATTACGGTCAGCAAAATTTTCATACTGGGAACTAAAAATAAAACAATTCCTAAATTTAAAAGCAATTTTACTTATAGGATATTTTTATTTCTAAATGTTACACTACATTTATCTATTTGATCGGGGTTGATCACCCAAACCGAATAAAGGGTGGTGGGACTATGCCTAATCCCATCATAGTAGCTATGACTTGACTTCTATGATAAAGGCCTTTGCCCTACTATTCCTTAAGAAAAATTATGAGTAATATTTACTATAATTTAATAATTAATTAATAAATTAACAAACCCCAGATTTAATGTCCTGACTCCGTACTAAATAGCTTAAGCTAAGCTAAGCACTTGTGTCTATAGAATAAGACAACAGAAGAAACACAAATATAATACTGGTAAACTTTACGACCTAGAAGACCTAGGAAAATCAAACCTAAATAATTTTCTTTGTAATGAGCAAGAGCAAATTTATTTATTTATTTATTCTTACAAAATCCACAGCTCTTAAATATAATAATTACAGTAAACATATTTTTCTTACAGCCAATAACGGACTTATCAACATACCTACTTTTTTATTTTACAGTAATAGAACTTTGAATTTTCAAACTTGCTGTCGAGGTTGAAAGTAAATGTAGCTATTTTATTTTTGACCCTAATCAACTTGGTTTAAAAAGAAATGCCAATAGCGCTCTTTTACGCGTAGAGTCTTCATTTGCAGAGACACTTTTAAACGCATTCCCGTTGTATCTTGGTTTTCTTCAGTCGAAAACATAGTTAAAGAAGATTATTACACTATAGGTACTGAACCCTAACGACTCGTGGTTTTAACTCACTTGACTAATTCCGTTTTCTATGCGACGCCACGAAGATTTTAATTGCTGAAAGGAAGGA
>CM026303.1:4592094-4721311 GCA_014851415.1 Cnaphalocrocis medinalis | reverse complement strand
GGGTCTAGACCAGTGGTTCTTAACCGGTGGTCCGCGGACCACAGGTGGTCCCTGGAGCATTCCAAGTGGTCCGCGAAGACATCGTAATAAACAAGTGACGTGATTCAGTCGAGTCAACACAACGCAAACGCGCCGCGACGCATGTCCGAAGTGTGTGGTCCCTGACTCGATAGAATTTTGGCAAATGGTACCTCATGACTTAAAGGTTAAGAACCACTGGTCTAGACCATCTGTATCAAATTTCATTCAAATCCATTCAGTAGTTTTGGCGTGAAAGTGTAAAAGACAGACAGACAGAGTTACTTTTGAATTTATAATATTACTAGCGGCCGCCCGCGACTCCGTCCGCGTGGAAAAGTAACTTTTTGCCCCCCTTTCAACCCCTTACAACCCCTTTTTCGCAATAAAAAGTAGCCTATGTCCTTTCTCAGGGTCTAGATTATCTGTATACCAATTTCATTTAAATCCGTTGAGTAGTTTTTGACGTGAAAGAGTAGCACAGACAGACAGACAGAGCATTTCGCATTTCGCATTTATAATATTAGTATGGAATAGTATGCTGTAGTTAGAATTAAATTAATTTACTCCGCGATAACATTTGTACCTTTTGGCACTTAACCTTAAAAATGCCAAAAAATCTAAAATATCTCACCTAACTGAAAAAGTTTTAACTGTGTCCCAACCGCACTCATATTTCATGTAATTTCAGCTACCCGAAAGTTTCAGTAACGACCGACAGAGGCCGCTCGCAGGTCTGTCTGGTTATGTAGAGATTTATGATACTACTTACACCACCTGGCTTTGTTTGCGTCTGTTTTGTAGCTACCTTCGCCCACGCGGAATAGAAACAGGTTCTTGCTCTGTTAGTAGGTAAAGGTTGGGTTTTCGACAATTCTGTAATGAAAGCGTGAAAAATCCCAACAACCCTAGCATTTGCAGTTTTACAGCTTACTTATAGTCCGAGGCAAGAAAGTGTAGTTATGACCTTGAGTGCGCAGAAACCAATTTTGATGAAAGTCTTCTTTTTTACAAGTGCGCAAAATAACGGTCATCGCTATACTTTCGTGCCTTCAGCTATACTTGAGTTAATTATTTATTTTACGACAGGACAAGTTATAACTTAACCTAAACAATATTAATGTGATGATAATACTGTACTGACTAAACTCTACAAAATAAAAATATATTTAGGTTGGAACAGCAACGAGCAAAAAAATCTCGTCCGAGAATATCAAGATTTTTTGGCCGATCACTGTTCTAACCTAACCTAAGCGTTCGCGGTTTATAGGTTTCTTTCTATTGAAACTTTGAAAGTTACTAGCCATCGTAGTAAAAAAAGTCTTTGACTGATATTATTTCTTATTCTTATGCGATAACAGACAAACATTTCCGCAAGTATTTTATTTTTATTAGAATATAGGCCAACGCTTGACCACAATCGCACCTGATGGAAAGTGACGATGAGGTCTAAGATGACACGCGTTTGCCTAGAAGATGCCTGTTCACTCTTGCCTTAAAGATAGCCAAGTTATAGTGGTCGGGAAAAAGAGACCTCGGCAGGGAGTTCCACTCTTTATCTAAAACCCTCCTCCTTAGCTAAATAGCCCCGTAAACGCAACTTGGTATCCTATAAACTCCATCTCTTTTTGAAAACTTACGTAATAAATGTTGCTACATAGTTAAATTAAAGTTTTACGTCTATCGCTGAATGTAGGCCTCCCCATAGACCAAGCAGTCAGAGGGTGGCAACACTGAACAAAACAAAAGTAAGATTATCTCCCTAAGCTTGAGTAGGGTAGTGCTGTCACTACAATTGGGGCTATCGATAGAAGCAGACTTTTTTACGATAAATTACTAATTGCACTGCAATGACTACTAAGTATGCACCAAATGCTGCTTGGTGTAGAATTTGGAATAAAATAGAAAAAAAAAAAATCAGTCCATTACACGATAGAACTTTGATGAATGTCACATATCATTTCAATCCAAAATGCTAATCATCGAGATTTCTACAAGCATAACAAATACGAGTACCATAGTAAATATTATTAAATGGGAATCAACGCGACGTTATTTTTTAAGCACATAAACCACGCTTCTGCAAGGCAGCCGACACGTCAGTATGTGCTTAAAAAAATATATATGCGTTAATTCCCGTCTTTCATCGACGTGAAAAGTTAAAGAACTAAATACCCTCGATATATCAATCAAACAATCTATGTCAGGGCAAAGTATGAGATGTTGTGAGAATATTTTATTTATTTATATTTACTTGTAGTAATCTATCGAAAAAGACTATCGATAACCGGCCATCACTAGAAGCTCTGTAGGTAATCCAAAAATGTTCCGTTAATCAATAACAAAGTTGTTAATACATCAAGTTGGCGGACCTATCAATCTTCAGAATCGTGGGGAAATACGAAAGAATTAACCATAATAGTAAGGTACTAACAGCTACATATCAGGTAACTATATTATACTAGCGGCCGCCCGCGACTTCGTCCGCGTGGAAAAGTAACTTTTTACCCCTTACAATCCCCTTTTCGCAATAAAAAGTAGCCTATGTTCTTTCTCAGGGTCTAGATCATCTGTATACCAAATTTCATTTAAATCCGTTGAGTAGTTTTGGCGTGAAAGAGTAACAGACAGACAGACAGATAGACAGAGTTACTTTCGCATTTATAATATTAGTATGGATTACTAGTGGCCCGCCCTCACTTCGCTTCGGGACCGTAATTCAGAAACGAACCAATAGATGGCGCTGTGTCCAATTACATCGCGCAAGCAACCTATAAGCCTTGTCGTTGTCTATAGAAGTTATCTCTTTATAGATGGAGAACAGAATAGATTTCATAAAGTAAAAAAGAAGTGTCAGCCTATATAACTGTGTTTGGAACGTGGGAGAGCCACGCTTCGGAATGAATGGGCCGACTCGACCGGAGTGATACGACGGCCTCACTGAAGACCGGCATTACGCTTTTTCCAATAATGGGTGTTTAATTTTCAGATGAAGTCCATTAAACTAAGCTAATACACTTAAAGGGTGTAATAAAATGAAATGTAACGACAAATAATAGTAGGTAGATACTAACACTGAAGTCTACTATTAATTCTGTTGAGTCTATTGATTTGAGTAGCTCCTGAATGAGAAGTTCAATTCACTAGCTAGTTCTTTCACCTACTCCATTTTGTTTATGTACTTAGTCTGATAGTTCGTTGTCAAAGTGCAACTTTGAAACCCTGTCTGTTTTACAACAT
The DNA here is from genome assembly GCA_014851415.1 of Cnaphalocrocis medinalis. Classification (NCBI taxonomy): domain Eukaryota; kingdom Metazoa; phylum Arthropoda; class Insecta; order Lepidoptera; family Crambidae; genus Cnaphalocrocis; species Cnaphalocrocis medinalis. Next base: position 4,718,053 of record CM026303.1, on the reverse strand, counting down.
AAAGTCTGTTGACAAAAAGTTTACTAAAATGGAGTTATAATAAAACGGAAGACATTTTGTAGCTAATACAATAGTTTGCTTCACACACGATATAGACGTACACACACACACACATCACACACACACACACACAACACACACACACACACACACACACACACACAACACACACAACACACACACCACACACACACACACCACACACCACAATCAATCACACACACACACAACCGCAAACATACCGCTGGTATATTTGATTTGTCAACTTTAAATCATTCCACCAATCATTTTATTAAGAGTGGAAATATTTTCATTTGAATCTGTAGTTGACTGAGCGATGTGCGCGGGTCATCACCCTTGGCTTTCATTGTCACAGTCAAGTAAATCTCCGTAAAACTAGCTTTTTCCCGCGGCTTCGCTCGCGTTAAACTCGGGGTAGCACGGGGCAAAAAGTAGTCTATGTTACTCTCCATCCTTTCAACTGTCTCCATGATTCTATGGGTAACTGTGAAACAAGCCGCATCGGCTGATGCAATCCAAAGATTTTAATTAGTATTTAGTGGTTTTTAGTGTACAAATTTGGTGTTGCTTTGTGCAGTGAAGTGCCGCAGAGTGATATTAATATAAGAATCATTGAATTTCGTCGTTTTTAACACTGCTATTGTGTGTCGAGTGAGTTGTCACGTGAACAACTTGCGTGACCTAATAGAGTCTTAAAACCTACGATTTTGTTAAAAATAGTTTCCACAGAATCCTCAGGACATTAAAACGCTAAAACCACCGGCGTTTATTGAGTGACTGTGATTGATTGACTACTTTATCAATATAACACTTGACATTGGCAAAATTAACTGTGTCCCTAAAACAATACAGGCCAAAAACCAAAAAAATAAATCTGTCTCCATTAAAAAAATCACGTCACTTCGTCGCTTCCGTTTTTGCCGTTGAAAGAAATACAAACATACAGACAGATAGACAGACACACTTACGCTACCATGAGTGACACTCTAAAATGACATAACGTAAACTATTGCTCTGTCTCTTTCAAACGCATCACAATGAAGAGACAAAGCGATAGTTTTCGATAGCGAGGATAGTATTCAAACTCATGGTAAGGCCACCTGTCAAATTTCGTTAATTGATATTCAACCTAATGTAATGACAGTAAAATGAGAGTCGATTGAAGAAATATGGCAGTTTTGTATACATTGATATGTGACTATATGAACATACCTTTAGTAAGGCAGATAGGGAACCCACAAAAACGATATTTGCCGATTATCGGATGGATGATTTTTATCTACTCCATTTCAGGAAATAGATAATTACCAAGCATTACGAGTACAATAGACGAAGCCAACTCGGCTGGGCAGCGTTCGGGAAGCTACGCAGCATATTTTCAGCCCATTTACCACAGTGTCTGAAGACGAAAGTCTTTAACGCGTGTGTGTTGCCAGTGATGACATACGGAACTGAAACATGGCCTTACAATGGACCGCTTAAGAAGGCTAAAAATCACTCAGAGGTCAATGGAGAGGGCTATGCTCGGAATCCCCTTGCGTGGTCGTGTCAGAAATGTGCAGGAGATCTAAGGTCGCAGACATAGCTCAAAGAATTGCGTGGCTCAAGTGGCAATGGGCAGGCACATTGCGAGGAGAACAGACGGCCGTTGGGGTGGAAAGGTCAAAGGAGTGGAGGCCGCAGCCATGGCAGGTCTCCTACTAAGTGGACCGACGATCTAGTGAAGGTCGCGGGAGTCCCTTGGATGCGGGTGGCACAGGACCGATCTGTGTGGAGAACGTTGGGGGAGGTCTATGTCCAGCAGTGGACGTCTAGTGGCTTAAATGATTACGAGTGCATTATAAAATATTCTTCACTGATGCCCAAAGTACTGTGGTGCCAATGTTTTATCTTAAGAAATTACTTTCCAATTCTCCGAAGGGTCTAGATAAAATACTTTGTGCTCTTTAGGCGACAAGGGTATTGAATGGCGTTGTCTTTCAGACACTCGAATTTATAAAGACTAAAACTTTTCACCTTTAGCAGGCAACAAGGATATTGTGGCGCGTGATGAAAATTTAAAATGCGTACCAACCTATTTTTTATAGTATACGTACCTAACTAAACTGTAATATACTAGTGGACCGCCCTAACTTCGCTTCGGGAACGTAATTCAGAAATGAACCAATAAATGGCGCTGTGTCTAATTATGGCACCGGGGCCCAATTGAGGGGAAAGGTGGTTAAATGTTGGCAGCACACTTGTGGCTCTACTGGTGTTGCAGGTGTAGACTTGGTGGCGGCAATCGCTTACCTTTCAGGTGATCCGTCGGCTCGTTTGCCACCTACCATATATAGAAATGAGATATTGAGGCTTTACGGATTCTTGCTTTGACCCGTTAACACTTTGATGCTTTTTTTTGGTTCAGGTACCAATTGGGTACCTATTTGACTAATCTTGATATAGTAAAAAGTATTGATACTCTATCAAAATATTGATAAATATGAACCAATGGCCAACATTTTCAGTTAAAAATATAACGTCTAGCTGGTTTTGTGAGCATACTAACTTTTATTAAGTATAAAACCATTTACTTAAACGAAACATTTGATATAGCTACCAAACAAAATTTACTAGACGCGCACACAGAAGTTTGAGTTGTGACGTCACAATTAAATAGCCATTTGTATAGAGCGTTTTGGGCTTGCCCAAAATATGTGCTCTTAAAGTTGTGATATCTCAGGTAATTCAAATGAGAATCAAGTGATTCTTTCAACGATGTTTCTTAAATTGAGGCGTCTTTTGATTAAATAACATAAAAAAATTTTAGTCAAATACCCAATTATAAATTATACTTTTTCTCGATCCAGAACCAAACCAGTACCAGGTACTTTTTTAAGCCACTAGACCAACAGGGCGTTTTTCATACTTTAAAGTTATTATGCTAAATCCTTATCTGAATTATTAACAAGTTCTTGATTCGTGTCAGACACAGTTGACCCATTTCCCAGCAACAACACGCAACTGTATATTCTGAGCTTACAATTCGCGCTAAGTATTTGTAGTATTGTTTACGCCGAGACCTATTTTTGAATTGTCGTCTCACTAAAAAATGTGTGACTCGCATGATTTTTGACATCCGCATTTTTGAATCATTCGAAAACGAGCTATTTGCAACGAGTGGTGTAAACCACTCGTTTCCGTGAGGCGAGTGGACGCATTTACGTCAAATCACACGTCAAATATTAACGAGTTAACACTATACACAACCTAAGCGAGTGATTTCAAACATAGGGAAAATTATGAATTATGCGACTCACGAGACGACGTGAATTGCAAAACGAGTAGTTTTGTTCGGACGAAGAGAAAATTCAAAAATAGGTCTTCTGGAGGCCAATCTCGTGCACTCGACATTGAAGTCGAATCTGGAATTTTGTACGACCGCATGTATGAAATCTCTAAATTCGACTTCAATGTCCAATAACGCATAGACCAATAGGAGAACAAGGTGAGGAATGTCGACTGTAATCTGTGCTCTCCTATTGGTTGTGCGTTCCATGAAGTCGAATCGATATATAAGGCGAAAACCGAGAATTGGCCTCCTCTTGGTATTTGCGTACCTACCCAAGTTCTGGGCCAAGGGGGGGCAAATCAGACAAGCTAAAAAAACTTAAATTTAATACCTAGGTAATGTTTTTGTGTAAGGTGGCAGACGCGTAGACTGATCACCTGATGGTATGCGATAGACACCTGCAACACCAGTAGAGTTACAAGTGCGCTGCCAACCCTTTATCCTCTTCCCCCCGGGTGGACCTCCGGTAGCCTTACTCATTCGGCGAAACACAGCACAGGTGCTGCTTCACGCCGGTTTTCTGTGAGGCAGTGGTATCATTCCGGTAGAGCCGGCCCATTCCGAAGCGTGGCTCTCTCACATCAACATATTTTTAGGAATAATTGTGGAAGAGCCACGCAACAAGTGTTCATCACACGAATGTTTGTCAAGTGGGTATCGAACCCACAACCTTCGGCGTATGAGGCAGGGTCACTACCAAATGCGCCATCCGTCCAGTCTACGCTTCAACGCAAAAAAATCACAAAACACAAATCGAAATTCGAATGCAACGCGCCATTTGCTCGCCATTTTTAAAAACCTAACCATATTTTTAATTGGATGCCCAGAATGGTTACGAAAGTTAGTTCGGTGTTATCTCGTTTTAAATTTGTACTGTATACGTTTGGTATAGAGTATTATATTCGTTGGGACGAGAAAAGTTGGATTATGATCATACTTTTAACTTTTAATCCTGTTTTTATTGTTTTAGGAGATTCTACAATAAATAATAATTCAAATTTTAAACCCGGACGCAAAAAATACAGGCAACTGTGGGAGAGCCACGCTTCGGCATGAATGGGCCGGTTCGACCGGAGTGATACCACTGACTCACAGAAAACCGGCGTGAAGCAGCCCCTGTGCTGTGTTTCGCCGATTGAGTGAGGGTACTGGAGGCCCACCCGGGGGGGAAGGGGATAAAAGGTTGGCAGCGCACTTGTAACTCCACTGGTGTTGCAGGTGTCCATGAGCGGCGGCAATTGCTTACCATCAGGTGATCCGCCTGCTCGTCTGCTAGCTATCACATAAAAAAAAAATGCGCCAGACAATCACACCAATCAACCTGGTCTCAAACTAGGGCAACCCCTGTACTATGAGTACCAGCTTGTTGATAAATTATCTAGGGGCGTCAACCAAGCAACCAGAAAACTTAGAAAATGTATTTTCCTAATTTGACTTGACTGTGAATCGAACCCGGGACCTTTCGCGCTTTGGATGAACACATTAGCCACTGCGCTATCGAGACTGAAGAAAAATACTGGTTTATATACCCTCCCTGTCCCACTGCAGCTCTATATCAAAGACTAGTGGCCCGCCCTCACTTTGCTTCGGGACCGTAATTCAGAAACGAACCAATAGATGGCGCTGTGCTCAATTACAACGCGCAAGCGTTTCGTGTTTTCGGTTTACCTATAAGCCTTGTCGTTGTCCATAGAAGTTATCTCTTTATATATAGTAAAGAGGTAGATATAGATAGAAGATATTGAAATCGAAGAAAAATACTGGTTTCAAATATACCCTCCCTGTCCCACTGCAGCTCTTTATCAAAGATAGGGAAAACCTACCCCTTAGGGGTAAGATTTTATCGCGATTTACCGGAATCTTATTTATGAATTTACTTTCTCAACCGAAATAAGGAAAAGGGTATATTTTTCCCATATAATGCTACAATAAGTTTTTTTTTTATATAAATAAATAAATCCCTGGAGGATATCGCTATTAGCGATAAGACCGAGATTGTATTTGTGACCATTTAGCATTAAGTTCTGTAATATTTTGTGCAATAAAGAGTATCGACATAGCCTAACTTCGTAACTAATCTATACTATTTATAAAGAGATAACTTCTATAGACAACGACAAGGTTTATAGGTAAACCGAAAACACGAAACGCTTGCGCGATGTAATTGGACACAGCGCCATCAATTGGTTCATTTCTGAATTACGGTCCCGAAGCGAAGTGAGTGCGGGCCACTGTAATATTATAAATGCGAAAGTAACTCTGTCTGTCCGAAAAATAACTAGTTTAAAATAAAATCCAGCGATATTGACTCATCACACCGGTCAATCTTCCAAAATAATAAGTCTCTAACCACTCGACATTGGCACAATTAAGAGTGTCTCTAGACACGGTAGCAAAGAGGAAAAAAGACTTAACCATCCAAACGCCCATTTATTATTGACACAAAACCTACAACTGGGCAGGAATTGAATATTGTCGATCAAATGAAATCCAGCGATATTATTACCTCATCACATCGGTCAATCTTCCAAAATAATACGTGTCTTTAATCACTCGACATTGGCAGAATTAAGAGTGTCTCTAGTCTAAACACGGTAGCTAAAAGGAAAATAAATCGGTCAAGGGCGTGTCGGACACGCTATCTATCTATCTATCTATCTACATTACCATTTAGTTAGGGCAACTGCACATCATGAGTTCTTCGAGTTGTATTAAAAAAACTATGTAAGATACAGAGTCCGCTATAGTTTTTATTAATTTTGAATTAACTTTTCGCTGTATGGGAGTGGGGGTGAAAAATAATTATTTTTCGACAATTAAAAAAAAAATTTTTGGATTATCAGTATACCATTCCCCACCAATTTTCGTGGCAATCGGTGCCGAAACGGCGGACAACGAGCCAGGACAGACAGACGGACAGACATGACGAAACTATAAGGGTTCCTAGTAGACTACGGAACCCCTAAAAAAAAAACGCCCATTTATTATTGACACAAAACCTACAACTGGGCAGGAATGGCCCAGTGTCGATAACTCATCACACGTCAAGCTTCCAAAATAACTGAAAAAATTGAATAAAGAGACACGTTCTTTAATCACTCGACATTGGCACAATTAAGAGTGTCTCTAGACACGGTAGCAAAGAGGAAAAAAAGACTTAACCATCCAAACGCCCATTTATTATTGACACAAAACCTACAACTGGGCAGGAATTGAACAGATTCGTAACCTTGCCGAGCCCGTCGCCAGCTGCGTCTAAACATTAGCCCTCCCCCCTCCCCCCTCCCCCCACAGCCCATTCAACCCCCAGGGGGGTAAGTGTTCTCTAAGTTTTCTTTAACTTCTCTGTTCGTAGGGTATAAAGTTGCTTTTGACAGTAAGTTATTTGGTTGTATACTGAAATTGGGTATATGACTAAAATTTTTTTATGTGTTTAATCAAAAGACGCCTCAATTTAAGAAACATCGTTGAAAGAATCACTTGATTCTCATTTAAATTACCTGAGATATCACAACTTTAAGAGCACATATTTTGGGCAAGCCCAAAAACGCTCTCTATACAAATGGCTGTTGAATTGTGACGTCACAACTCAAACTTCTGTGTGCGCGTCTAGTAAATTTTGTCTATGCTTTCCATGAAGTCGACTCGACATAGAAGGCGAAAACTGAGAATTGGCCTCCTGGTCCCAAACTAAGGTTTCGCCGGTTTAAGGAAAGGACCCGGGACCTTTCCTTACAACACCCTAATTGACGAATTGACTTGACCGGGAATCGAACACAGGACCTTTCGCGCTTTGGGCGAACACCTTAGCCACTGCGTCATCGAGAGCGTCTTCGAGGATATCTATACTTTATACTTTCTATAAAGAGATAACTTCTATAGACAACGACAAGGCTTATAGGTAAACCGAAAACACGAAACGCTTGCGCGATGTAATTTAGCACAGCGCCATCTATTAGTTCATTTCTGAATTACGGTCCCGAAGCGAAGTGAGGGCGGGCCACTAGTCATTAAATAAATAAATTGAGACAACATCACATACATTGTCCTGGTCCCAAACTAAGGTTTTCCCTTGTGCTATGGAAACCAGAAACAACGAAGGAACCACAAACACCCATACTCAACACAAATATCTGTTTCATCAACAAACAATTTTTGTGTTAGTGCGGGAATCGAACCCGCGACCCTTGCGTCTCAACCAGCACTCAAACCACTGCGCCAAATGTATGCTTTTTATTATGTCAATATGAAATAGAAATAGAAAAAAATCTTTATTCAAGTTAGGTCCATACAGAACACTTATGAATGTCAAAACATAATATAATCTACCACTGGTTCGGAACGTCGATTTCTACTGAGAAGACACCAATAAATTTATTCCATTCTATTCTATTCTAAATGGGTCGTTTCATTGGTTTATCGATGGAAAAAAGTTCAATAAAAATATAATATTATATTGAGAAAAAAGTTCACTTATCGTTCATAAACTGAGTTATAGGATACACGCTCGAGCTTTCAAAAGAGATCCAATTACCACCACTTTGGAGGCCGGGTCTCGCAATCACGTCTATATGGGGTTAAAAATATATTGATCACGTTTTATTCTAAAGTATCTACAGGTTGTAACAAAAAGGGGGTATCATCCCAAAGTGAACCGATCCTGACACACTTTACAAATCTCATATTAGAGTTTTTAACCTGCCAAGTTAAACGATTATATTAATATTTAATTGAAATCCGATTCTTCGAGAAATCGATTTTAATTCGCACATCACTAATGAGCAATCAACTGATAGGGATATTTAGCCTTTGACTGCTCCTTTTCGAATAGTTACCACCGCTTGCATAAATTGTATAAATGAATTATGGTAAGTAAGATTGTTTATCTTTTCCAAAAAAATATTTTTATTAATTTGAAACTTTGCATATAGAAACTACACAAGGTACACATTATTTCCCTTTATGGTTGATATCCCCTTTTTGTTACACCCTATATAGTATCAGCCTTATTTACTGTCCCACTGCAGGGCAAAGGCCTCCATTATAGCAAGTTATCACCTATGACGGGATTAGGCTTAATCACCACGCTTGCCTAATGCGGTGCAGTGATCACCCGAGCTATGTTATGTTTTTTGCTCGACTTGGCGGGAGCACTGCCGTGCCCCCAGATTCTAAGACCCGACACAGTGCGTCAATAAAATAAAAAAAAGCTTATTTTGCAATCGGCTGCCACCTTTAATGTCCCCCACCCTCTAACCCTTGAGTGGACAGAACCCTAGTGATGTTTTGTTCAAAATCTTGATAATCGAATTATTCGAATGATTTCACAATTAGTAATCGAATGATTCATCATTTGAATGATTATTTTACTCGAATTATTCATTCGAATGATGAATGAATTATTCTAATATTGTTCAAAATCTTGACAATCGAATTATTCGAATGATTTTACAATTAGTTATCGAATGACCATTCATTATTTGAATGATTATTTTACTCGAATTTCATTCGAATGATGAATGAGTTATTCTAATGTTTCATTCGAATTATCATTCATCATTGTAATATGCTTAATAGTGTTGCATTTATTTTCATTACAAATTATTGGTTTATGAATTTATTTATTCATGCATTTTCTATTTCTACAAACCATTCTATGAAACTTATTTTAATGTGAGTGATATTTTTTATTCGATTGATATTTTTTTATTCGAATGATTATTTTCATTCGAAATATTCGAATACCTGTTTTGCGCAATCGAATAGCTCGAGTCAGGTATTCGAATGATCATTCGTCCATCTCTACAGGACCCGTTAGCTGTGAAATATCGGGTCAAAAAGACCCGACGAGAAATAAGGGCTGTAGGTAGGGGAGGGTTAAATAAATTAATATTGGAAGATCGTGGCGGGTTAACGGGACGTGACGTATTGGGTTAAAATTAGCTTTTGTTACGTCATTATACCTACGTATATGGGTGTGTGTATAAATATATTAGCTGCTTTCCGCGGTTTGGCGTGCAGTAGAAATAGACAAAAAGTGGCATGTCTTACGTTACTTATAACACCGTAATTTTTTTTTAAAATTTCATAATTGTATTTTTCATACAATATAGAAGATAAAACTGCTTTTAGAAACACTCTAAAACTAATTGTTTAGCTTGAGGCACGAAAGTATAGCAATGACCGTTATTTTGCGCACTTGTAAAAAAGAGGAATTTCTATAAAAAGTGGTTTCTGCGCACTCAAGGTCATAACTACACTTTCTTGCCTCGGACTCTATGTGATGTAGTGAACATTATATATTAAAAAAAATAATAGAGAAACGGTTCTATTCGCTGTCAGAATTTTTTGATTTGCAAAAATCTTATCACTATGAAAAATATTTGTAACTACCTCCCACTAATATGATAAACCTGAAATATTATAAGGATGGATGGATGTTTGCTCCTCTTACAATATCGATATATCGATATTTTTGCTTGCATCCTAGTCGAGTGTATCGATATCGATATATCGAGCCAACACTATCCATCGGACACAAGTTTCATGTTGTCCAGTGATTATCCTATTAGTAAGTAATTACTTAAGAGGTTAATTTGATCCTTAATGGCCATTGATAAAAACAGCGTGAATGCGGTAATAGTGACGACGTCTCTGAGTGCTATAATCCATACTTAATATTATAGAGGTAAATGGGAAAGTGTGTCTGTCTGTTTGTATGTTTGTCTTTCTTTCACGGCAAAACCGAGCGACGAATTGACGTGATTTTTTTAAGTGTAGATAGTTGAAGGGATGAAGAGTAACATAGGCATGGTGTACTCGTACTTATATTTAAACTAGCTTTTGCCCGCGGTTTTGCTCACGCCCCCACTTCCCAAAATGGGGAGTTAGAAAGGGGCAAAGAGTAGCCTACGTTAAGTGAAGATAGTTGAAAAGATGGAGAGCACTCCATCCCTTCAACTATCTTTACTTAAAAAATCACTTCAATCCGTCGCTCCGTTTTTGTATGTCAAATATTATGTTAGCTACCGCTATTCGGAAAGTCGATTTCTACCGAGAAGACCCAATGTTATCGATGATTTTATCAATAGGGACATCACTAGCCACTGTCTTCTTTTACATACCACCAGGCTAAAAAAAACCGCCAAATATTATCTAAAACTACATTGTGTATTTGACCAATGTAATCGATATTTTTATCGATAGAGACGTCTCTAGCCATCGGACACCGGTCTCATGTTAGCCAGTCATTAATCGTATTATCGAGTAATTACTGTAAGAGGTCGATTATGTTGTTAATTTGACGAAAAGCTTCGGGTTTCCTGTCTTCGTTAATGGCTATCGCGTGTGAGAATCCGGTAGATGGGGTACTGTAAAACTGAGGTCCAACTACACGGTGATTGGTTATTTTTGATTTGAGAGACCGCATCAGAAATGATGTAGTCCGACAGAGAACCAGAGTCACCGACATAGCCCACCGAATTAGCAAACTGAAGTGGCAGTGGGCTGGTCACATTAGCCGCAGAACTGACAACCGTTGGAGCCGTAAAGTCCTTGAGTGGAGACCGCGACTCGGCAAACGTAGTGTTGGACGCCCTGCGACAAGATGGGATGACGGCATTTGAAGGCTGGCTGGAGTGGGCTGGATTGGAGTGGCCGAAAATCGGGAGCAGTGGCGTGCTTCCCACACTCGTCCACGGTCTCCACCTTCTATGTCCAGCAGTGGACGAGCATTGGCGACATTGCCACAGGGGCCTACTCTGTTTTAAATTTTCTTTTCGGTACTTTTTTAGCTTTAGATTCTAGTTATTGTTTTCTCGTGTTTCCATAATATCCATAATAAGTTTCGTCATCATCTTGATGGTCGGCGATCTGGCACTGTGCGTTTTTCGAGTAATTTTCTCCCGCGAACCTCAGTCTTGTGGAATAGTTTAGCTGCGGCAGAATTTCCTGACGGCTATGACTTAGGGACCTTCAAGAAACGAGCGTACTCCTTCTTAAAAGGCCGGCAACGCATCAGCGACCTCTCTGATCTCGCAGTTGTTCATGGGCAGCGGTGATTACTTACCAGCAGGTGACCCGCTTGCTCGTTTGCTGCCTCTAGTATAAAAAAAAAATATATTTTGTCCAATAAATATAACTTTTCATAAAAATCATAATTCCCCGCCGGAAGGGATTGCTGCCCTTAATAGCCTTCAAGCTTATAGCAAACTTTATGCAATCTAAGTTTGTCTGCGATGGCCGAGCCCTTGAGGGCCGACTTACTAATGAAGGCTTAACTGCTATTAAGATCAAGGGAAGGGCCAAACGCAAGAAATCCCACTAAATATAATTAACCGTATTATTTTAAGGGGCTATACGAATGAAACTAGCGCCGCCAACCTATTTACACTGATTGTGGCGAAAATAAGATATTTTTTAAGAAAGCAAAACATTACAGACTTAGATGAAAGTAAATTGAATTTTTCAAGATGCAATACAATACATTATAAAACACGCGACAAGTAACAATAATTTCAATTATTACTAAAAGTGGCAGTTTTTAGCAATACTTAACATTATTGTTACTTGTCGCGTGTTAAAAATATTGTTTTGCATCTTGAAAAATCCAATTTACTTGGATCTAAGTCTGTGATGTTTTATTTTCTTCAAAAATATCATATTTTCGCCACAATCAGTGTAAATTGGTTGGCGGCGCTAGTTTCATTCGTATAGCCCCTTAACATCAGGTGATCCGTCTCCTCGTCTCGTCGTATGTGAAATCGCAAAACTATCGATAGTTTAACAGCCCTAGTATACTAAAAACAGCTCCCAAGCAAAAGTCAGGTTATTAATACGATCTAGCAAACAAAGATGGTGGATTAAATTTTATTGTCATTGGAGAACAATGGGGAAGTAATCAAAGAGACAAAAGAGACGGATAGATATCCTAGTGACGTCATGAAATAGTGGTTGTGTTCATTTTGTTGCATAATGGCTTCTATACAGGATGTAGCTATCCCTTTGACCACGTCTTCTACCAATCATTATGAATAACATTTCAAACAAATCGGTCATGACTATTATGGATTTCTTGCGGTTATGTCAAATTCGGGAACAGCGAGTGAAAAATCCGTAAGATTGCGTACGTGTAGACTGAGGTCCAACTTCAACGTCATTGGTCGTTTAGGGCCATTTTGACATCTCACATCAAAAATAACCAATCACCGTGTAGTTGGACCTCAGTCTACACGTACGCCATCTAACGGAACTTTCAAACGCAGTAGCCTTCATTATTTCACTTGATATTAGAGAAATCTATATCTTCTTCTTCTATAATAATATCTTCTTCTATCTATATCTTCTATACTATTTATAAAGAGAAAACTTTAATAGACAACGAAAAGGCTTATAGGTAAACCGAAAACACGAAACGCTTGCGCGATGTAATTGGACACAGCACCATCTGTTGGTTCATTTCTGAATTACGGTCCCGAAGCGAAGTGAGGGCGGGCCACTAGTTATTCTCATAAAGGAGAGTAGAGCCTTAATAGGCATAAAAAAAATTTATTTTGTCACACTTTAGGAAAATCTTATTTTGATAATTTATTCGTTTCTTATAATGTCAATCACGGATATTACCACGTCAAAATCAGGCATTTTCCGCCATTAAGAAATTTTTATTACATTTTTTGTATATTAAAATGTTTATTTTTTTGATCTGTGACGACTCGTTTGTATGAAATATCCTTTTGGTAGGCTTTGACCAGTCGTTTCTTTGTATGGGGTTTCATTAGATGATTTAATACTTGTCACTTCATCTTTCTATACACAACTTTATACTATAAGAATTTGAAAAAGATCCCAAAATCGCTGACATTAGTAATTTTAGGTGTTCGCCTGAAGCGCGAAAGGTCCCGGGTTCGATTCCCAGTCCCAATTAAGGAAACGACAATTTCTAAGCTATTTTGGGTCTGAGTTATCTTGGTTGACGCCCCCAGTTAATTATCATCACCTGGTTCTCAAAGTACAGGGGGTGCCCTAGTTTGAGACCAGGTTGATTGGTGTGATTGTCCGGCGCATTTATAATTTTAAGCAGTGGTAGGTATCACTCCTCCGGCTTATTCATACTGAAGCGTGGCGTGGAAGGGGATTTAAGGTTGGCAGCGCACTTGTAACTCCACTGGTGTTGCAAGTGTCCATGAGCGGCGGCTACCATCAGGTGATCAGCCTGCTCGTCTGCTAGTCTGCTACCTATCACATAAACAAAAAAATGCTTACCATCAGGTGACCCGTAACCTCGTCTGCCACCTCCCACAAAAAATTAACGAAACATTTTTCCCTAAATATTGTTAAAACAATCTGCCTCGTCTAGTTAAGCTGCCACTAGTACTTCCGGCGTCTATTAAGTCTTTGGAGCTATCGGACCGGATAGCCGGACATCCGGCCGCCCGGACCGGATACAGCCGCTGATTGGGTAACGTTTCGGAACCAAATATACAGGGTTAGCTCGTAGACAATATCAGCCTATATAAAACGCCCCCACTAAGTCGAGCAAAAAAGCGGCACGGCTGTACCATCCTTTTCTCGAAGCAATTCAGGCCAAAGATTTAAATCTTTGATTCAAGCCATTTTCGCCTGGGGGCGTCAACCCAGAACACCCAGACCCAAGAAAATATTATTTTGTGAATTTATATACATACCTATTTTATTTTCTAAAAAGTGAACTGCAGAAGTTGTCCTATGATGACACAGAAAATATGTTATCTATTTTGAAATACATATATCTCTAGACTTTAATTAGTTCCATGTAAAAACCTGTAGCGTATATTAATCTAAGTAATTCGTCCTAAACTGTCTACCTTATCTTTGTATTTAATTAGATTAATTATGATTATTTTTAACCCTAGAGTGGGCGCGTCTTTTTGCGGAACGTCAGTGGGCGCGTGGGGAGCATTTCGCCGCCTCTTTTCTTTGACATTTTTACTAGTAATACAGTAAATTAATCAACTTTTTTTTCTTACATTTAAATTTATACACTAATAAGTAGTATTTAATCAACATATTTATTAAACTAAGTTAAAGAATCTTTGGTTTAAAACAGATGTTACTAAACTTAATATTTTATTGCCTTTTTTTCCCTTAACTTACATTAATACTTACTATCACTTAAAAAAAAATAAAAATCAAACAAAATTAAGTTTTCTGCTTCTACAGGATAGCTCTATTGTAACAGCCATCACATAGGTATGTGCAATGTTCATTGCACAGCAACTTTGGGCGTCTGGAACACCCGTTTTACCTTTGAGGGACATAAGCTGCATTTGCCAGGACACAAATTGAGCCTCTTTTTTGTTGCTTATATTTATTAGTAACAATTTATACTATTTAACAATGGGAGAGCCACGCTACGGCATGAATGGAGAGAAAACAGGTGTGAAGCAGTGCATGCGCTGTGTTTCGCTGCGAGGGTACCAAAAAGGTAAACAGCGCGCTTGTAACACCACTGGTGTTGCAAGTGTCCAAAGGCGGCGGAAATCGCTTACCATCAGGCGTTCCGTCGGCTCGTCTGCCACCTATATCATAAAAAAACTCTAAAACAAAAATGTTTTTTTAGTTCGCAACAGAAAAACATAGTCAACATTTCAAGTTTAGAAAAAAATATATTACACAATATCACTTGCGTAATGGGCGCGCGGTGAGCATTTAGCCGCCCGGCGACACCTGAATGGTAACAACCTGCTCCTCAAAAGGACCCCAGAGCACTGACAGCCTCCCGCCTTTCGGCAAGTGTTGCTAACGAGGGTGGAGGCAGCTACTAAAAAGCGCAGGCCAAATAGACAGTTATTTTTGAAAATATTAACAGTTTTTTAGCAAGGGCGGCAAAATGCTCATAGCGCGCCCACTCTAGGGTTAATTAAATAAAACATCTAGTTCTAAAATACCTGTGAGACAAGATTATTCTTAGTACAGGTAAATATCATTGTCCCTATGTATAACATTTCTATTGATAAATACGTTCTATTATAATTAATAAAGTTTTATTTTATTTATTTATTATTTAAGCTACCATCGCATCTTGTCAGTTATAAATGTATTTTCTTTCTTTTTTTCTTTATTTCTTTCTCCTTCATCATTAGATATTATATTGGGAACCAGCCAAAAGCTATTTTTATCTTTGTATTATAAACCTATATTGCTAAATCGTTACAGCTGCCAAAAAAATCTACCCCAACAATTTTGTATCAAAACATAAGAAAATGTTGCTTATTTGATATCCAGTCGGGTGGGGGTGAAAGGGGGGTGGGAGGGGGGTGCCTAATGACTTGGAAAGATGATGTGAGAAGTCATATTGGAGAAGGCTTGTGTCCATTAATGTTGGCTTGGAATGAGACTTATTTTGGCACTAACTGTTGCCTACGAGTTCGTCCGCGTTAGTAGGTAGGTATACAAGGTGAATTTGTAATCACTATCCAAATTTTTTAGATCGACTTAGAATCTGTAAGTGAATAGCTTTCTCCTAGAAACCTGGGTCAAATATGACATTTTTTTTTTACTTTTCATACAAACCAGACTGATCTCGCGATCGATAATTTCAAAATTTTTGTCGTATTTCGACTAATGTTTCTTGGAGAGACGCTCCGTTGGTCTAGTGGTTTAAGTACCGGGCCGTAATCTCTGATCCCGGGTCGAGCAAAAAAAAATGTTGCGAATTTTACGAACATAGCTCGGGTTTGTGATCACCGCACCGCATTAGGCAAGCGTGGTGATTAAGCCTAATCCCATCATAGTAGTGATGACTTGGTTTGTATGATGGAGGACTTTGCCCTGCAGTGGGATAGTATATAGGCTGATACTTTACTTTACTTTACTTCTTGGAGAGATTGTACTCTTACAGATACCCGCTGCCAAATTTCACCACCGCACTACACGCCATAAACTCGGATTCCATCCATACCACCTGGATGGATGGCGGGCGGTCCACTACCGTGCGCTTTACTCGACACTTTCTGCCACGCACCTCCTCATTGTGGAATTAACTTCCCGCAGCGGTATTTCCGAACCGGTACGACATTCAAATCTTCAAGAAACGAGCCTATACCTTCTTAAAAGGCCGGCAACGCATCCGCACTCCTTCTGGTGTAGCTGATGTCCATGGGCGGCGGTGATCACTTACCATCAGGTGACCCGCTTGCTCGTTTGCCTTCCTATAATATAAAAAAAAAAAAAACAGATTGGGAAGCTTTAATCCATTTCAACCTCCTTTACGCAATACTCAGGTCAATGTATGAGATTTTGTGTGAATTTATCCCTTTTAAATGAAAACGTATGGTCGCTTTAAGAAAGCAAGTGGATTTTTCATACTTACTTATTCTTTTGTTAGCTGAAAGGCTAACCAAATATATGATTGATTCAATAAGTACTTAAGAATTTAGACTAGCGCGATAGAGAAATCCTACCGAATACCTACTAAATATACAACTTGAAAAAAATATGCAATAAGTAATACCTAGGTACTTAACGGTGTAAACCGTGTAAAGACTTCACTGCCAAAATATGAGCATCCAATGAGTGAAAAGAAAATGCTGTTTATACATTATTTTGATTGCCAGCCGTGTATTTTGTACGAAACAGCTGACTTTTTATTGTCTATGATTTGCAGCGTTGCTGTGCCGTTGCGTGCGTCGGATAATCGTATGAGTTAAAAGGTATTCTAAGTTTATTCATTCTTTAAAACCGAATTTAGCAAAAGCTTGGCATATCCATAGAAAAGATAGTTTTTTTTTAATAAGTAGGTAACACAATAAGTATTATTACTTTTGATTACTTACCAATCTGAGGCATAATCTGAAACAAAAAAAAATTGGTAAGTTATGTTCTGACAGATTGGGCATTGACTGTAAAACCGGATGTTGTATGGAATGTATGTAATCTCTAAACACGACTTCAATGTCGAGTGCACGAGAATTCAAAATTAAAGTCAAAGTCAAATATTCTTTATTTGTATATGTACACAGCCCTTACAAATCGTTATACATAAAGAAAATATTTAAAACTATTTAAAGATAATGTATATGATTTAAAGACACAGGTCCCTCCACCAGCCCATGGTCCTTCCTACCGTCTCGGCATACGGACCGAATCTTGGGAGACGCTCACCAGGTACTTGCTAAGGGCTCTTTCCCCGGTGCGTTTCTTCACTCCCTACAAAGTCTGTGTCTTTAGCCCATCTCAATGTCACTTCTCCCCAAATGGGGCGTGAAACACCACAGCACAAGCGACTCGCGCTCGGGCAGTTCCACATCAGTCGAACTCCTTCCTAATGTCAAGCCTTTGTGTGCAAACGCACGCAACCGTCGAAAACCTTCTGCAGAGTTGACCATCTCTTGATGGTATACTGGTCCTATCTCGTTCCTGTTCCAGTCATTCAGCATCTGTTGCCGTTCCTCTTCATACAGCTGACATTCCCACAGCGCATGGTCCCGAGTTTCATCAGCTTCTCCACAGGGACATACAGGTGACTCACTGAGAGTCATCGCGTGCAGTCTGCTGTTAAAACTCCCATGTCCCGTCAGTATTTGTGACACGGCGTAGTCTGGTTCCACCCAACCGGCCGATAATCTCATTCTACGTCTGGGAAGAATTGCGACAACTCTCTTCCTTTGTCGCTGGTCGACCAGCGCTCCTGCCATTGGGCAACAACATCTCCAAATATTCTACGTTTAAGTGTCATTTGCTCCTTGTCTGTGGCTTCCTTTGGGCACTCCTGGGCGAATCGTCCCACACGAACAACTTCTAAGTCGGCCGGTAACACCGCAGCTAGCACGGGCAGCGCTGATGTACTAACAGACCTATAAGCCTTCGTGAGCAGAATCATTGCAGGCCGTTGGGTGCGCAGCAAAGCTCGCCTCACCACGAAGATGCTTGACCGGTGCCACCAAACTGCCGCACCAATGTATATGATTTAAATGAAATTAAATATATATCTTGATACATTAGATATACTAAAAAATAAATAGACATAATGCGATTCTATGGGCTGGATGAGAGTGGCCGAAAATCGGGAGCGGTGGCGTGTATTAGGGGAGACCTATGTCCAGAAGTGGACGAGTGTGGGTTGCTGATGAAACCAGTATGTTACATTTTTTTTTTATTTTTATGTGATAGGTAGCAGACGAGCAGGCGGATCACCTGAAGGTAAGCAATTGCCACCGCTCATGGACACTTGCAACACCAGTGGAGTTACAAGTGCGCTGCAAACCTTTATTCCCTTCCCCCCGGGTGGGCCTCCGGTACCCTCACTCACTCGGCGAAACAGAGCACAGGGGCTGCTTCACGCCGGTTTTCTGTGACAAAATGACACGGATCCTCTAAAGACGATAGGCCATCCTAACGAAGGTCTATTACTGGGCTTTCACGTTAACTGTAACAAGGTTGGCAGCTAATAGGCCAGGCCTAAGAGGCCGTTTGTTCTCTGCAATTCGATTAACATGATGCATGCGAGTGGGGTTATACAGGGTGTAGGTATACAGGGTGTATCTGTGAACATTTACAACCATTTAACCACGTCTTCTACCAAACATTCTGCATACCTAACATTTTTCAGATACACCCTGTATGTTAGAGATGTGTTTTTATGTGTTAAGTGGCAGAAGAGCAGACGGATCACCTGATGGTAAGCGATTGCGGCCGCCTATTAGACTCCCGTAGTCAATCAAATCAAATCAAATCAAAATCTCTTTATTCAATTTAAGTCCTTTACAGAACATTTTATGAATGTCAATTTTTATAATCTACTGCTGATTCGGAATTTAATAATATTTTCACTACATCACATACACACACATCTGACTCTGAGATAGGTAGCTCAAGCACCTGTGTTACAGATATCAGAACCAACAGTGGATTTACAAATATATACATATAATACTTTTCTTTTGTAAATACATACTTATAATACAAAGAAAACACCCAGACCAATACAAACAGACATGTTCATGCACACAAAATGTTTGTACTGTGCGGGGATCGAACCCGCAACCCTTGGCCCAGACGCAGCATTCACTACCACTAAACCAACCGGGTCGTCAATTCCTAGTAGATTCACAATTGTGTTGCCAACCTTTTACCTACTTTCCCAGGGGAAAGGGATTTAAGAATGGTTAAGCTGTGATCTCGGGGTACTGGGTTTGATTCCCAGGTCGAGCAAGTTACAAATTCTTTGAACAGAGC
Source organism: Cnaphalocrocis medinalis (assembly GCA_014851415.1). NCBI lineage: Eukaryota > Metazoa > Arthropoda > Insecta > Lepidoptera > Crambidae > Cnaphalocrocis > Cnaphalocrocis medinalis. The sequence continues at coordinate 4,698,489 of CM026303.1, read as the reverse complement.
TCGGGTTTGTGATCACCAATCTACATTATGGTTGCTTAAGTCGTGATGTCGGGGTCTCAGGTTCCATTCCCGGGTCGAGCAAGTTTCAAATTTTTTGAACATGGTTCGGGTTTGTGATCACCGCCCCGCATTAGGCAAGCGTGGTGATTAAGCCTAATCCCATCATAGTAGCGATGACTTGATTTCTATGATGGAGGCCATCCTGCAGTGGGACAGTATATAGGCTGATACTTTAATTTACTTTACTTTATATAAATAAACTCAAATTTTCGCAAGACATCTGCAAAATATAGGCCAAATTAAATACCCAAGTTCTGCCAGACGATATCGGAATCCTACCTAAATAAAATACTAATTAAATCTACCTTTTGTTCTTCTATATTGTTTGAAGGCAATTCTCATGACTTTGTACTGATTCTTGGGGCCGAATTTAGGGTGGGGCCCGGGGGACATAGGGCTGTGTTTTATATTGTTTATAAAGGAAATAAATAAATTTACTCAACACCTCACATCATGGGCAAAATTTAATATCTTGATGCCATCGACACGAGAAAAAGATCAAGGGCGTACCCAGGGGGGGTAGGGGAGGGTAGCTGCCTAGAGTATATTATTTAAATGAAATTTAATATATAAATCTTGATACATAAGATATACTAAAAAATAAATAGGCATAATGCGATTCTACCACCGGTATCGGTAAGTTGATTCTGACGAGAAGATCCGGCAAGAAACTCGCCAGTTACTCTTTTTAATCGCCAAAATGTTTATTACAATGTTTCCCTCATACCACCTCCTACAGTCCAATACTCAAAATGAAGAAAATTGTTAAAAAGCTAAGAATAAGGTAAACCGGAGCAGACCAGTCCCCAGATTAATATATGATATATGATGGATTATAAGTACCTAAGTATTCTAGCTTATAAAAAATCAGATTTTCCCCCCTCTGGCTATGGTCTGACCATCAATACTGATGAGACTGTTCTTTTTCGACGACCCGTTGGGCGTAGTGCTTAGAGCGCCGGTTGAAACGCAAGGGTCGCGGGTTCGATTCCTGCACTAAGATAAAATGTTTGTTGATGAAACAGATATTTGTCTTGGGTCTGGGTGTTTGTGGTTCTTTCGTTGTTTCTGGTTTCCATAGCACAAGGGAAAACCTTAGCTTGGGACCAGTACAATGAATGTGATGTTGTCTCAATTAAATCTTCTATACTATTTATAAAGAGATAACTTCTATCGACAACGACAAGGCTTATAGGTAAACCGAAAACACAAAACGCTTGCGCGATGTAATTGGACACAGCGCCATCTATTGGCTCATTTCTGAATTACGGTCCCGAAGCGAAGTAAGGGCGGGCCACTAGTTATTATTATTTTACTTTTGTATCCGGGGCCCCTTAGATACTGGGTCTCAATAATCCAGTCCTGGCGTCTACTTGTTAGACCCAGTTTGACTTTGAAACCTACCAGAACGGAATAAACCAAGGTGTTAATAGAAGTTTTGAATTATTAATACACCATCCGCATTAATACAACGTTCATTAAATAATACGTCCTTTAGTTTGAAGTCCCCTGTACCATTTAATACTTCTGAGACATATTTAACTTAGGTATAATTTTATTTGGTAGGCTTCGTCGAGTCTTCTCGTCACCCATCCCTCAAAGTCTTAAGTCGAAAGTCTTCGACCAGTGCGTCCTTCCGGTCATGACTTACGATGCCGAGACGTTTACACTCACGGCTGGACTAATCCACCGGTTCAAAATCGCTCAAAGAGCTATGGAAAGGGCTATGCTCGGAGTATCTCTGAAGGACCGCATCAGAAATAATGTAATCCGACAAAGAACCAGAGTCACCGACATAGCCCACCGAATTAGCAAACTGAAGTGGCAGTGGGCTGGTCACATTAGCCGCAGAACTGACAACCGTTGGAGCCATAAAGTCCTTGAGTGGAGACCGCGACTCGGCAAACGTAGTGTTGGACGCCCTGCTACAAAATGGGATGACGACATTCGAAGGCTGGCTGGAGTGAGCTGGATGAGAGTGGCCGAAAATCGGGAGCGGTGGCGTGCATTGGGGGAGACCTATGTCCAGCAGTGGATGAGCGTGGGTAGCTGATGATGATGACTATGAGGGCTTCGGGATTAAAACATCTAAAATTTCTGAACATCTTTAGGTAAGAGTGAACAGGCATCTTCTAGGCAAACGCGTGTCATCCTAGACCTCATCGTCACTTTCTATCAGGTGCGATTGTGGTCAAGCGTTGGCCTATAGGCTAATTAAAAAAAATGTAATAGATAATGTTTCTGTAGGTATACATAAAATAAATAAATTCTTACATCTCATACTTTGCCCTGCCTCCGTACTAAGTAGCTGAAGCACTTGTGTTACAGATATCAGAGGATCACAAATATAAGGTAGGTACTTAAATACGTCATATATTACACTTAAGCACAGTGTTTCCTCTGTTGTCTGATATCTGTAACACAAGTGCTTAAGCTACTCAGTACGGAGTCAGGTCAATGTATAAGATGTATTCTATAGAAATAAAATAATTAACTAATAAGATTCTAAAGCTGCGATATTTTCGTTGTAAAACCCATTTAATAATAATATAATATTTTCACTACATCACACACATTGGTCTGACTCTGAGATAGGTAGCTCAAGCACCTGTGTTACAGATATCAGAACCAACAGTGGAATTACAAATGTATACGTAGAATACTTTTATTTTGTAAATACATACTTATAAGGTCCACTATGCATGCCGTGGCAACCTATAATTAAGACAGCACTTAGAATTATTTACTGCGTTATATTTAAGATTTTTTGTAGTGTGTGTCTTGTTGGTTGTCCTAATAAATAAAATAAAATAAAATAAAATAATACATAGAAAACACCCAGACCAATACAAACAAACATGTTCATGCACACAAATGTTTGTACTGCGCGGGGATCGAACCCGCAAACCTTGGCCCAGACGCAGCATTCACTACCACTGAACCAAACGGGTCGTCATCGATTGGTAAATAAAAGATATTTTTTCCCATCTGTAACATTCACTCCAGGTACGCTTTTCGGTATCGCAGATCGATACCTTCTGAATAAAAGATACCAACCACCGCTGTGACCCCATTACAGTGTTATTTCAATAGATAATTGACTGAAATTACTGAACTATTAGTGAAAAAAATGGTAAAGATAGGAACTTTTTCATTTGATCCGTATCATTAAAAGTAATTAGCTTTGTTATGTGATAGGTGGCTGACGAGCAAACGGATCACCTGTAATAAAAGTTAAAAGGAATCATTAGTATAGATAGTATTGCCACTTTTAATAGTATGGTATCAGTCCTATACTATCCCACTGCATAGCAAAGGCCTCCATCATAGAAATCAAGTCATCGCTACTATGATGGGATTAGGCTTAATCACCACGCTTGCCTAATGCGGTACGGTTTTAGGCTTTTAAAGCCCGAAAGGTCTAGACAATGACACCAATCAACCTGGTCTCAAACTAGGGCAACCCCTGTACTATGAGTACCAGGTGACGATATAACTGGGGGCGTCAACCCAGAACACCCAGACACAAGACAACTTAGAAAATGTAGAATTCTAAATTGACTTAACCGACTTGAGTGTTTTTTTTTTTATTTGAAAGGTAGCAGGCGAGCAGGTGGATCACCTGATGGTAAGCAATTGCCGCCGCCCATGGACACTTGCAACACCAGTGGAGTTACAAGTGCGCTGCCAACCGAGTGAGTGAGGGTACCGGAACCCTCACTCACTCGGCGAAACACAGCACAGGGGCTGCTTCACGCCGGTTTTCTGTGAGGCAGTGGTATCACTCCGGTCGAGCCGGCCCATTCATGCCGAAGCGTGGCTCTCCCACAGTTAGATTATATAGATTATTTTATACCTATTATGTAAATCCATACTATTTATAAAGAGATAACTTCTATAGACAACGACAAGGCTTATAAGTAAACCGAAAACAAGAAACGCTAGCGCGATGCAATTGAAGCCCACCGCCATCTATTGGTTAATTTTTGAACTTACTGCTCCGAAACGAAGTGAGGGCGGGCCACTAGTGTCTAATAAACTCTGTATGATCCGAAAATAACTCTCAATGTCGAAAGAGTCAAATCCATTCTAGCTTCAACACTAGCTTAATCCCCAGACGAACCCACACGAACCCACGGTCCGGAAATTCGAACAAAATAAACACAACTTTTAATGGGCAGTGGGTTCTTTTTCCCAGGTCTCAGTGCCAATCAAAAATAAGCTCTGTGACTGGAGAATAAGATTGATGTTCGAGTAATGACCCGGAAAGTCAATAGCTACGAAGAGATAATGGGGAAATGTGCTTTGAAATCGAGACGGTAACGTTTTATGCGGCAAACGAGAAAACGGGCCACCTGATGGTTAGTGATTACTGCCGCATATGGACAAAGCTTTTTAGTTTTTAGCTTTATTTTGGAGCTTTTATATAAGATCAAACGAACTTCTTGAAGTGAAGTTCGATCATTATTATATGAGTCGCTTCATTCGAAGATACAATAATAACTAAGTAGTACTTTTATCCTACACGGCATTCTACGCACGTTTTATCGAATCGATTTTAAAATCGATATTCCCCTTTTTTTTTTTTTACTAGCATCCCTATAGCGAGCTCTGTGGCTCAACGATCACCTCATTCTTGTTTAGAGATTTCCAAATAAAAAAAAAATCAGATGGGTTAGAGGAGGGTGGGAACTTGTATCTTCGAATGAAGCGACTCATATAATAATGATCGAACTTCACTTCAAGAAGTTCGTTTGATCTTATATTATATTTCGTCGCTTCATTCGAAGATACAATAATAACTAAGTAGATGTTCAGAGACAATTTTAAAGTAATGTTATCATTATAATGAAAACATTATTTAAAGATATAGAAAATCTTTTATTTTAATTGTATCACAACACTTTACCATCACAATGGTTGAAACAACTTTAAATATAGGGAAAAAACCAAAAGAAACATAAGCTTCTGGAAATATACATTATTATTTGCGTGAATTACGCGCTAAACCATAACAATCAACTTGACAACTTTACTTATTTCAATCGATGTTACATACCGCTCGAGCATATGCTCCTTCGTCAATCACCGGACGGTTATAAAATTTGGCAAATGTCAATGATGCAGTAGACCAACCAGCTGTCTTTCGGATGGTGTCCACACAAACCCCAGCGGAGGCAGCCGCCGATGTGGAGGCGTGGCGCGTACTATGCGCACTAAACGTAGTGACGTCGATACCGCACTCCGCTAGGGTTTGTTTAATCCACCTGCTAATCGATTGGGACGAAACCTTTTTGAATGGTTTTTTGGTGGTCAACAGAAGATTATCTACAGTCTCCGGCCGCAACTCCGCTGTAGCCTGTAGATAATCTTCTAGTGTCCTTGCTGGGCATATGCTTGGGTTCTCCACGAAATAGGGCAGATATAAGACTGGCTGTTCCCTATTTGCAGCTGATGTCTTTATTATGTCAGTAATCAATATCTTTATACCGGAGGGAGACTTATTTATACTGTTTATATTTATTAGTGAAAAAGTTTGTACACGATGGGAAGTGCATAATGCCAACAAAATTACAGTCTTTTTTGTGAGTTTGTTTAAACTTAAATTTGTATTCGGATACCATTCAGAAATGCAATCTAATACAACTTTTGGGTCCCAAGTAGTTGTATACTTGGGACTCGACGGTTTTTGTTTGTAAACACCTTTCATTAAACGTTTAATTATAACATCAGACCCTATATTATTCCCGAGGAGTAACGATAGGGCTGATTTATGGCTGTTAATGGTGCCATATGAAGCTCCTTTATTGAATAGGTCTACCAAAAAGTTATTACAGATGAAATAGGGGCTTCATAGGTATTTAAATTATTATCAATGCAAAATTGCCACCACAACTTGTACGAAACTGAATATTGACTCAAAGTACTTTGTGAAATGGATGATAACATTAAGTCAAGTGCGACCTCCGGGGCATTTAATCTTGCAAATGCTGTCCTGAGAGCTTCGCGGCCGCCAGGGAAAGACTGCCGTGAAGCGGGTGGCGCATTCTGAAAGGTGAATGTAAAAGATTCTCATCAGGATCAAAGAAAATTATATCTGAAATAAGCATTTTTTTAAGTAGAGGAAACCAAGCTTGCCCGGTCCAGTAGGGAAATACTAAAATACCAGTCGCCTTGTCGGTAATTATTTTCCTTAGGCATTTTAAGATAACCGAAAAAGGTGGGAAGGCATAAAACATCATGTTATGCCAACTCACAGTAAAAGCGTCCACCAGCATAGCTTCAGGATCTGGCTGCCAGGAAATATATTGACTACACTTGGCATTGGTGCGAGATGCGAACAAATCGACATTTGGGATACCTAGAGTGTGAATTATGCTCTGGTAAGCACTGTCCGATAGTTCCCACTCAGTATCCACGTTAATTTTTCGCGATTCCATGTCAGCGTCAACATTATCGTGTGTATTAATGTAAGATGCAAAAAGTGTTATGTTTCGCAATTCGCACCACTGCCAAATTTCTTTAGACAATTCATTAAGATGAGGGAAACGAACTCCTCCCATACGATTTATATAGCTAATCGCAGTGGTGTTGTCCACGCGGAGTAGAATAGAACAATTACAGTAGGTACTTGCAAAACTTTTTAAGGCCAGGAAAATAGCTAAAAGCTCTAATAGATTTATGTGGAAGTTTAGTTCTTCCTCCTTCCACCAACCGTTTGCTCTTTTGTTGCCGCAAACAGCGCCCCAACCAGTGTTGGAGGCATCTGTATAAATTTCGAGATCAAAGTTTTGGTTAGGCCTTAATGTTTGGTTAGCAGACAATATATTTCCCATCCACCACTGAAGGTCAGGTAATATTACATCTGTAAGTTTTATTTTAGCTTCATAATCGTCAAATTTGAGAAGGGCCAGATATTTTTGACGTTCTAGGGTTTTGGTATAAACCCAACCGTATTTTACTGCTGGGCAAGCTGAATTAAGTAACCCTATTAATTGAGATAATTCCCTTACAGAGCATTTTGGAAGTGAACAAAACTTTTTTAGTAAATGTATTATATGAAGTCGTTTGTCCATAGGCAAACTTAATGTCATATCCAATGTATTGTACATAAAACCTAAGAACTTGCAGGTTTGTTGAGGCTCAAGTGCGCTTTTTTTATAATTAATAATAAACCCCAAACATTTTAATAAGTGTATAGTTTTGTTAACATTCTTGTAACATTCTTCGTAAGAGTCACCTATACATAGAATATCATCAAGGTATATAACAGACCTATAGCCTCTATGTCGAAGATAATTGACTACTTCCTTCATCAACTTTGTAAAAACCCACGGAGCTACGGAAAGACCATATGGAATTGCGTTAAACTCGTATATCTGATCATCAAATTGGAAACGAAAATATTTGCGTTGTTTTTTAGATAAGGAATTAAAAGATATGCCTCTTTTAAATCTATAGTAGCCATAAATCCGGATTTAGGTACGAGTTTAGCTGCAGTTCTATGATCCTCCATTTTAAAATGAGGTGCAGAAATGAATTTATTCAGGGATTTTAGGTTTAAAATAAACCTTTTATCCCCATTGGGTTTAGATATCAAAAAAATTTTTGAAATGAAGTCATCGTGAGATCTTTGACATGAGGTAATAGCGCCAAGATCTAACAACTTGTTTATTGCTTGCAACATATCTTGTCGATCCTTATCGGCTATACAACTATCCGGAGTAAACGATTGTTTTACTTTCTTACTAAATTGGACAGTATAACCTTTCGATATCCACTTAAGTATAAGCGGATTATTCGAGATCCTTTGCCAACAATTATAAAAATACTGGATCCTGCCAGCATGTTGTACCTCTATTGTTGGTGAGCTGGGGCACGTTGTTTGTTCCCCACCGGTGGTTTTTGAGGAACAGCAACTGATTGGACTCTCCGAGGGGCCGAAGTTGTCTTCTTGTGACCCCCTCTCCCCCCTCTGGCCGACGGGAAGCGAGGAGGCCCTCCCCAGTTTCCCTGAGGGCGGGAGCGGCTTGTCGACGGCTGGTATGCAGGTATTTTTGGGATTGGTGCAGGCTTTTTTATTTGTAGTCCGTGTTTTTCAATCACCTTAGTCGCCTTTATTTTATCCGAAAGCTTTTTTCCAAAAAGCATGTCATCCCGCTCTACGTCTTGCATTATATGCAAAAAAGATTTGTCTAATCCCGGGTTGATGAATTTTTTTCTTGCTTCGGTTTCTGTGTGATGCAAATCACATAAAATGCGACAGCCATCGCTGAAAAACTTGATTGCCTGTACTCGATCTGTACTGTCATCGAATAGTAATTCTAGGCCCTTATTAAGGGCTGATATGCCCTGGCCCAGTTGTTGCTGGACTTCTTCTACCCTTTTATCCCGTGCTCGGGTGCCCTCGTTAATTGCGGCTGAGATTTCCGGGTTTAACTTAGGCGCCTGTAACAAGGAACAATTTTCCGGTACCTGATAGTCCTTAAGAAGCTTCGACTTAGCTTCCTTTTCTAACCCTTTTCTTAAAATTGGCAACCAGAGGCTGGCCAACTTTTCGTGGATTTTCGGACCGAACTGAGGGGCGTCCTCCGTAGCATCACCCAAAGCTGTGAGGATCTGCGGGTCCAATTCTGGGATAGCCGGTTGTTCAGGATCGTCAGTAGTTTTTCCAACCACTAAAACCTCATTTGTGCCTGTCTGACTCGAGATTTCTTCAAGGTCATGTTCAGCAAGGTCTAGATGGTCGATATCTAAAACAACAAAATGAGTAGGTAGATAAAAAAAATGTTTCCACTTATTTTTGTCTATTTAGCGCAAATTGCCATCGTGAGGATACACGATCCCCCTCCGGCATGCTACTATAGGTACCTAATCATAATATTTTTACAATAATCTCTTGGATGATTGCAAAATACCATCGTGATAACACACGGTTAACCTCCAGGTATAAAACTTGCCTTCGTGATGACACACGGTCAACCTCTAGGCTGGTAAGATATCTACCCCCACTGAACTAAAATCACTTCACTTATTAAATAGTATAAAATATGTAACTAACCTGAGTTTTCATCCGATTCCTCAGACGGTGACGAATAAATAATTCGTTTACGTCTGCGGGGTACATCTTCCTCCAACCTACGTAGTTTTCGTTGGTAACGTTCAATTTTTTCAAGCCTACTTCGCTTCGGCATGACTTCTCTTTTTTTTTTGGAACGTGCTATCACTGCCGCGCACGGAAAAAGAATGAGGTGATCGTTGAGCCACAGAGCTCGCTATAGGGATGCTAGTAAAAAAAAAAAAAAGGGGAATATCGATTTTAAAATCGATTCGATAAAACGTGCGTAGAATGCCGTGTAGGATAAAAGTACTACTTAGTTATTATTGTATCTTCGAATGAAGCGACGAAATATAATTATGTGTAGTAGTGTAGTAGTTTATGTACCGGTCCGTGATATCAGGATCCTAAGTTTGATTCTCGGGTCGAGCAAAAAGTATGTTTCGAATTTTTCGAACATAGCTCGGGTTTGTGATCACCGCACCGCATTAGGCAAGCGTGGTGATTAAGCCTAATCCCATCGTAGTAGCGATGCTTTAATTTCTGATGGAGTTCTGCCCTGCAGTGGGACAGTAGGTATAGGCTGATACTTTACTAAGCATATTCGAAAGATAAATAAAATATTTTTCCATTGACTAACTTGACATAGTTACCAACTCACTCACATCAGTCGGTTCTCGCCAGACATACATTTATGTCCAACAATATTTATTGGAATATCGTTTACTCTGTATCATTCCCTTCCAGTGGGTGTGCAATACTCTTAATATGTGCTATGTGCAGAACTCTTAACGTGGTGAAACCCAAAAGCCTTGTAAAAAGGTATAAAACAATTGGTTTTTGCATAGTGTCTGCTGTCTGGGCCTTACGATGTCAACACAACATGTGATATGAGCAGTGCTTTTAACATGTGCTATTGTGCAGTGTTCCATACATAACAGTAATGTGCTATGTGTAGTGCTCTTAACACAACATGTGCTATGAGCAGTGCTTTTAACACAACATGTGCTATGTGCAGTGCTATTTACACAACATGTGCTAAGTGCGGTGCTCTTAACAAAACATGTCCTATGTGCAGTACTTTTAACACAACATGTGCTATTATGCAGTGCTCTGAACACAACATGTGCCATGTGCTTTTAATACAACATGTGGTATTGCGCAGTGCTCTTAACACAACATGTGCCATGTGCTTTTAACACAACATGTGCTTTGTGCAGTGCTCTTATCACAACATGTACTATGTGCAGTGCTGTTAACACAACATGTGCTATGTGTAATTGTGCAGTGCTTTTAACACAACATGTGGTATGTGCAATGGTCCTAACACAACATGAGTGCTATTTGCAGTACCTACTTTGAACACAACGGGTGCTATGAGCAGTGCTATTAACACAACATGTGCCATGTGCAGCCTTTATCATGGCCTAAACGTACCCCGGGCTTCAAAACGCGAACTCCACTCAATAGTGAGGTATAAAGTTTTTGATTTTTTTATCTACTATTGAGAAGAATAGAATAGAAAAAGTTTATTTGGTACCAAAAATACATATATGTTGTACAGTTCAAAATACATATTGCTGTTGACTGCACGGACGTATATACTTATATATAGCTTTGACAAGGGGGAGGGACAATTCTGGAGTTGATACCGCCTCCCCCAACCCCCCCCCCCCCCTTGACAGGCAAGTGCAAAATCGGTGTTAGTCTAAAAGTGGAATATAACCTCAATGGGGGGGTCCGGACCCCCTGGACCCCCCTTATATACGTCCATGGTTGACTGGGTTGAATGTAGATACAAATTGTTTACGATACATAGGTAGGTATACGCAACGATTTCTTTGAAAACTTAGTTTTTCCTTTAACCTCTGGAACCCTACGCATTCACCCCGGTATCCAAACACAGGCTTTGTGTCCAAAATAGAAGGGTCGTTAAAGTTTGTTCCTCAATTAAGGGAAATACTTGTAAAATATTTAAATTTGTTTTAAATTGCTGTTCCCGATACAACAACCCTAAAGTTTCTCTCTTTGTTTGCTCTGATAATATTGAGGGTAGGGATGTACGGTTTTGAGTTTAGGGACGCATCGATAAAAACTGGGACAAGATGTGGCATGTTTTACTAAAATCGGGACATGATTGCGGTCTGCGGATTTAAGCTACGGTGCCACTAACATACCTATCACAAAAATCCCAGTTTAATCTGGTCTTGATTCCTTAGGAGTATGAAGGTAATGATAGTTCAGCAAATTCTGGATGATTCCTATTCGAAACCTAGGATGTTCTAAGTAAGCAAAACGATTCGAACCGACGCATTGTAACAATACTTCACGCGATTTATATTCTTGTAATCCGAAAGCGACAAACCTGACAAAGGAAGTAAAAATATGACAGCTGGTTGACGGATCAGAAGCTAGTTAATAAGAAAATGACATCTGGTTGACGGTTCAGATAATAGGTGATCAGAAAATGACATTTGGTTGACGGTTCAGTTAGTAGGTGATAAGAAAATGACATTTGGTTGACTGTTCAGTTAGTAGGTGATAAGAAAATTACATCTGGTTGACGGTTTAGATTGTATTACAAAATGATATGTGGTTGACGAGGCAGCTTAGTATGTAATTTGAAAATGACATTTGGTTGACGGTTCAGTTAGTAGGTGATAAGAAAATGACATCTGGTTGACGGTTTAGATTGTAGGTAATTACAAAATGACATGTGGTTGACGAGGCAGTTAGTATGTAATTTGAAAATGACATTGGGTTGACGGTTTGAAAGGTAGTTAGCCCGAAAATTACTTCTGGTTGACGGTTCAAACGGATTATAATTACCTAATGACATTTGGTTGTCGGTTGAGACGGTTGATAATAAGAACATTACATCTAGTTGACGGATCAGTGGGTAGGTAATCAGAAAATTACATTTGAGTTGACGGGCCAGGAAGTTGTAATTCAGTCCAAGGCCATAATTAAAAAAAAGGATGTAATTTTAAAATGACATTTGGTTTAGATGTGATTCAGAAGGTATTTAGCCCCAAAATGACATCTGGTTGGCGGTTCAAACGAAACGAAATTACCCACAGAGTACCTACTTGGTAATTACCCAATGGCATCTGTGTAACGGTTGAGACGGTAGATGATTTAAAACATGACATCTGGTTGACGGATCAGGGTAGGTAGGTAATCAGAAAATTACAGTTGTTTGACGGTTCAAAAGGAAGGTAATTAGAAAATGATATCTGATTGCCGGTGAAAACGGTAGACTACAAAATAATACCTATTTGGTTCACAAACCAGAAGGTAGATAAAATTTCTTTTTATCAATACTATCCATACAAATTGACTCGTGGAAAATGCTATCGATAGCTTATCGATAAGCAACACTAGTCCAGATTATCGCCGTGGTCTTGCCGGCAGTCCTTGGACCCCATTACTCGAGTTATGTGTTAATATATCAGAAGGGCCCTTCGGAGGGATTTCTAATTTAATTTCGTTTATAGTTGGCTACAGTTTGGCCTTAGGCTTAACACAGTATAGGTATACCTAGTACAGACGACTGAGATAGATAAATAAATAATTAAATTCACGCAACATCTAATACATCTAATACATTAACCTGACTCCGTAGAAAGTAGCTTAAGGGGCTATACGAATGAAACTAGCGCTACGAATGATTACAGACTTAGATAAAAGTAAATTGGATTTTTCAAGATGCAATCCTACTTACTACTATTATAAAGGCGAAAGTTTGTAAGTATGGATGTATGGATGTTTGTTACTCTTTCACGTAAAAACTACTGAATGGATTTGAATGAAACTTTACCACAATATAGCTTATACATCAGAATAACACATAGGCTACAATTTTTGAAGTTTCTACGAAAATGAAGTCCACGCGAACGAAGTCGCGAGCAAAAGCTAGTACAATATATAAAACACGCGACAAGTAACAACGATGTCAATTAATGCTAAAAGTGGCCGTTTTTAGCAACAATTAACATTGTTTCTCTGTTTTGTGTGCAATAAAAAGCATATTCGTTCATTCATTCATTAAAAAAAAATTAAAATGTCAGATCATCATCGCCATTACGTCATTTTATGGAATAAATAAACGCGTCAGTTTACGTCACTTGCAAACATTCTCGGTCCCGGGAACGTAACGTCAGGGCTATAAAAGTCGACGGGTACGGAATAACCTATGAGTAGCGATAATTTGGAGTTTCCAAACAAAAGGGTTCCGTAATCCATAAAGAGCAGGCAACAGTCGCAGTTAATAAATAAATAAATTGAGACAACATCACATACATTGTCCTGGTCCCAAACTAAGGTTTTCCCTTGTACTATGGAAACCAGAAACAACGAAGGAACTACAAACACCCAGACCCAACACAAATATCTGTTTCATCAACAAACATTTGTGTTGGTGCTGGAATCGAACCCGCGACCCTTGCGTCTCAACCGGCGTTCAAACCATTGCGCCAAATGGGTCGTCAAAAAGTCAAAGTTAGGAGGCCAATTCGCGGTTTTCGCCTTCTAAGTCGAGTCACAGAATACTTAATAGTATAAGTAGGAAAGCCCACTCATAGAAACCGTTTATAAACATCCATACTCCATAATCCATCCATACTAATATTATAAATGCGAAAGTAACTCTGTCTGTCTGTCTGTCTGTCTGTCTGTCTGTTACTCTTTCACGCCAAAACTACTCAACGGATTTAAATGAAATTTGGTATACAGATGATCTAGACCCTGAGAAAGAACATAGGCTACTTTTTATTGCGAAAAGGGGGTTGTAAGGGGTTAAAAGGGGGGGTAAAAAGTTACTTTTCCACGCGGACGAAGTCGCGGGCGGCCGCTAGTAATATTATAAAGGCGAAAATAATTCTGCTTGTCTGTCTGTCTGTCTGCTACTCTTTCACGCCAAAACTACTCAACGGATTTAAATGAAATTTGGTATACAGATAATCTAGACCCTGAGAAAGAACATAGGCTACTTTTTATTGCGAAAAGGGGGTTGTAAGGGGTTGAAAGGGGGGTAATAAGTTACTTTTACATGCGGACGAAGTCGCGGGCGGCCGCTAGTACAATATAAATATAAAATAAAGACTCAGGCTACCATAACATAAAGTTGAAATTCCTACCGCCCAGCGTTGAACATCTACTTATTCATACCTAGAAGTGCGTTCTCTTTCTATCGTAAGCAACTGTCGCGCGTGCGTCGCCGCTCGCTCGTGATTTCCTACTGATTAGCCCCTCTGGAGGGGCCGCCGCATGTACTTGCAAGTTCGATACCTACACGCGGAGTGGGACAGGCCTAGTCGAGTCGACTTCATTGAACGCACAACCAATAGGAGAACACAGATTACAGTCCCATCATAGTAGCGATGACTTGATTTCTATGATGGAGGCCTTTACCTTGCTGTGGGACATTTGTATACTTAATACTTCTCACAGCATCTCATACATTGACCAGACTCCGTACTAAGTAGCTTAAGCACTTGTGTTACAGATATCAGACAACAGAGGATCACAAATATATAACTCTTTTTTTATGTGATAGGTAGCAGGCGAGCAGGTAGATCACCTGATGGTAAGCAATTGCCGCCGCCCACGGACACTTGCAACACCAGTGGAGTTACAAGGGCGCTGCCAACCTTTTATCCCCTTCTCCCCCGAGTGGGCCTCCTCACTCACTCGGCGAAACACAGCACAGGGGCTGCTTCACGCCGGTTTTCTGTGAGGCAGTGGTATCACTCCGGTCGAGCCGGCCCCATTCATGTTTTTTTGAATTCAAATAAATAAATAATAAATAAATAAACACCCAAACACTGAAGGTTAATGATACTTTTGGTGGCAGACGAGCCGACGGATCAACTGTTGGTAAGCGATTACCGCCGCCCATGGACACCTGCAACACCAGTGATAATCCATCATGGCTTTCTACGGAACCCTATATTACCTACCCGGCACGCACTTGGCCGGTTTTCTTACCAACAAAGCAGGCATGAAATATGTACTGTTTTTATTACATGAGGATCTTGGCTCTCTTTTTACCTGACTATAAAACGGAAGGCAAACTCTACAATATGTGACAAGGATTGAATGGCATTTTTTTTTGCTTGATATCTAAGTATCTTAATAAATAGATAGAGAGATATATAAATAAATCACACCAATTAACCTGGTTTCAAACTAGGGCAACCCTTGTACTATGAGTACCAGGTGACGATAATTAACTGGGAGCGTCAACCCTACACCTAGACACCCAAGAAAATTTAGAAAATGTAGCTTCCTAAATTGACTTGACCGGGAATCGAACCCGGGACCTTCCGCGCTTCGGGCAAACACCTTAACCACTGCGTCATCGAGGCCGTCATGAGAAGAGTCATGTACCAAACAAGAGACACAAAAAACATGAAATAATTTACATAATTACAAAAACAGATCACATGGATTGAAAGAAAAGATAAACAAAACCTTCTATTCCCAGTTGCCCCTGCAAGGATTGCTGCCAATGGGAAAAAAAATCCCATTTGCCACCGGTGGCGACTGGGAAATTTATTATTGCCCCCACTTAAACTTCGCTGTTATAATTTACTCAAAACTTGCCCCTTATTTGATGATAATTAATTTAGGCTATTACGAAGTTTCTAACATGGTAAGAGGAAAGAGTATTGTGACAATAAGGTGGAGGCGGTATTGGTTTGAAATATCCTTTATTGCTTTTCTGGAATTAAAAGGTTAGTTCAATCTCTAGCTACCACAATCTGGGAGGACATTCCCTCCAAGTCCCTACTACTTAAAACGTGAGGTCTGGACCTTACTCTACTCCTCGCGATATCACAACTCAAATCCGAATGCGCTCCCGAGAGCGTGTCTGTTTATTTTTCAATGCATGACAGATTCCCATTATAAAATCAGCCATAAACGGTGGCCAGTATCAAAGGAGTTTACCATCGTTACAGTATGTACAGCGACGTTTAAGTAGGGGCAATAATTCCCAGTCGCCACCGGTGGCAAATGGGATTTTTTGTTCTCATTTGCCATTAGACAATCCTTGCGGGGGCAATTTGGAATAGACGACAAAAATAATACAAATAAGTAAATAAGTTGAATAGATCACAGGATCACAGTATTCTTAATTGCTTGTGTTAAATAGTTACTAAGAAATAAACAGACAGGGTTAAACCCTCCTCTAGCCAAGATTCATTGCCCCCCCCCCCCCCCTCCCATTCATTAACCTCCCAGGGGGGTTTATACTGGGGGAAATTAAACTGGCAGATATAGAGACTTTTATTTTCTAGTATGAAGTTCTAAGACAATTTTCGTATGTTACTAATAAAAGAGTTTAAACTTGCGAGACACAAACATTTAATAAAGTCGTCTCATCTCTTTTTTCTTTCTTTTTTTTATAATAGGAAGGCAAACGAGCAAGCGGGTCACCTGAAGGTAAGTGAACACTGCCGCCCATGGACATTAGGTACACCAGAAGGAGTGCGGATGCGTTGCCGGCCCTTTAGGAAGGTATAGGCTCGTTTCTTGAAGATTTGAATGTCGTACCGGTTCGGAAATACCGCTGCGGGAAGTTGATTCCACAATGAGGAGGTGCGTGGTGAAAACTGTCGAGTAAAAATGTTTGGGGTCAAATCGCCCGAAAAAAACTTGCCCGAGAATGACCAGCAGTGGCCGTTTTTAGCAATAATTAACATTATCGTTACTTGTCGCGTGTTAAAATATTGTATTGCATCTTGAAAAATCCAATTTACTTGGATCTAAGTCTGTAATGTTTTATTTTCTTCAAAAATATCATATTTTCGCTACAATCAGTGTAAATAGGTTGGCGGCGCTAGTTTCATTCGTATAGCCCCTTAATGGTATGGATGGAATCCTACTTAATGACGTGTAGTATGACATTCCGCCATGTTTTTCATAACCAAAATCACGAGAATTGGGGGCCAAAACAATATCATTTAACCCTTTAGCTTTGTAGTCAGGTAAATCCAGATCCCATCAAAAACATTACCTACTTGTCAAAAAAACCAAGTCTCGCAACTACCGTAAAAAGTGGTGAGATCCATGTTTTGCTAAGTCGGTTATTCATTTATTGACTTGGCAATCACACAATATATCTCACAAGTAATGCATTAAATTGATTCGGAAAGTGGTGAGAACTCTATAGGTTCTAGGTCTGCTAGAAGTGCCTTAGAATTTTGATGATCGGTGAGTCAGTGAGTGACAAAGTTAAGAAACTTTGGCCCGTTATAATTCTTAAACTACTGGTTCAAATTGATTGAAATTTTAAATATACCGTGTCTTTACAATGTCTGCATGGTTACTGAAAATTCAGTCTTCTAGTTTATTAATTTTTTTAATTGCTTTGAGAAAAGGATGGTACGGCGTGCCGCTTTTCTGCTTGACTTGGTGGGGGCACTACCGTGCCCCCAGAGCTAAATATATTAAGAAGCATTGCTATTTTAGTAATACTAGCAAAAACCACAAACTAAGGCTGATAGTGTACCAAGAGTCTATTAATATCAATTTTCTCATCCATTTTTCACTCGTTTCAGGACCGCACTTAGCTGAAAACTGCTGAATTTCACGTGCAGTGTTTTCACACAGTGCAAGCTTACACTGAAAGAGTTTCCTAGAGTATTATACAGGGTGTATCTGTAAACATTTACATCCCTTTAACCACGTGTTCTGTTTACCATTCTGAACAACATTATTTGAATGATTTTTCGTGAATTTATTTCATCATCAACATCACCATTTCAGTCAATAGACGTCCACTGCTGGACATAGGCCTCCCCCAAAGTTCTCCACACAGATCGTTGAGTGAAGGCCACGTGCAGGAGGACCCACGATCTGGTGAAGGTAGCTGGAGTTCCTTGGATGCGGGTGGCACAGGAATTTATTTAATCACTAGTGGCCCGCCCGTGCGGTGTCCCTACTTAAAATGCTACTTAAATCATCTGCTAAGATGCAAAGGGCCTAATTTAGTGGCCCGCCTTCACTTCGCTTCGGGACCGTAATTCAGAAATGAACTAATAGATGGCGCTGTGCTAAATTACATCGCGCAAGCGTTTCGTGTTTTCGGTTTTCGGTACCTATAAGCAAGTCGTTGTCTATAGAAGTTATCTCTATATAAATAGTATAGTTTTATAAATAAAACTTATTCCAATAGAATTAAGTGGAATCTTAGGCTAATAAAATAATGAAAACTAACATTCTACATGCCAAAAGATTTTAGTCCCTTCCCCGCTATTTTGTGTTGTCACAAAAACGACCCGCATTTTCACCGCGAAAGCTTTCGTGTGCTTTCGTCCCATTTTAGTGGCATCACAATATAAAGATACCCAGTAGGAATAATAGACAGAAAACCGGCGTGAAGCAGCCCCTATGCTGTGTGAGTGAGGGTACCGGAGGCCCACTCGGGGGGGAAGGGGATAAAAGCTTGGCAGCGCACTTATAACTCCACTGGTGTTGCAAGTGTCCATGGGCGGCGGTAATTGCTTACCATCAGATGATCCGCCTGCTCGCCTGCTACCTATCATAATAAGTCAAAAAGGTTGGTGAAACCTAAAAACGTCACTTGAGAATGACATAAGTGACTTTAACAGATTTGACAGTGACGTATCTGTCGTAGATTTATTGGTCTCGAATTCCAGTTTGGTGTTACTTTGTGCAGTGAAGTGCCGCAGGGTGGTATTAATATAATAATCATTGAATTGTGTCGTTTTTAACACTGCTATTGTGTGTCGAGTGAGTTGTCGCGTGAACAATTTGCTTTGACCTAATAGAGTCTTAAAACCTACGGCTTTGTTAAAAATAGTCTCCACAGAATCCTTAGGCCATTAAAACGCTAAACACCGGCGTTTTATTGAGTGACTGTGACTTCGACTGACTTCGACTGTTGACTACACTTTATCAAACTCACTTGACATTGGCAAAATTAAATGTGTCATGAACACAATACAGGCCATATATTAAAAAAAAAAGAATTCCAGTTTAGAGTATAGATCAAAACAAGGTGTGCAAACAACAGACTACTCTCTACTTAAGCACTGTGTTGGTATATTTCAGTGAATTTTTCACGTCGGCCGGTCCCAGGGCGAAGTTAAAAGGGTTTATGTCTGTGCCACTCTCATTTGTGGAGTGCATTACCTCACTGTGAGGTCGGGAGGGATATAAAAGGTCACAGACAATTTTATAAACACATCTGAAGAACAAATTAACGCCAAAAATAGGAACAAATGAATGTCGAAAAAAATAAATGAAAGTCAGAAATAAATGAAAGAAAATTAGAAATAAATGCAAGAAACAAATTAACGCCAAAAATAGGAACAAATGAATGTCGAAAAAAATAAATGAAAGTCAGAAATAAATGAAAGAAAATTAGAAAGTATCTCTTTCCACTGCTTTAACCCATTGCCAACACGCTGTTTTCTCTCCTCTACCTGAAGGTAGTCTGGAAGAAATCGCTAAAAGCGATAACACCGCCTTATTGTAATTTCTGTGCAATCCTACTACTATTATAAAGGCGAAAGTTTGTATGGATGTATGGATGTTTGTTACTCTTTCACGTAAAAACTACTGAATACTGTCTGGATTTGATTGAAACTTTACCACAATATAGCTTATACATCAGAATAA
Organism: Cnaphalocrocis medinalis; assembly: GCA_014851415.1. Classification (NCBI taxonomy): domain Eukaryota; kingdom Metazoa; phylum Arthropoda; class Insecta; order Lepidoptera; family Crambidae; genus Cnaphalocrocis; species Cnaphalocrocis medinalis. Next base: position 4,678,721 of record CM026303.1, on the reverse strand, counting down.
TACATAGGCTACAATTTATAAAAATATATTGTGTGGATTGTCCAAAATATGGCGGTAAGTGTCAATAATTAACTCCACGCGTACGAAGTCGCGGGCGGCCGCTAGTAAAGAATATATATCTAAAGTAATAAAAGAAAATCAGAAAAATGAAAGAAAATCAGTAATAAATAAAAGAAAATAAACAATAAATGAAAGAAAATCAAAACATAAACAAACGAAATGATGTAAGACAAATTAATGTTGGAGGGGCGTGTAAATAGCCTATTAGGCCTCCAGGCGGGGAACAGAACTCGTACCTAGGTAAAGCGGATCGCGGGGAGATGAAGACTGCAGGGCTTACCTGAAGCTGCGTGGTGACCGCTCTTCCGTTCTTCGGGCGTCGCACCGCACAGAGCACATAGATAAAAAGTCACACACACGAACAGTCACAAAATAATAATTATAAATTTATTATGTAGCGGCGCGGTGAAAAAATAAGTGTCGCGGGAGCGCAATCGAAAACAGAAGAAGAACGAAAAAAAATAAGTTTTTTTTATGGAGTGACAGCGGTAATAGATAATAAAAAGAAGGAAAGTTCCGCGAAGGTTGGTCGCTCTGGTGTGCAGCGCTAACCCTAGGTTCGGCATCGCGGACCACACACCAGCTCCATGGGACGAGGTAATCCCCGAGCCCATTACAGCCAATCCCCCGCTTTCCGTAGGCAACTCGCCTAACCAAATGTTGAAAAAAGACAAACGAATCTCAGAAAAAATAAACGTGTGATTGGAAGAAGAAATAAATGGCGGTAAAATAAATACAAATGAAAGGCAGAAAAAATAAGTGATTTTCATGAATAGCAAGTCAAACAGAAAAAATATGAAAGGAAAACATTAATATTTACGTTAGTATTTACATTAAAGGCTTGTAAAGATATTTTATCTATATCGCAACACCAGTAGGCACAAGTGCGATGCCAAACATTTAACCCCCTTTCCCCCAATTGGGCCTCCGGTACCCTCACTCACTCTGCGAAAAACAGCGCAGGCACTGCTTCACGCCGTTGTATTATTTCGGTCGAGTCGGCCTCGGAAGCGTGGCTCTCCTTTTAAAACCTTTTACCCCTCGACTAAACCAATGCAGAGTTCGCCAACCTTTGCGTGAGAATAAGACATACAGACAACATACAGACACAGACTAAATAAATATGTACAAGAAAAATAAAACGAACTTCTTTGCTTCGCAACGAAATTGCCATATTTTTCTCACCAGGGTTTATTTACTTTTGTGTATTGTTAAGTTCATTTTAGGGGGATAACGTAGTGTTGGACGCCCTGCGACAAGATGGGATGACGACATTCGAAGGCTGGCTGGAGTGAGCTGGATGAGAGTGGCCGAAAATCGGGAGCGGTGGCGTGCATTGGGGGAGACCTATGTCCAGCAGTGGACGAGCGTGGGTTGCTGAAGATGATGGGCCTCAATCGGCATGAATGGGCCGGCTCGACCCGAGTGAAACCACAACGTCACAGAAGACCGGTGTAAAGCAGCGCTTGTGCTGTGTTTCGCCGAGTGAGTGAGGGTACCGGAGGCCCAATTAGAGGGTTAAAGTTGAGCAACACACTTGTCATCAGGTGATCCGTCTGCTCGTCTGTCATAATACCAAACGTCAAAGTCAAAAGCAATGTGAAGTACGCACATCAAGGACTATGAAACACGGCAAATGTAATTTTATCAACAGCTTAGTATGGAAAGCGATCTGTATCGCGAATTTTGACGACTTCTTGGTACAAGTGGCAAGTGGGGTGAATGACCTTTATTGCAAGTCTAACTGGCACGAAGTATAAATGCCACAGTTACCACAAAATAAATACACACAGAAAGTAGGCTGCCCACTAAGAGCTAAAAACGTGTCATGTACTCACGCATGCGCACTAACGGGGAAATACGCCTTTTCGACCACATTAATCCTAGCCTATAACATAAGATTGTCGAACTGTCGAGGTCTGTGGTAGAGGCCGCGCGCTTATGTACTCATGCCGGGCAACAAACCCAGCATATGTCAACGAACTCTTCTAAATTCAAAATCAGGCTGAGTCTAACTTCTGTGTGTAATTATTTTGTGGTCTAACTTCTGTGTGTAAATATTTTGTGGTATCAGGCAGAGTCACTACCAAATGCGCCATCCGGCCAGTCAAATGTATTTTCTTGGGTTAATATAGGTGACTAAATTTCATGGGGACTACGGTGCGGCGACCTCCTCGTGTGGCCTCTCCGGTAGTATATTCTTTCTGTTTGGAACTGCTACCAGAGGGGTCCTGGTGTCCCTGGGCAACGGCGGGTAGCAATTGGCTTATCGCCATATTGCTACCCGACGGCTGACAGCTGCACTTTGAGGCCCAGCTCTGTCTGGGCCGGGGCCCTGTCCGGCGTCCTGTGAGGATCTCCTTCACTTTGGGCGCACCTTGACGTGGGCCCCACCGAGTGGGGCGCCTTCGGGCGCCACCCCCCACATCTTTTGTGGGGGTCTTTAGTTGCTGGTCTGCGCTGCGTCCCACAGCCAGTGGGATGCAGCAAAGGCCGGCTAACCCCACCTCTCCGCCCAGCGACCGACTGCGCAATCCAGCGTAGCCGGCCGTGGGGCTGTCTGGTGGGGCAGTTTTTTGGAAGCCTGCAGGCACTCTCCCCCACCTTGTCCTGCAGCCAGCAGGGTGTGGGTTTGTGGAGAGTTCTGCAGGAGCCCATGCCCGCGACGCCCGTATCGCAATCCAGCGATGCGGGCGCCGCCCGGTTGGGGCTTTGTCGGAGGGCAGTGGGAGCTGCTCTGGGGGCTTTAAGCCCCGGGAGTCGGAAAGAGGCCGTACTGGCGTGCCTTGCTGTCCATGGGTGGGTCTGCGGTGATGAGGTTCGTCCTATTTCCCGCTTTCCCACCCCGAGCCTGGATTTGCCGGGAAAAGTCGCAGAGTGTTTAGTGGGTATGCCCTTGAACGGCCTCTGATTAGCAGAGACCCAATCCAGGGGAGAGCCCCACACTACCTGGTCGTCTCCCAGCGGCCGGGTGTGCATAAGGCGGCATTCACTCTGCGTGAACAAAACAAAAAAAAAAGAAGGGGACTAAATTCCACAGTTCCGCCAGAAATTCTTTGTTTTCCTTGACTTTTTCGAATTACACCCAACCAGGTATAAAAGACATGGGTAAGATAAACTATTTGTGATACTGTAATAGGTATTTTATATGGACATAGCTGAAATTCTTGTAAGGTAGAGAAAATTTGTCGTATTAAAAAGGGTTAGCTGATCCTTGTTAAATATTTTAACCCTGTATACAAGTAGTGTGAGGGTACTGGAGGCCCAATCCAGTAAAGAGGGGTTAAAAGGTAAGCAGCGCACTTGTGACACCACTGGTGTTGCAGGTGTCGCTTACAATCAGGTGATCCGTCGGCTCGTCTGTCACCTAGGTATGTCTTCTATACTCTTTATAAAGAGATAACTTCTATAGACAACGACAAGGCTTATAGGTAAACCGAAAACACGAAACGCTTGCGCGATTTAATTGGACACAGCGCCATCTATTGCTTCATATCTGAATTACGGTCCCGAAGCGAAGTGAGGACGGGCCACTATCATTAATAAAAAGGCGATTGTCTAATGATTTTAGTACCGGCCAGTATCGGGCCGTGATTTCGGGGTCCTGGGTTCGACTCCCGGGTCGAGCAATAGTATGGTTAGAATATTTCGAACATAGCTCGGGTTTGTGATCACCGCACCGCATTAGGCAAGCGTGGTGATTAAGCCTAATCCCATCATAGTAGCGATGACTTGATTTCAATGATGGAGGCCTTTGCCCATGCAGTGGGACAGTATATAGTTTCATACTTTACTTAAGAATATTGTAAATACAATTAGCAAAATTTTAAAAACAAGCTTTAAGCACAGCGGAAGTCGTAAGCTCGGAAGCTCCGAGAAATAACTTCCAGCGCGTGACCTTATCACGAGGAGCTTCGAAAACTCGGCTCAAATAGAGAAGTGGTAATGTCGATAACATTATAACGATAGTTCAATAGTGGTAATTTTGAAAACAATTATGACCAGAAGATATTTTTTAAACAAATATAAAAATGTGTCGGTTTAAATAAAACAAAATGTATCTAAGTAAATAATAATTAATTACGTATGTAATATTAGATTCTGTTTCTTTTAGAAAATTATTCAACGATAATTGAATGTTTATTTCACAAAAGGATTTTTCACAAGGCGATCTTTTTATTCTTCTTACAAAGAAATAGATTTATAAGGACAGATCTATATATACGTATTTGATATTCTTCATGGAAGTTGACATTGTAAACTAGTGTTTATATTTTTTTTTTTGCCCTCTTCAATGATGACTGTGTTAATTATTCAATTATTTCTTAAAGATAAAGATAAATAACATATATTTGATAGGCACACACGACACACATATTACAAAGCTGGCTAAAAAAAAATAAACTAAAACTAAAACAACAAAAAAAATATCGAACAATACAAATTGCTATTGTCCATAGATAATTTTTGTCATAGTGGCGCGCCCCAAAAAGCTCACTCAGTTAAAACCACAATTTGAGATTTGGTGACTTAACGTCGTAAGGCCCATATAGCAGACACAATGGAAAATTAAATCAAATCAAATCAAATATCATTTATAGCTTTAGTTATAGGTTAGTACATCTAAGTTCTTAGTTTATGATGAAATGTGATGTGTGTAATAAAATCTTGTGTTTGTTCGATATCTGTATTCAAGTAGGTAAGTAGGTATTATATTTGTGATCCTCTGTTGTCTGATATCTGTAACACAAGTGCTTAAGCTACTTAGCACGGAGTCAGGTCAATGTTTGAGATGTTGTGTGAATTTATTATTTATTATTTAGGTCTTTTAAAAGGCTTTTGGGTCTTACGACGTTAAGGAAGGGCCTTCCTGGCGCTGGTATTATAGGAGACCTGTAGCAACGTTAGGCCTTAAAATAGCAAACAAATTGCAAGTTATACAATAAACTAGACCGAAACTTAAAAGGTAGCTTTTCAAGCACGGCGGAAATCATAAGCTCGAAAGCTGTGAGAAAATAACTTTCGGCGCGTGACCTTATCAAGGAGCTTCGAAGCTCGGCGAATAAGTAGTGTTGGTAGGTTGTCGATAGTTTCTTGAACTTTTATTCATTTCAATTATATTCAATTTACTTTATTTGCATACAATACAGTATAGACCATGTGTTTAATCAAATACACACGTTCACATGTTTAACTAAAATTGTAGCATGCAAATGTAAATAATACTATCAAAATGTTCCATCCAAAAAGTATTTAATGTCATAAATGTTTTCTTAAGTCTTCTTGTGTTATATTTGATAGGTGGCAGAAAAGTAGATGGGTCACCTGATGGCAAGCGATTGCCGCTGCCAACACCCACTATTCCTCTAGTAACAAACCGCCAACTTTTTCCCTTCCCCTCAAATTAGGTTTCTATCTATTTTATCAATCGCTTTGTTTAAACACATTTGTATCATATGCAAACGCAATTTGTAAAATATTTTTTTGCTGAGTGTGATTACTGGAGTCTTAAAACCGGCAAATAATGTTAAAAGCAGACTTGAAAGAATACGTAGGTCGATAAAACGCTAAACACCCACGTTTTATTAGGTGACCGTGACTTTCACTAACTTCGATAGTTGACTACCAACATTATATTAATAATTTCACGTGAGATTGGCAAAGTTAGCCTCATAAAGAATGGTAGCGCCATATTAGGGAAATAAACTACGTTATATTGTCTTATAAAGAAACTATTAAATAAGTATTTTGATACCATAACTTTGATCTCAATTTAGGGAATAAATGGTTAGTAAGTATGTTATAACAAAATAAAGAGAATGTCGACACATGAATAAGGGACCATTCGAAAGTATTAAGTAAGTAGATTTTTTTGGAAATTGAACAGCAAAAATGATCGAAATAATATAATTTTTCTTCTTTATTTCAATTCTATATGCCACTTAAAATACATATAAGCAAGTTTTCAGAAATCTAATAAAAATTCGAGTATCGATAGTTCAAAATAATCTACTTATATTTATTTGAACATCACTAGCTACAAAAGGCTTTTCTCATCTGCAATTTTACAAGATGGCGTTTTGAAATTAGGGTCTATAAGGTGTATGTGTAGAAAAAAGGGACGATTCAGCCCTTAGGGAAAAGGTATGTAGTGATGTACCTTGATTTGTCGACTGTTGTTGCGAAATGATTCTTACCTGTAACAGAATAAAAATTAAATTAGCATAACTAGGTTGATATCTTAGCAATATGAGAAGTAAATAAATAAATCTATACTATTTATAAAGAGATAACTTCAATGGACAACGACAAGGCTTATAGGTAAACCGAAAACACGAAACGCTTGCGCGATGTAATTATACACAGCGCCATCTATTGGTTCATTTCGGAATTCCAGTCCCGAAGCGAAGTAAGGGCGGGCCACTAGTACTTCATATAAACTTAAAAAAATTAAAATAATTCGCTTGTGACCACGGCTGTTTTAACGCAGTCGAAACGTCAAGCAGTAAGTGCTAGAATGTATTTATTAAATTTCGTCGCGTTTAGTCCCGGTTATATGAGGTATTTGTAACGCGAAAGTTTAAAACATAATAATTTGTGTTGGTGTCAGTTCGTCATTTATTGCCAACCCTGGCGGAGCCCCGTCCTCGGCTGAAGAGGTCTCGAGGCCAGTGAGTGAGGGCCCTCAATACTTCAAGGTCAAGATTAAGATGCATATGCATTTTAGTTTAAGATTCTGATGGCTTTTTGCTATGGCAACTCTTATGGACCGTTAAATTTTCGTCGTTTTTATCACAAATATTTTGTGGTTTTTATCGCGAAGCCCTAACCAACCCTTTATGGGGCTCTACCGATATGTTAGACACCATATTTTAAACTTTATGTATTGGAGGTAAGGTCTAAAACCAATGAATTTCACTTATACCTAGGTAATTTAATTGGTTAATTGGTATGAATAAGAGACAATAGAAAAATCAACTGTTCCATACAAAAAAAAATATCTACCCAGCAAAAATATACAGGGATCCTAACAGAGGGTCACAAATATAATACCTACTTAAATAAAAATTTACGCCCAGACACTGAACAAACACAAGTGTTCAATATTTGGCCAGAATGGAGATCGTATGTACCACCTTTAAGCAGGCAAGGTTTTTTTTTTTTCAAACTAGAGGCGGCAAACGAACAAGCGGGTCACCTGCTGGTAAGTAATCACCGCTGCCCATGAACATCTGCGAGATCAGAGAAGTCGCTGGTGCGTGAAGGTAGATACTACCAAATACGCCATCCGGCTAGGCAATCTAAGCTTAAAAGGTATTACCTACTTGTTATGTGGTTTTTAATTTCAATACAATCATCATCAGCAACCCACACTCGTCCATTGCTGGACATAGGTCTGCCCTAACGCACGCCACCGTTCCCAATGTTCGGCCACTCTCATCCAGCCCACACCAGCCAGCCTTCGAATGTCATCATCCCATCTTGTCGCAGAGCGTCCAACACTACGCTTACCGAGTCAATCTCCACTCAAGGACTTTATGGCCCCAACGCAATACAATAATTTATAGCAAAACTATAAGTGCTTACTAATAGATGTTTCAATATTATGAAGAACTGTGGGAGAGCCACGCTTCGGCATGAATGGGCCGGCTCCACCGGAGTGATACCACTGCCTCACAGAAAACCGGCGTGAAGCAGCCCCTCTGCTGTGTTTCGCCGAGTGAGTGAGGGTATCGGAGGCCCACCCGGGGGGAAGGGGATAAAAGGTTGGCAGCGCACTTGTAACTCCACTGGTGTTGCAAGTGGCTTACCATTAGGTGATCCGCCTGCTCGTCTGCTACCTATCACATAAAAATAAACATGTTATGCACACTATCGACTTGCGTGTCCAATTCTTTATATTTCTTTACGGTTAGTAAAAAATATTCGAATAAGTAAGCAAAGGGCTATTTCCGTCCACACACTGTTCAATGGACATTAGCTTTTGACCTCCACTAATACCCGTTAAGCACGCTCAAGGGCAACCACTGGAGACACTAGCGCCGCCATTTTTTTATAAGTAAAATTTCGATCATCTAATTAAACCACTGCTGGGCAAAAAATAAACAAATTTTCAATTTATTTATTTATTTATTTGTCACACAAAACAGAGTTATTTGCAGTGTTTTCATTATAGGGAAACATACTTAATTAAATAACTTTAAGCTGTAACTCCACTAGCATGTGTGAACAGCATTGTGGCAAACCGACCTCATTAGATATAATTCTTTTTTTTTTAGTTTGGTTTTGTTTTACGCTTTGACGTTTTGTGTTCTGTCATAATTATTGATTTACGGTACGTACATGATTATATTTTTATTTTACAAAAATCTGCTTTTATGCTATTTTCTCCACTTTTCCCCTCGCTCGCTTACAATTTGGTCCTTCTCCACAATTTTCCGAACCAGTTTTTCAACATTCTAAATTCTAAATTTTCCAAAATTTTTCCGTGACCGATGCCCATCACGAGGAGTCAATCGAAAGCTCCGATGGCTTCGCAGTCTATCTCTGAGGCAAATCCGCGTGCCTCAAGCGAGGGCGATCATGATTTTCACGACGTTTGTAGTGAAAATAGCAAGAAAACCGCTGTTTCGTCTGTGTCTACCGCGACTTCGGAAGCGCGCAAGTTGGCCGCGGAAGCACGCGCGGGCCGGCGCCAGCTAGAGCGCCAGCGCCAGCTTGCTGCTCAGGAGCGCCAGCTCGCCATTCAAGTGCAGGAGCGCCAGCGCCAGCTTGCTGCTCAGGAGCGCCAGCTCGCCATTCAAGAGCAGGAGCGCCAGCGCCAGCTTGCTGCTCAGGAGCGCCAGCTCGCCATTCAAGTGCAGGAGCGCCAGCGCCAGCTTGCTGCTCAGGAGCGCCAGCTCGCCATTCAAGAGCAGGAGCGCCAGCGCCAGCTTGCTATTCAGGAGCAGGAGCGCCAGCGCGAACTTGCCGCACTTGAGGAGCAGGTCGAGCGAGACGAGCTGCGAGCGGAGCTGGCCGCGATTGAAGCGGAATCCGGTGCCTCTCGTGGATCGCGCAGGAGCCGCTGCTCGTCTCAACGAGTAGAGTCGTGGGTAAGCGAGACAGCTCGCTCACAGGTAAAAAATATTACTTCTACTAGTAAAACGTGTCACACAGAACCGACCTTACCCGACGCTCACGCACATCTTGGACAGTTACGTGTCACGCAAGATGGAGCAGAAGGGCTCGCGTCTAACGTGTGTGTAGAACGTACCGAAAACCATCAGCACGATGCTCACGGGGTTTTCGACCTGCCACGTCTGGCAGACGTTTCATCCGAGGCCCGAGCCGTGCACGCAAACGTACCGAATGACCGCACCACTTTTTCACCCAACGATGTAAGCAATATGCTTAGGGCAATTGCAGACACGGCCACTACTACGAAGGCTCTTGTACATAACCAGACCTTAAAAAAGGTACAACATGTTGAGTTGCCACCATTTTCGGGCGACCCGTTACATTGGTTGCAATTCAAACGTATTTTTGACACAACTAAAGCGCTCTACTCTCCGCTAGATAATGTGATTCGGCTTCAACACGCGCTGCGCGGGGCGGCGCGCGAGGCCGTGGCGTCCGTGCTGCTGTCGGCCGAGGCGCCCGAGGACGTCCTGGGGTTGTTGGAGCAGAATTTTGCGCGGCCGGAGGTTATAGTGTTCCACGAGGTGGCTTCCCTCAAGAACTTAGCCAACCTTACGCTCGACTTGAAGGGTGACTACGACACGTACGCGATGCTGGACGACGGCAGCACCGCCACCCTCATTGACGCGGCGGTGGCCGGTACTATAGGAGTGGCGGGTCCTGCAGATTCGATTAAAATAAATGCGGTGTACCCGGCGGCTGCGGATGCAATCATTCACGAGCATTACATGGACGATTTCATCGGCAGCCGCGACGATGTCAGCGAAGCTGCTCGCCTTGCCTCTGATATAGTCACGCTGCACAGGAAGGCCTGTTTTGAAATGAGAGGCTGGGTAACAAATGATAACAGGGCGCTAGAGCTTGTCCCGTCTGAGCTTCATGCGACACCCACTTCGGAGGTACCTTTAGGTCAATCTGAGACCCCGATACGCGCTCTAGGGGTTATTTGGTACCCGAAAGAAGACTGCATAGGATTCAGAACAGGGCTAACTGATGATTTTACAATAGAAACGCCTTCGTTGACTAAGCGTAAGGCGCTTTCGCACTTGATGCGAGTGTTCGACCCCTTAGGACTTCTTGCGCCCATTGTTATAAAGGGTCGGATACTTTTTCAGTCGCTCTGGCGTAGCAATGTGGGTTGGGACGATCCACTTTCACCATCAAACACCAAGCTGTGGAATGATTGGTTTCTCGAACTAAGCTCCGTTGGACAAATCCGCATTCCACGCTGCTACGCAGGAGTTGATATTCTTGAACGGGAACTTCACATTTTTGCTGATGCCAGTGAGCTTGCATATGCATGCGTCGCTTATTGGCGCTTTATACTACCGGATGGTAGTTTCAGGCTTTCTCTTATTGGGAGCAAGTCTCGAGTCACCCCTCTTAAACCCGTTTCGATTCCACGATTGGAGCTCCAAGCGGCTCTTATCGCTTCACGCTTCGCCGTTACGATCAAGGAGAGCCACCGGAATACAGCCGTACGTACATTTTACTGGAGTGACTCGAGAACTGTTCTTAGTTGGCTCCGTGCCGACGCTCGCACGTTTAGGCCTTTTGTGGCCCACCGCGTCGGTGAAATCATTGAGAATACCAACGTTAGTGATTGGCGGTGGGTCCCAACGGACTTGAACGTCGCAGACGATGCGACGAGGGTTCGATCATTTGAATCTTCGTCTCGATGGTTCGTTGGCCCTTCTTTTTTACTCGAGCGTGAGGAAGTATGGCCAACTGAACCAACATCCGAGGCCTCACCGGTTCTCACAGAGTTGAAGACAGCCAACATGTGTGAAGTGGTGGGTTTCACTTCAGCCCGAGAGCTCTTGCCCACGCCCATCACAGCTGACCCAGCTCGTTTTAGTGATTGGACGCGTCTACTAAGGGCAACCGCGCGAGCTCATCAGGCCGCGATGAAATTTAAAAGCCTTTTGGGAACCCAAAATCAAAATTCAAAATCTCGAAGTGCCGTTTCATCCATACCTTCACAAAGTCGTTCATCTGCTCATGGTTCATCATCAGGTAGTAGGTTAGTGCAGTCTACGTCAACTCCGTCCAAGTTTCCAGCGCTCACTGCTGAGCTTATCAAAACTGCTGAACAGCACATATTGAGGCGGTGTCAACTTGATAGCTTCGAAGAGGAAATAAGCTGTATTTTGGCATCTCAAGAAGTCCCTAAAGGAAGCTGTCTATTGAAACTTTCGCCAGCTCTTGATGAGGATAGTGTGCTGAGGTTGGCTGGACGTGTTCACAGAGCTCCGAATATTACCCCGAGCACGAAGAGACCTGTTCTACTTGATGGTCGGCATCCAGTAGTGCGACTACTGGTCCACAGTTTCCACAAGAAAATGGCACATGGAAACAACGAAACCGTGGTGAACGAAATGCGGCAAGCGTCAAGCAGCAAGCTGGATCCTTCGATTGCGTCCTACAGTAAGAACCGTTGCCAAAAGCTGCCTGTTCTGTCGCATACGGAAAACGCCAACGATGTCTCCACCCACTGCAGATCTACCTGCTGAGCGCCTGGCACACCACCATAAGCCGTTCACCCACGTCGGCCTTGATTACTTTGGCCCACTGGAGGTGACAATTGGACGCCGTAGAGAGAAGCGTTATGTTGCTCTATACACGTGCATGACAGTCAGAGCAATTCATTTTGAAATCGTCAACAGTCTTTCCACGGATTCAGCAATCATGAGCTTGCGTCGCTTCATCGCACGAAGAGGCTGCCCCGAGACAATCATCTCTGACAACGGGACGGCGTTTGTTGGAGCGAGCAAGGTGTTGAAGGATTTCTTCGGAGCTGATGTCGAGGAGTTCGCGGCAACCCACAACATCGTGTGGAAGTTTATTCCTCCCGCTTCGCCTTCTTTTGGTGGCTGTTGGGAGCGGATGGTACGTTCCGCCAAGACGGCACTCAGGGTCACACTGAATGAAAGAGCGCCGAAAGAGGAGACTCTGCAAACGCTGCTGTTAGAAGTAGAGGCCATAATCAATTCTCGCCCTCTGTGCCACGTCAGCGTAGAAGCCGAAGATCAGGAAGCACTGACTCCGTTCCACTTTCTCATCGGTCAGGCATACACATCCAGGAACCCGAGGCTCTGCGACGATGTGCTGGTGGGAAGAGCAGAGTGGAAGAAAGCCTCGCGTTTAGCCGACTTCTTTTGGACGCGGTGGGTGCGAGAAGTCCTGCCACTTTTGCATGAGCGACCACCAGGGACGAATTCACTAAAATCAGTGAACATTGGGGACGTGGTTTGTATCGCTGATGACTCCCTACCACGAGGTGCATGGCCCAAGGGGCGAATTACCCACGTCTACCCTGGCCGGGACGGAGTTGTTCGGGTGGCGGATGTCCTGACCAAAGGGGGGACTTTACGTAGGCCCATAAAAAAACTTGTAAATATTTCTGTATAATATTTTCACTTTCATTTTCGCCTTGCTTTATCATAACGGTTTGTCACATTTTCCTACTTTGCGTATTTGCATACGAGGGGGGAGAATGTGGCAAACCGACCTCATTAGATATAATTCTTTTTTTTAGTTTGGTTTTGTTTTACGCTTTGACGTTTTGTGTTCTGTCATAATTATTGATTTACGGTACGTACATGATTATATTTTTATTTTACAAAAATCTGCTTTTCTTGCGATTTTCTCCACTTTTCCCCTCGCTCGCTACAAGCATGATTCATTCTTCAGTTTGATCCAGATATCTGTCAGGATTCGAGGGCCCCGTGAGCTTGAGGGCCCCAGCGCGCTGCCGAAAGTGGCAGTGCAAATATCGACAATGAGAGGGCATCCGAAGATGCACAAGCCGGGCGTAGCAGACGACGCCGTGCGCCTCCAGTCCGCTTGTGACCACGGCTGTTGTAACGCAGCCGAAACGTCGAGCAGTACGTGCTAGTATTTACTTATTAAATTTCGTCGCGTTTAGTCCCGTTTATATGAAATCCTAGGTACTAGTATTATAAAGGCGAAAGTTTGTATGGATGTATGGATGTTTGTTACTCTTTCACGTAAAAACTACAGAATGGATTTGAATGAAACTTTACCACAATATAGCTTATACATCAGAATAACACATAGGCTACAATTGATAAAAATATATTGTGTGGATTGTCCAAAATATGACGATAAGTGTCAATAATTAACTCCACGCGTACGAAGTCGTGGGCGGCCGCTAGTATTTGTATAATGCAACGCGAAAGTTTAAAACATATCTTACATACAAAACTTGGTACCTACTTAATCCGACAATTTTGGTAATTAGTATGAAATGCCTGGGAAATATTTATAAGAATTAAAGGCGGCGCTAGCGGACGCAAGAAGCACGCTTCTTTTCTCTTTACGTCTCAAATATATTATTAATAGACCACTTATACTTGTTAGAAAACATTTTGGTAAATACGAATATGATGATGGTCGTAGTCATAGTAAAGTATCAGCCTATATACTGTCCCGCTGCAGGGCAAAGGCCTCCATCATAGAAATCAAGTCATCGCTTCTATGACGGGATTAGGCTTAATCACCACACTTGTCTAATGCGGTGCGGTGATCACAAACCCGAGCTATGTTCGGAAAATTCGAAACATGCTTTTTGCTCGACCCGGGACGGGACGCAAATAATGCATTAAGTATTGAGTAATGGTAGAAATACGCACATACAGGGTGTATCTGTGAAAATTTACATCCCTTTAACCACGTGTTCTACCAACCATTCTGAACAACATTTTGTTCTATGACTTTTAAAAATTCGCATAAAAAAATTTCATCTTTCCATGCAAAGTCGGTCACGTGACATGGTCATTTTGTATGGGGAGTCGAAAAAATTTTCGATGAATTTGGAAAAGTTGTTGAACAAATGTTGTTGAGAATAGTTGATAGAACACGTGGTTAAAGGGATGTAAATGTTCACAGATACACCCTGTAGATATTTTATAAATAAATATCGTTGAAATGCTGCCATTTCCATTTCGCCATATTAGTTAGGTAGCTAGGGAACCCACAAAAACGATTTGACCCAATTTTTTCCGTCGCCACGGGACTCTAAAACCCACCCGGTGCGTAGTGACTTATTTATGGAACTTCCCCTACTCCGAAGGCAGCAATAGAGAAGACGCACAAATCATTTTTACTATTTGCTCACATGATTTTAGAGTGGAAAAAAGTTAAAAAACTAAAACCCAACTACAACAAAAAACGACGCTGAAAAAGTATAAAACAAGCCTTCGTTGTCAATTTACAATAATGTTTACAATAATGCCGAAGCGTGGCTCTTCCACGGTAGCATTCATGCCGAATCGCGGCTCTCCGACAGTAGCATTTATGCCGAAGTTTGGCTCTCCCACGGTGGCATTCATGCTATTATAAAGGCGAAGGTTTGTAAGTATGGATGTATGGATGTTTGTTACTCTATCACGTAAAAACTACTGAATGGATTTGAATGAAACTTTACCACAATATAGCTTATACATCAGAATAACACATAGGCTACAATTTTTGAGGTTTCTACGAACCTGAAGTCCACGCGAACGAAGTCGCGGGAAAAGCTAGTCCATACTAATATCCATACTATCCATACTAATCCATACTAATCCATACTAATATTATAAATGCGAAAGTAACTCTGTCTGTCTGTCTGTCTGTCTGTCTGTCTGTCTGTCTGTCTGTCTGTCTGTTACTCTTTCACGCCAAAACTACTCAACGGATTTAAATGAAATTTGGTATACAGATAATCTAGACCCTGAGAAAGAACATAGGCTACTTTTTATTGCGAAAAGGGGGTTGTAAGGGGTTGAAAGGGGGGTAAAAAGTTACTTTTCCACGCGGACGAAGTCGCGGGCGGCCGCTAGTAATTTAATAAAATTGTTAAGGAAAATGGCCGTGTATTTTTCGCACGAAATTTAATATGCTCACTTAATAGACTCACAAATAATAAAACACAAAATTATCACAACAAAGTTACACAAATTGATGACCTAAATTTTTCTCTTTTGATTAAAATCAAATGTTTACAAAAGAAATATAATTTTTTGGAGATAAGAAACGTAAAATTCTACTTAAAACTCATAAAAATGAAAAAAAAAATTGGCGGAGTACAAAAAAAAAACGGTTGTCAGCCAACCGTTGGAGCCATAAAGTCCTTGAGTGGAGACCGCGACTCTGTAAACGTAGTGTTGGACGCCCTGCGACAAGATGGGATGATGTCGTTCGAAGGCTGGCTGGAGTGAGCTGGATGAGAGTGGCCGACAATCGGGACGGTGGCGTGCATTGGGGGAGACCTATGTCCAGCAGAGGACGAGCGTGGGTTGCTGATGATGATTGAAAAACATACGGGTCGAATTGAGAACCTTCCTCTTTTTTAAAGTCGGTTAAGACGCTATACGAATGAAACTAGCGCCACCAACCTATTTACACTGATTGTGACGAAAACATGATATTTTGAAAAAATAAAACATTACAGACTTAAATCCAAGTAAATTGGATTTTTCAAGATGCAATACAATATTTCTAACAAGTAACAATAATGTTAATTATTGCTAAAACAGCCACTTTTATATGCAATAATTGACATTATTGTTACTTGTCGCGTGTTTTATATATTGTATTGCATCTTGAAAAATTCAATTTACTTTTAACTAAGTCTAATGTTTTGATTTCTTAAAAATATTGTATTTTCGCCACAATCAGTGTGAATAGGTTGGCGGCGCTAGTTTTATTCGTATAGCCCCTTAAAAAGATAGGCTGATACCTTAATGTCGTTAGGCCCATGCAGCAGACTCAATAGAACATCAATTATTTTTGCCTCATATGAGGCTTTTGGGTCTTAAGACTTTAATGTAACAAATTTGACCTTAGACCGGACACGCAAATAATAATACTCGTGTAAACGGAACAACTACATACAGAAATCGCTAAGAGTAAAAGAGACAGAATCATTATTGTTTGGTTTTGTCAGAGTTTCACTCTTTTTGTTGGGCACATTTCAAGTTGCGCCCAACAAAGCTAGTTGCCATAGTAACCCATAGTAATTGAGTGCGATTTTTGTTCGTATTTTTACTACCGGAATAACCGACCAAATTCAGTCGTAGTAAGAGATAACAGGCTACCGTACTGATTCACATCGATCCGCCATTTTGTAGTTATTTTTCATTTAGCCAGGTTATACTAGATATCTGTCCCTTACGGTGATACGCGCTTAGCCACTTTATTTGATACTTTCATTAAGAAATTTGACGTATATTGTGATGTTATCTGTTATTAAAACGGCCGTGTTGTACGGAAAGCATGGCAGTTTAATTTACGTCTTGCTTTAAAAGCTGACAGTAAGCCCCGGTAATCTTGTTTGTATCTCTGGTTTCGAGCAGGGCCGCAGTAAGGTCCTGTAGCCTTACCATGAGTTTGAAATACTATCCTCGCTATCGAAAACTATCGCTTTGTCTCTTTCATTGTGATGCATTTGAAAGAGACAGAGCAATAGTTTACGTTATGTCAGTTTTAGATGTCAACTCATGGTAGCGCTACTGGTTAGGTAAAGTTTGACCGTGTAAAAGCCGGCATAGTATGCTTAAACTACTCAAGTATCAAAGTATCATCCTATACAGGGTATATTGTTCAATGACTTTTTGAAATTCATCGAAGAAAAATCGATTCATCATACAAAATAACACACACCGATGGGTGGATGGGTGGCACAGGACCAGTCTGCGTGGAGAACTGATGACTGATTAAAACCATACGGGTCGAATTGAGAACCTTCCTCTTTTTTTAAAGTCGGTTAGACGCTATACGAATGACAAACTAGCGCACCAACCTATTTACACTATGTGACGAAAACATGATATTTTTGAAAAAAATAAAACATTACAGACTTAAATCCAAGTAAATTGGATTTTTTCAAGATGCAATACAATATTTTCTAACAGTAACAATAATGTTAATTATTGCTACAAAACAGCCACTTTTATATGCAATAATTGACCATATTGTTACTTGTCGCGTGTTTTATATATTGTATGCATCTTGAAAAATTCAATTACTTTTACACTAAGTCTAATGTTTTGATTTCTTAAAAAATATCGTATTTTCGCCACAATCAGTGTGAATAGGTTGGCGGCGCTAGTTTCATTCGTATAGCCCCTTAAAAAGATAGGCTGATACCTTAATGTCGTTAGGCCCAGGCAGCAGACACAATAGAACATCAATTATTTCTTGCCTCATATGAGGCTTTTGGGTCTTAAGACTTTAATGTAACAAATTTGACCTTAGACCGGACACGCAAATAAATAATACTCGTGTGAACGGAACAACTACATACAGAAATCGCTAAGAGTAAAAGAGACAGAATCATTATTGTTTGGTTTTGTCAGAGTTTCACTCTTTTTGTTGGGCACATTTCAAGTTGCGCCCAACAAAGCTAGTTGCCATAGTAACCCATAGTAATTGAGTGCGATTTTTGTTCGTATTTTTACTACCGGAATAACCGACCAAATTCAGTCGTAGTAAGAGATAACAGGCTACCGTACTGAAGATTCACATCGATCCGCCATTTTGTAGTTATTTTTCATTTAGCCAGGTTATACTAGATATCTGTCCCTTACGGTGATACGCGCTTAGCCACTTTATTTGATACTTTCATTTAAGAAATTTGACGTATATTGTGATGTTATCTGTTATTAAAACGGCCGTGTTGTACGGAAAGCATGGCAGTTTAATTTACGTCTTGCTTTAAAAGCTGACAGTAAGCCCCGGTAATCTTGTTTGTATCTCTGGTTTCGAGCAGGGCCGCAGTAAGGTCCAGCCTTACCATGAGTTTGAAATACTATTCTCGCTATCGAAAACTATCGCTTTGTCTCTTTCATTGTGATGCATTTGAAAGAGACAGAGTAATAGTTTACGTTATGTCAGTTTTAGCTGTCAACTCATGGTAGCGCTACTGGTTAGGTAAAGATTGACCGTGTAAAAGCCGGCATAGTATGCTTAAACTACTTAAGTATCAAAGTATCATCATATACAGGGTATATTGTTCAATGTCTTTTTGAAATTCATCGAAGAAAAATCGATTCACCATACAAAATAACACACACCGATGGGTGGATGGGTGGCACAGGACCAGTCTGCGTGGAGAACTTTGGGTGAGATCTATGAACAACAGTGGACGTCTTTTGGCTGAAATGATGATGTTGATACAAAATAACCAAGTCACGTGACCGACTTTGTTTCCATTCAAAGGCAAATTTTCGAATGTCATAAAAAAATATTGTTCAGAGGGGTCGTAAAACACGTCGTTAATGTGATGTAAATGTTCACAGATATAGTCCGAGGCAAGAAAGTGTAGTTATGACCTTGAGTGCGCAGAAACCAATTTTGATAGAAAGTCTTCTTTTTTACAAGTGCGCAAAATAACGGTCATCGCTATACTTTCGTGCCTCCAGCTATACCTGTATAACTATCCTACTGCAGGGCAAAGGCCTCCATCATGGAAATCAAGTCATCGCTACTAATGGGACCTAATGGAATGTGATTGCCATAACTTCAGCAGATCCATAACTGCGCTGCCAACATTTCCCCCTTCCCGTTAAATCATACCTCAAAAACAAAGAGAAATTACAAATCCTACTACTATTATAAAGGCGAAAGTTTGTAAGTATGATGTATGATGTATTGTTTTTTCTTTTTACGTAAAAACTACTGAATGGATTTGAATGAAACTTTACCACAATATACTTAGACATCAGAATAACACATAGGCTACAAATTATAAAAATATTTACGAGATTTAAAATAAGTACATTAAAGGACTCAAGATTAAAAATAAATTATTCAAACCTACACATAATGTGATATTATCAGCAAAAAAACATACACAATATATGTACATACATACATACATAATATGTACTTCGTACATATATGTGATATCAGCAAAAAATCTTTGGCATTTAACTGATTTTAGACAGACAGTCAGTTTTTTCGTCGCGGTTTTTAATAAATAATAAATGCGCCAGACAATCACACAAATCAACCTGGTCTCAAACTCAAGCAACCCTTGTACTATGACGATAATTAAATGGGAACGTCAACCCTGAACATCCAGACCCAAGAAAACTTAAAAAAAATAATTTCCTAAATTAACTTCACCGGGAATCGAACCCGGGACCTTTCGCACTTCGAGCGAACACCTTAGCCACTGCGCCATTGAGGTCATCGAGGTCATCGTTTAAAAAAAATACCTATACCAAATACGGTCCTGGCACGTCGTAGCTTGCTACGAATAATTACGTCGTAGTCCGTAGCACCGTAGCGATTACTACGGAACCTAGTTACCAAGATATTGCAAGAACGTATGTCGTAGCATGTGATATGTTTTGCACTCGCTTTTCCCGTGTCTTCGTCCGCATGAAATATGAAATTTGGAAATTAAAGTACCAGCCTATAGGTAATACTGTCCAACTGCGCAGAGCAAAGGCCTCCATCATGGAAATCAAGTCATCGCTACTAATGGGACCTAATGGAATGTGATTACCATAACTTCAGCAGATCCATAACTGCGCTGCCTACATTTCCCCCTTCCCGTTAAATAAAAACAAAGAGAAATTACAAATCTATATCTATATTATTTATAAAGAGGTTAATCTCATATCCCACGCCAGGGCTTATAGGTAAACCACAAACACGAAACACTAGCGCGATACAATCAACGTCCAGCGCCATCTATTGGTAGACAGTGGAACTGCTGTCCCGAAACGAAGTGAGGGCGGGCCACTAGTACTTGATATAAACGGGACTAAACGCGACGAGATTTAAAATAAGTACATTAAAGGACTCAAGATTAAAAATAAATTATTCAAACCTACACATAATGTGATATTATCAGCAAAAAAATCTTTGGCATTTAACTGATTTTAGACAGACAGTCAGTTTTTTCGTCGCGGTTTTTAATAAATAAATAAATGCGCCAGACAATCACACAAATCAACCTGGTCTCAAACTCAAGCAACCCTTGTACTATGACGATAATTAAATGGGAACGTCAACCCTGAACATCCAGACCCAAGAAAACTTAAAAAAAAAATCCTAAATTCACTTGACCGGGAATCGAACCCGGGACATTTCGCCGTTCGGGCGAACACCTTAGCCACTGCGCCATTGAGGTCATCGAGGTCATCGTTTAAAAAAAATACCTATACCAAATACGGTCCTGGCACGTCGTAGCTTGCTACGAATAATTACGTCGTAGTCCGTAGCACCGTAGCGATTACTACGGAACCTAGTTACCAAGATATTGCAAGAACGTATGTCGTAGCATGTGATATGTTTTGCACTCGCTTTTCCCGTGTCTTCGTCCGTATGAAATATGAAATTTGGAAATTAAAGTACCAGCCTAAAGGTAATACTGTCCCACTGCAGGGCAAAGGCCTCCATCATAGAAATCAAGTCATCGCTACTATGATGAGATTGCCTAATGCGGTGCGGTGATCACAAACCCGATGTTTATAAAATTTTAAACACACTGGCTAGACCCGGAAATCGAATCTGGGATCGGTCTCTCTTTTGCAAATGGAAATTTCATTGATGGTAAAAACATAGTCTGGCAGCGCCAAGAGCATTAGGAATCTGAACTAAAAACTGCCAAAAAGGCGGCTATTCTTCCGCCTAATTACTTTTTGGCTAGCCGTATTGAATAACGTATGACGCCGAATAAATTCCGGCCGTTTTTCAATCAGCCGCATTCAATTCGGCTAATCGTCGATCCGCCGCATTTCAAAACGGCTAGCCGTTATGTAATTCGGCGGATTATACGATCCTGCTGCGACAGCGATATAATGCGTTCCGCGTGAACGCGTCATCTAGGGTTCCTATTATCATTGGAGCATTTGGTAGTGACCCTGCCTCATACGCCAAAGGTCATAGGTTCGGTCCCCACCCTGGACAAACATTCGTGTGATGAACACTTTTTTTTATGAGATAGGGGGCAGACGAAAGACGGATCACCTGATGGTAAGCGATTACCACCGCCCATGGACACCAACACCAGAGGGTTTGCAAGTGCGCTGCCGACCTTTTAAGAAGGAATACGCTCGCTTTTTGAAGGCGAGTGTTTTTTTTTTTTTACTTGTGTTTGTTTAGTGTCTGGGTGTAATATATGTATTTAAGTATTCTATTTGTGTTTCCTCTGTTGTCTGATATCTGTAACACAAGTGCTTAAGCTACTTAGTACGGAGTCAGGTCAATGGATGAGATGTTGAGTGATTTTATTTATCACCGAAGTCTTAAATCCTTACCTTTTCAGTTCTATTAATAAAATCCCACAAATTTCCTGCAAAGATAATACCAAAACCATATAATTTAAGCCAAAGTTCTGGCGGCGAGATTTGCGAAATGAGAAAAATAAACTCAAGACAAAGTTCCCAGGAATTTTCTTTTTATACGATTTTGTGAAGGTATTGTGTACAGTGAAAGAGGTAGGAAAGCTATATAAACTTCCACATTTATCATACGGGCTGCTGGGTTGGGCAGCATTCGGAAAACTACGTCAAGTCTTCTCATCGTCTATTCCACAGTGCCTAAAGACAAAAGTCTATAATCAGTGCGTCCTACCCGTCATGACATACGGAGCTGAAACGTGGACACTAACAGCACGGCTAGTCCACAAGTTCAAAGTCGCTCAGCGGTGTATGGAAAGAGCTATGCTTGGCGTTTCTCTGCGTGATCGAATCCGAAACGAGGTGATCCGACAGAGAGCCAAAGTTATCGACATAGGTAGCTCACCGGATTAGCAAGCTGAAGTGGCAGTGAGCTGGCCATATCTGCAGCAGAACTGACAACCGTTGGGGTAAACGAGTTCTGGAGTGGAGACCGCGTCTCGGTAAACGTAGTGTAGGACGACCTCAGGCCAGATGGAGTGATGATCTGCGCAAGAGGGCTGGCTGGAGCTGGATGCGAGTAGCCGAAGATCGATCAAAGTGGCGAGCATTTGGAGAGGCCTATGTCCAGCAGTGGACTGCAACAGGCTGATGATGATGATGATGATTTATCATACGGACAACTAAGGACTGGAACTCCCTGCCGAGGTCTGTTTCTCCCGACCATTATAACCTGGACATCTTAAAGGCAAGAATGAACAGGGGTCTTCTAGGCAAACGCGTGTCATCCTACACCTCATTGTCTTTTTCCATCAGGCGCGATTGTGGTCAAGAGGTCGCCTTTTTTATATTTAAAAAAATATTGTGTATGTATGGTGGCCACGATGTGATTGCGGGATGAGCTCGACTTATGTAGCCCCAGCTTGATTATAGTCGCCCAAAATCGTAAAATGCCTTTGCCCCAGTGTGCAGTGGGACACGACGAGCTTTGAATAATAATAATAAGCATGTGTATAGCTGGAGGCACGAAAGTATAGCGATGACCATTATTTTTTGTTGTTAGTTTTTTTTTTTAATTTTTTTTATTGGTTTTAATTTATTTTTACTTAGTGTTTTTTATTTTCTTGTGTCGTGTCAATTGTCTGTAGTATGTAATTGTGTTGTGGTGTCCAAATTAATAAATGTATTTTCTTTCTTTCTTTCTTTTCAGTGCAGCAGTGGTAGATTATATTATGTTGACATTCATAAGTGTTCTGTATGACCTAACTTGAATAAATATTTTTTCTATTTCTATATAGTTTAGTATAGCCTCGCTTTCCATACCTCCCGGCTTTACCCGGAGCATGCCGCCAAGGTATAGCGTGTCCAATAAGAGTTATTTGGCCTCTCTTAAATAAGCAATACCTTTGTTCTCGGCAATCTGTTATATTTAGGGTTCCGTAATCAAAGGAAAAAAATACAAGACAGACCACGGGAGACCCCAAGGCTGGCAGCTAGCAACGAGGTAATGCTGCCAGCATTTTGGGGACATTGCCACAGGGGCCTATACTCCAAACTGGAATTCAAGACCAAAAAAATTACGACAGATACGTCACTGTCAAATCTGTTAATGTCACTTATGTCATTTTCAAGTGGCGTTTTCAGGTTTCGCCAACCTTTTTGGCATTATTTTTCTTATTAAGCAGACTAAACTGTCAAGTTTTCATACATTGTTAAATCAAGTCATCGCTACTATGATGGGATTACGCTTAATCACCACGCTTGCCTAATGCGGGATCATAAAATTTTCTAAAAGTTCGAAACATACTTTTCGCTCGACTTTACTCGTCTTAATTTAATGAAAAAAAAAATGAGACTACGTTCTATTAAAATATGCTCGAATACTCCCAATTTTGTTTTTATTTTTGTATTAGAAAAAACCTATCATGTTTCCTATAGTTTTTTTTTATGTGATAGGTAGCAGACGAGCAGGCGGATCACCTGTTGGTAAGCAATTGCCGCCGCCCATGAACACATGCAACAAGTGCGCTGCTAAACTTTTATCCCCTTCCCCCCCGATGGGCCTCCGGTACGCTCACTCACTCGGCGAAACACAGCACAGGAGCTGCTTCACGCCAGTTTTCTGTGAGGCAGTGGGATACCACTGTCGCCAATACCAAAGGGCCGGTTCGATCGGAGTGATAACTCCGGTCGGGCCGGCCCATTCATGCCAAAGCATGGCTCTCCCACAATTAAAAAGTCTTACCCTTCCAGTTTTGGAAAGTAATGGCTGTAATAAACAGACACGACGAATCTAAAAAGCTTCAGTTTCTTGCCACTGGCTACGAAACCTAAATGAGTCAACGTGTTTTCAAACCTACGATCCCATCCCATTGGACATATCTCATCCACTAATCTACCATACAATTGCTTTTTTCTTTCTAATCAAAACGAACTGCCTTAATATGGAGCAACAGACAAAATTGCTACTTATCTCGAGAAAAACCTTACTAACAAGGGTAATAAAAGGGCCAAGCGTGAGTTGGTCACGCCTATGGAAGGATCCGTACGAATATACATAGATTGATACTCTTTATCGGAGAAGATTTAAAAAAATCGTAATGTTATGGAATGCTATGTTCGTTAATTTCTTTCCTGTATTAAATTCACACAACATCTCATACATTGACCTGACTCCGTACAAAGTAGCTTAAGCACTTGTGTTACAGATATCAGACAAGAGGAAACACAAATGTAATACTTAAACAATATTTATAACACTCTGACACTGAACAAACACAAGTGTTCATCACACCAATTTTTCCTCTATCTCAAGGTTGTCTGGAAGAGATTTGTTCTAGATAATAAATAAATAATTATAACAAAAAAAGCATACATTTCTAACTTATTTTGTAAAATATTAGATGAATCCTTTAAAAAAGATAAATAAATAAATAAAATAAATTGAGACAACATCACATACATTGTCCTGGTCCCAAACTAAGGTTTTCCTTTGTGCTATGGAAACCAGAAACAACGAAGGGAACCACAAACACCCAGACCCAACACAAATATCTGTTTCATCAAGAAACATTTGTGTCGGTGCGGGAATCGAACCCGCGACCCTTACATCTCAACCGGCGCTCAAACCATTGCGCTAAACGGGTATGGAACCTTGTAAGATTCCTTACAAGGTTCCATTTATTAGTTACGGAACCCTAATATTACGTATATTCCCCCATTCTGTTACCAAGGCGACATCCCTCCCTTGAAACTGCTTTCATAATAATTACAAAACAGCGCAACGAAATGAAAAGATTTTTAACTAGGTCAGTTTGTAAATAGACGCAATCTATACTATTTATAAAGAGATAACTTCTATAGACAACGACAAGGCTTATAGGTAAACCGAAAACACGAAACGCTTGTGCGATGTAATTGAGCACAGCGCCATCTATTGGTTCGTTTCTGAATTACGGTCCCGAAGCGAAGTGAGGGCGGGCCACTAGTCATATAATGTATTGATGCCCTCAATATAATCATCATCATCATCAGCAACCCACACTCGTCCACTGCTGGACATAGGTCTACCCTAATGCACGCTACCGCTCCCAATTTTCGGCCACTCTCATCCAGCCCACACCAGCCAGCCTTCGAATGTCGTCATCCCATCTTGTAGCAGGGCAGTCCAACACTACGCTTACCGAGTCGCGGTCTCCACTCAAGGACTTTACGGCTCCATTGTCAGTTAATATGTTTATAACGAATACACCCTGTATGCTGGTATCAGTTTTTTTGGTCTGAAATTCCACTAATGTTAAAGACGTGCAAGTTTGTAAGTATATGGATGGATGGATGTTTGCTCCTCTTTCACGCAAAAACTACCGAATGCATTTTAATGAAACTTTACAATAATATAGCTTATACATCAGAATAACACATAGGCTACAATTTATAAAAATATATTGTGTGGATTGTCCAAAATATGACGGTAAGTGTCAATAATTAACTCCACGCGTACGAAGTCGCGGGCGGCTGCTAGTATTTTTATAATATTTTTTTTCGATATCATTTCAATCAAATAAATCTATACGCATCACTAGTCCCCCCCTCCCCCCACTTTCCCTTTACCAAGGCGTGACACAAGGCCTTCAGAGACGACAAAGTATACCCAAAGGAGATTGGTCCCAACCTTTAGAATATGTCTAGTTTTAGTACAGGAGGTGGTTGCAAGAAATCACAGTGTATTTTTGTACTTAAACTACAAGGAAAAAACATTGGGGCCTGGAGGGAAACCATCCTAAGTTACCACTTTTTACTGTATTTTTTGAGACAGACAATCACGCCATAGACGCCTGCGGCACCAGTAGAATCACAAGTGCGCTGCCGACCTTTAACCCCTCTTGGGCCTCCGGTACCCTCACTTGACGAAACACAGCGTAGGCGCTGTATCACGCCGATCTTTGTGAGACCGTGGCACCACTCCGGTCAAACCAGCCCATTCATGCCGAAGCGTAGCTCTCCCACGGTCAATGTATGAGATATTGTGTGAATGTATGTTATTACTAGCTGTAACCCGCGAATTTTTCCGCGTAGAATAGTATCCTTGGGTATCATTTTTAATTATTTAATAATTTTAAACTCCCCCTTTTAACCCCTTACAACCCCCTTTTCGCAATAAAAAGTAACCTATGTTCTTCCTCAGGGTCTAGACCAGTGATTCTTAACCTTTAAGTCACTTCAGACATGCGTCGCGTCGCCGTTTGCGTTGTGTTGACTCGACTCATCACGTCACGTCACTTGTTTTACGATGTCTTCGCGGACCACTTGGAATGCCTCCAGGGACCACCAGTGGTCCGCGGACCACCGGTTAAGAACCACTGGTCTAGACCATCTGTATCCCAAATTTCATTCAAATCCGTTCAGTAGTTTTGGCGTGAAAGAGTATCAGAAAAACAGGGTTACTTTCGCATTTATAATATTAGTTAGTTAGAATTTACCAGCTCTTAGTCTATAAGTCCTTCATTGAAAAGCCAAGATCGTTGTATGAGAGTTCTCGGAATCACACAATAGCCCTTATGTATGGTTGCATGGCTTATTTGAATGGGACGACTGATGAGTAATTTATTAATACAACCCAAGTAATTATTATTTTAATGGGACAATATCGTTGATGGGGTGGTTGGGTAGAATCGTACACAGATATCGTACGTGGAAAGTCGGTTTTAATTTGAGTACAAACGTTTGGAAGTTACATGTCACTCATCATCATCATTTCAGCCAATAGACGTCCACTGCTGGACATAGGCATCCCCCAAAGTTCTCCACACAGATCGGTCCTGTGCCACCCGCATCCAAGGGACTCCCGCGACCTTCACCAGATCGTCGGTCCACCTGGAGGGAGGCCTGCCACGGCTGCGGCCTCCACTCAAGGACATTTCCACCCCAACGGCCGTCTGTTCTCCTCGCAATGTGCCCTGCCCATTGCCACTTCAGCCACGCAATTCTTTGGGCTATGTCCGTGACCTTAGATCTCCTGAGGATCTCATCATTTCTGACACGATCACGCGAGGATTTCTGACATGTCACTATATTCTTTTATGCATTTGTTCAATTACTTATTCATTTATTCGTTATATCTTTTTTTAGTTTAGTTAATATAGGTTACCTTTTTTTTATATTGACTATCATTACTTTTGGATCACCCCTCAGTATCACACAGCACTTACAAATTTTTATAATAATTTCTACATGAAAAAATATTTTACACTTTTCAAGTTTTCATAGAAATTGTTTACGAATATAACCAAGCATTTATAGATACACTCGTACTAAGCGTTTCGCTTCTTCTTTCTTGATACGAACTGCTAAGGAATGGAACAACTTGCCGGCTTCTGTATTTCCAGAGAGCTACAATTTGGGTGTCTTTAAGTCGAGAGTGAATAGGCTTCTTCTGGGAAAGCACGCTACATCTTAGACCTCATTGTCACTTTCCATCAGGTGAGATGAGGTCAAGTGCAAACCCATCTTAAATATAAAAAAAAAAAAACAATTTTTTAATGCTACGCCCTCTGGTCCCAAACAAAGGTTATCTCTTCTTCTAAGGGTTTCCAATCTTTACTTTAATATTTTAATTATGTAGCTGTATTGTCAGAACATTAATTTATATTCTACCGCCGTCAGTTTAAAATTTATCCGCCAATCTAACTTAACGAGCTTGTAACCTCACAGATTAATTATTTACCTACGACATCAAATTTCACGACGAGATGTTATGACATGTCTTTCGGCGGTGAGGGAAAACATGTGAGGAAACGGCCCTGTGAGGAAACCTGCACGTTTCTGATATAGGTACTCGTGGCCTGCCCTCACTTCGTTTCGGGAGATTAGTTTTAAACCAAGTTAATAGATGGCGCTGTACGTACATTATATTGCAAGTGTTTCGGTTTAGTTACATAAAAGCCTTTTCGTTGTCTTGGGAAGTAACCTTTTATATCTTTGTAATTAGTTTATTAATAAACGTGAGGGTAAACAAATACAACCAGAAAGCTCCGAGCTATCGGCAGATAGCAGTTCGGATAGTTACACGTATTACTTAATGTTAGTCAACC
The DNA here is from genome assembly GCA_014851415.1 of Cnaphalocrocis medinalis. NCBI lineage: Eukaryota > Metazoa > Arthropoda > Insecta > Lepidoptera > Crambidae > Cnaphalocrocis > Cnaphalocrocis medinalis. The sequence continues at coordinate 4,650,532 of CM026303.1, read as the reverse complement.
ATAAAAGTTAGATATATAATGTTGTAGAATATTTTTTAGATAATTTTATTTAGAACATTTCCGTCATACATGATTTCTATGTAGCTTTAATCATTAAGTTCGAAGCGACTCGCTTCCACATTTATCATACGGACAGCTAAGGAGTGGAACTCCCTGCCGAGGTCTGTTTTTCCCGACCACTATAACTTGGCTATCTTTAAGGCAAGAGTGAACAGGCATCTTCTAAGCAAACGCGTGACATCGTAGACCTCATTGTCACTTTCCATCAGGTGCGATTGTGGTCAAGCGTTGGCCTATAGTCTAATAAAAAAGTCTACACTTGGGTATAAGATAGATTATACCCAAGAACATTTGATTATCAGAGAGGTCGCTGATGCGTTGCCGGCCTTTAAGGAGTACCTACGCTCTTCTCTTGAAGGTCCCTAAGTCACAGCCGTCAGGAAATACTGACACGACTAAACTGTTCCAGAAAACTGAGTTTCGTGGGAGAAAATTTCACGAGAAACGCACGTTTAAGTAAGCTAAAGATATGCGATTTTTCTGCAGCAAAGATTGATTATATTTATAACTAGCGACCCGCCTTCACTTCGTATCGAGACGTAATTTTGCTGGTACTAATATATACTAACAGATGGCGCTGAATGTCAAATACATCGCGCCCGTGTTTCATGTTTTCGGTTTGTATATAAGGTCTGTCGATATCTATAGAAATTATCTCTATAGAAATTATCTCTTTATAAATAGTATACAAGATGTTTCATTGACATCCGATCAACAGTTTTCGTAATTAGTGCGAACAAAAAAACAGACAACGATATTTTTGTTCTATAGGAAATTCGTCAAAAATTTTTCTGACTTCTCATACAAAATGAAAAAGTCACGTCACAGACTTTGTATGGAATGTAACTTATTGTATGAATTTGTATGAAAAGTTGAAATTTTTTATGTGAATTTCTTTACCAGAACGGTTGTTCGAAATTATTTTTAGAAGACGTCGTTAAATTGATATAAAGGTTTACAGATACACGACTCTTTGTAAGTATCAAAAAATATTAAATAACGTATCCAAATTTTTTTTAACACTTATGTCACGTACTAAAAACTAGTTATACTTAGTACTAAAGTCCGAAACTTAAAAACTACCATCCTCACCAGATACTACAGCCTTCTCACACAACAAAACCACACAACATAATTTTAACACAACAGTATATCTCTCCTCTTAAATTACCTCACGTCTTCTCCAAGAGGTCATTAAAAGTACTACCTACCTCAACGGCACTATACGAAGTACGGACGACCGCACGTCCAACCGCGGCGGGTATCACCGATCGACTGGCGGGAGGAGCGTGGAAACCTGTATATATAGGCGCTGTGGGATGGTGTACTCGCGAATTGTTGGACTAGGGATACGCGCGGGGTTGCTTGTGGGAATTTTGAGACTGGTAGCTCAAAATTAGGTAATGGATTCGTCGGTTGTGTCAATCTTACAAACTAATTGGCATATGAAATTGACCTTAATGCCATTGACATAACAAAGTGATTTTATTGAAAAACCTATGTTAGATAGTTGGTATGCGCACTTTACCGTTATGAAATTTCGGTTACGAATTGGGTACATACCTACCGATGTAGTAATAATTATTATACCGGGTACAGATATAAAATGATTTTTGATCATCCTTTGGTTTCCCATAATTAGAAAGAACGAAGAAAATTGGAACCAAAATAACACAAAAAAAAAAACAACTCACAAACACCGAATTAGCAAACTGAAGTGGCAGTGGGCTGATCACATTAGCCGCAGAACTGACAGCCGTTGGAGCCGTAAAGTCCTTGAGTGGAGACCGCGACTCGGTAAGCGTAGTGTTGGACGCCCTGCTACAAGATGGGATGACGACATTCGAAGGCTGGCTGGTGTGGGCTGGAATGGCCGAAGATCGGGAGCAGTGGCGTGCATTAGAGGAGACCTATGTCCAGCAGTGGATGAGTGTAGGTTGTTGATGATGATGATGACTTAAAAATAGCTACCTAGTTACGGAATAGCAAACTTTGCACCATATTTTTGATTAACTCAGTAGTAAAACTATGACTTTGCAATAGCGCCGATATGTAGAAAACTCAAAAATAAGGTAGAAATTATATAATATGGTAGAAATAGTATGAATATGGTAGACTAGAAATGGTTTAAATATGGTAGAAAAGGTATAAATAACTATAAATGTCGATTTATTTTATCAAATTCAATTCCCCTTTTCAATGAAAACATAGATACTTTTTGCTCGACCCGGTACAGTTTAAACCATTAGATCAGGGTTTCTCAAAGAGGGGTACGCGTACCCCTAGGGGTACGCCATTCGAGGGCAAGGGGTACGCGACAACATTTACGTAATGGCGGTTAAGGATTTAGAATAAAGGTTAAAATTGACCAAAATAACACAAAAAAAAAAACAACTCACAACACCGAATTAGCAAACTGAAGTGGCAGTGGGCTGATCACATTAGCCGCAGAACTGACAGCCGTTGGAGCCGTAAAGTCCTTGAGTGGAGACCGCGACTCGGTAAGCGTAGTGTTGGACGCCCTGCTACAAGATGGGATGACGACATTCGAAGGCTGGCTGGTGTGGGCTGGAATGGCCGAAGATCGGGAGCAGTGGCGTGCATTAGAGGAGACCTATGTCCAGCAGTGGATGAGTGTAGGTTGTTGATGATGATGATGATGACTTAAAAATAGCTACCTAGTTACGGAATAGCAAACTTTGCACCATATTTTTGATTAACTCAGTAGTAAAACTATGACTTTGCAATAGCGCCGATATGTAGAAAACTCAAAAATAAGGTAGAAATTATATAAATATGGTAGAAATAGTATGAATATGGTAGACTAGAAATGGTTTAAATATGGTAGAAAAGGTATAAATAACTATAAATGTCGATTTATTTTATCAAATTCAATTCCCCTTTTCAATGAAAACATAGATACTTTTTGCTCGACCCGGTACTTAAACCATTAGACCAATGGGGCATTTATATATCTTGAATTTTATTATACATTGTAGTGAATGCTTTGTTGATTTTCCCAATACATTCACTTAATATAGACAATGAACAGACAAACTTGCTAACCGAAAAAATAAGTTCACGCATCTAGCTAATACCGCCTTCTACCCTTCGGCAGCGGGTAATCTGTACGTGCCTACTTATATAATAGGATAACAGCTACATTGGACTTTTTGTATAGGAATTTGGATTGTTCCTAATTGTTACAGATTGTTCTAGAATGTTATGTAAATAAGTAATAAAAAAATAAAATTTGAGACAACATCACATACATTGTCCTGGTCCCAAACTAAGGTTTTCCTTTGTGATATGCAAATTAGAAACAACGAAGGAACCACAAACACCCAGACCCAACAAACCAAGAGGTTTAGCTCCTCATTCCTGCCCTGAACCATCAAGTCATAGAATGCCCTTCCAGTTCAAGTCTTTCCTCCTTCTTACAATCCTGGGTTTTTAGGCGGGGCGTGAAACGGCATCTCAGCAGGCCTTCAGGGTGAGAGTGACAGACTCAATGGACACTTTGACTGTTCTTCTGTGCCTGTCAATCTCATATTTGGATCTCACGGCCGCTTACCATCAGGCGGAGTGAGGTCATCTTGATTGTCCTCAATATAAAAAAAAAATCTGTTAAGTTAGGGTAATTTGGTAGAAAAAATACTCTTTGGTAAACATTATGATAGAATGTTTGTAGTTCTAACGCCCCGTTGGTCTAGTGGTTTAAGTACCGGGCCGTGATCTCGGGGTCCCGGGTTCAAATCCCGGGTCGAGCAAAAGTATGTTTCGTATTTTTCGAACATAGCTCGGGTTTGTGATCACCGCACCGCATTAGGCAAGCGTGGTGATTAAGCCTAATCCCATCATAGTAGCGATGACTTGATTTCTATGATGGAGCCCTTTGCCCTGCAGTGGGACAGTATATAGGCTGATACTAAGTGGATACTAAGTAAGCAAGTTTGTAATGTTGGATCTGACCACCACGACCACCATCCATCCAGACTTCGCTTTTTCGTTTCACATAATATACCTAAGCCTTGCAGTTGTCTTTAGATTTAGGTAACCTCTTTATATAAATGTACTGGCCCGCCCTCACTTCGTTTCAGGACAGTACTTCCGAACTGAACCAATAGATGTCGCTAGGCGTCTATTTGGTCGCGCTAGTGTTTCGTGTCATCGGTTTACTGTCATCGGTTTACCTATAATAATATAATATTTTCACTACATCACATACATTGGTCTGACTCTAAGATAGGTAGCTCAAGCACCGTAGTGTTACAGATATCAAAACCAACAGTGGAACTACAAATATATACGTATAATACTTTTCTTTTGTAAATACATACTTATAATACATAGAAAACACCCCAATACAAACAAACATGTTTATGCACACAAATGTTTGTACTGTGCGGGGATCGAACCCGCAACCCTTGGCCCAGACGCAGCATTCACTACCACTGAACCAAACGGGTCTTCAAATAAGCCTTGTCGTTGTCTATAGAAGTTATCTCTTTATAAGTTGTATAGATAGATAAATGGTAGAGATTAAGTAAATACAATGTAATTAATGTAAGATTTATTGGTTGTCCTTGAAAAATAAATAATAAAACTTAAACCTATGTTTACCCTGATTCATAATCATGTACCTAAAGTAAACTGACAGATGAAAATGACAAGTTTCTATGCATTTTGACATTTTGCACGTGTCAAATTGAGTGATAATGTATGGGGATGACACATTGACATCTGTCAGTTTACTTTACATGATCATGAATCAGAGTATAAGTCAATTCCAGCCGAATCATTTCCACGAACTCGACTTTACACTCTAAACTACGACTCTAAACGGCTTGGAATTAATTATATCAAAACATTGGGCCGGCAAATACAGGGTTATCCAATTAAAGTTAATGTTTAACAGCGAAGTGCTTAAGGGGAGACTCGTCACAGTGTTTGGAACAGTGACCAGTAGCGCTACCATGAGTTGGCATCGAAAAGTAACGTAACGTTACTACAGTCGATAGCGAGTAAACGGGCGTTGAATACATTTCGATTGAACTCGTAAACCTCGCTAGCGTTAGCTCGATAGCGAGTGCGTTATTGTTTACGCAGAAAGTGACGTGCTTGTCTTCACGCCCTATGTAGCTGTTTCTTTCTAACTGTACTCAATTGTGATTGATTTGAAAGAGACAGAGCAATAGTTTACGTTATGTCAGTTTTCAATGTCAACTCGTAGCGCTACGTAAACGCTACTCGCTAGCGAATACGTTTCAATTTGACAACTTGATACTACAGATTTTAGTTTCTCAAGTGACCGCTAGAGGCGCTGTACACTTTTTCATACATTTTTTTTACGCAGACGCTAGCGAGTTCTGTAAACTCATGGTAGCGCTACTGTAGCGCTACCATGAGTTTACAGTGACGGTGACAGTTGTCAAATTGAAACGAATTCGCTAGCGAGTAGCGTTTACGTAGCGCTACGAGTTGACATTGAAAACTGACATAACGTAAACTATTGCTCTGTCTCATTCAAATGCATCACAATAAAAGAGACAAAGCGATAGTTTTCGATAGCTTTCTGCGTAAACAATAACGCACTCGCTATCGAGCTAACGCTAGCGAGGTTTACGTGTTCAATCGAAATCTATTCGACGCCCGTTTACTCGCTATCGACTGTAGTAACGTTACGTTACTTTTCGATGCCAACTCAAGGTAGCGCTACTGTAGCCTTACCATGAGCACAGAATACTTAATAGTACAAGTACAGAAAGCCCACTCCTGGAAACCGTTTACAGAAAATAAGACTCAGGCTACCATAAATAAGCTAAGTGAGGGTCATTTATGTTAGATCCCTCAACACAACACAGCAGTACGTCATATTTTTTTTATTTATTTAATTAATTAACCGATTATTTATCAATTAAAGGTATAAATTTTTGACAAAATAATAATTTTATAAAAGTACAATCGTAAGCATTTTTTTCCTTGATTCCTTGTTTTTCTCATATTTTATATTCAAGTTCCCTACTGGTTTTGTTTATATTATGATTGTGTAGTGTAGTGGACTGTCAAGTTAAGGTATGGCGCGAGGTTTTATCTTTTGCTATGAAAGTTAATAATTATGAGAGGATCGACATTTTATTTAATTTTATGTCTAAAAATATGTATACTTTTTTATATGATAGGTGGCAGACGAGCAGACGGTTCACCTGATGGTAAGCGATGCCACCGCCCAGACACCTGCAAGACCAGTAGAGTCACAAGTGCGCTGCCAAACTTTAACTAGTGGGCTTTCGTAACCCTTGGTTTCGTAACGAATGGTGGCGCTATGTGGCGGGTCATACATTCCCTCTGATATGGTTGAGTAAATGATGGCTGACACATACATCATACTTGTGTACAGGTGTCGCCTCTGGGGACTGGTTTGCTCTGGTTTACCTCATTCTTAGCTTTTAACATTTTTCTTCATCTTGAGTATTGGACTGTATAGGAGGTGGTATGTGAAAAACATTGTAAATAAACATTTTGGCGATTAAAAAGAATAACTGGCGAGTTTCTTGCCGGATCTTCTCGTCAGAATCAATTTTCCGATACCGGTGGTAGAGTCGCATTATGTTTATTTATTTTTTAGTATATCTTATGTTTCAAGATATACTTATATTTAATTTCATTTAAATCATATAATAGTTTTAAATATTTTCTTTATGTATGACGATTTGTAAGTGCTGTGTACTGCAAGCCTATGCAAATAAAGAATATTTGACTTTGACTTTGACTTATTCACTTGACGAAACGCAGCACAGGCTCTGCTTCACGTCATCTGTAAGGCCGTGGTATCACTCCAGTCGAGTATATATATATAAGACTATTATTCAGCCTTTTAGAAATTGCAATCTCCAAATAAACAAAATGTGTTGCTCTGTAATTAAAGAGCTTAGAATAATAACTCTATAGAAGGAGAGTCTCCATACTAGAGCTCTGTCAAAAATGAGACACAAAAAAATTCACGCAGCCTACTGCGCACCGTACTGACACTTTTGTCATTACAAAATGTGATGCTAGTAAAGGTGAAGTTTCCCCGAAAACGGGGAAATAAATCGGACGCCTCAATAGTGTTTTCTAATGTGTCGTAAAATGTTGGTCGGTGTGGTATGAACAAGTAATGTAAAGTTTATTGCGAGATAGATCTAATAGATACGTTCACAAAAACTACGACATAAGCACTAGGTATTATGGAAATTTAACGTACAATCTCGGTGGTACATTGGTATGTGTATGTTGTGAGGTCACAACCTTTAGGCAAACACAATTATTAATAATAGTGTGGCTTGGGGTAGGTAATGTTTTATGAGGTGTAAATAGAATATTATTAAACTGATATGAATGGAAGATAACAAAAATTTTTTTTTGTATAATTTATTTTGCGAGCACTCGACAATGAAGTCGAATTATGAAATTTATCGTCAATACAAATACTTGTCTAATTCGACTACAATGTCGAGTGCACGAGAAATGCCCCTCAGTCGACTATATGTCGTAGGTACTTACTTACTTACTTACTACTTACTACGCTGGCTCAGCGACCCGAAGTGGATCTTGGCCTCCGACACGAGAATTCGCCACTCCGCTCTATTCTCAGCCACCTTTTGCCAATCCGGCTTTTGAAGGTGACCAAGATCCTTCTTGACCTGGTCCATCCAGCGGTATCTGGGGCGCCCCACTGGGCGCTTCCCGGTAGATCGACCCAGGTAAGCTCGCTTGGCCGCACGATCTGACTCCATTCTCTCTAAGTGACCGAGCCAGCGCAGCCTTGCTGACTTTGTCTCGCCCATTATATTTGGTTCGGCCACAAGCTCTTCGATTTCGGCGTTTTTTCTGAGTCTCCAGGTCCCGTCGTCGCATTTGGTCGGCCCTAGGATTTTCCGGAACACCTTCCTTTCTGCCACTAGTAGTTTCTCCTCCTCTTTGAGTGTAAGTGTCCAAGTTTCGCAACCGTACATCAAGACCGGTCTAATTACGGTTTTGTAGACGCGGATCTTCGTTTTTCTGCTTATTAACTTGGACACTAGCACTTTATGGAGAGCGGCAGTACATCTTAGGGCGTTTTGAATACGGATATCTATCTCGTCTTCTCGTTGGTTGGTATCTGTGACTGTACATCCAAGGTACCGAAACTTACTTACACCTTTGTATGTTACATTGTTTGCTACTAGGTTTTTCCTCTTTTCCCGTATATTTCGGTACCGTTTCATGTGTAGATATTCCGTTTTATCCCGATTAATCCTAAGGCCGATCTTTCCTGCTGTGCTTTCCAACACCTCGACCATCTGCTTTACCTCCGCCTCCTGCCGTCCTAACAACGCTAGATCGTCAGCGTACCCTATCACCTTGTGCATGCCGTTCAACTCAACTCCTCCGTCAATTTCTAGCACTTTTCGGACGACGTATTCGAGCGCTAGGTTGAAGAGCATAGGTGACAGGGCATCTCCTTGTTTGAGTCCTGTGATGACCTCAAACTCATCGGTCAAACCGCCTCCCACTCTGACTCTCATCTTGCTGCTATTGGTAGCGGCCTTGATCATTCGGATGAGTTTTTCCGGTATACCAAACCCTCTGAGGACGTTGTAGAGAGATTCTCTGTCCACACTATCATACGCCTTAGTGAAATCTACGAACAGTGAATGTATGCTTTGAGCATACTCCCACTTTTTTTCCATTAGAGTTCTAAGGAGGAAGATTTGGTCCACAGTACTGCGATTTCGACGGAAGCCACACTGATAGTCCTCCGAGGGATTTTTCAGCATATGGTTCTAAACGGCCCAGAAGAATGTATGAGAGGACTTTGTAGGCTGTCGGTAATAGCGCAATGCCTCTATAGTTGGAGCACTTCTTCCGGGGTCCTTTTTTGTGGATCGGGCATATCACTCCCACATTCCATTCAAGCGGCTGTTTTTCTTCCTCCCAGATTTTGGTAATTAGGTCGTAGAGTTTAGATTGTGCTGGTCCTCCACCATACTTCCACAGTTCTCCCGGTATGCCGTCAATTCCGGGACATTTGTTGTTTTTCAGTCGCCGCACTGCGTTCCTCACTTCCTCAAACGTAGGTGTTTCTACTTCTCCTTCGTGTGATTGTGTTACCTCAATTCCGTTGCGACAGGTGGACAGTTCAGCAGGTCTCGGAAGTAGCATCGCCATTCATTTTTCAGGTGTTCTGGTTCAGATATTAAGTTGCCATCAGCATCTTCAAGCAGTTGAGCTGTCGGTTGGTAGCCCTTTTTTACCGTTCTCAGTTCCATGTAGAAACTTCTGCTCATGTTGGTCCCTATCAAGCACTCCATTTGCCGCAATTGGTTTTCTAGGTGTTCTCTTTTTGCGTGTCTTATTGTGTTTTTGAACTTTTTCCGGGTCTCTGTAGTCGGGTCTTTGTCGTAGGTACTTACATTAGGAAAATATGTTAGCAATAATTGTTTTATAAAATAATTAGTTGGATAAAAGTCAGGAAAAATGGGAAAATATTTTTCTCAATTGGGCAACACTGAACATTGAAAATAAACGTTTCTATTTTGGATTAAATATAAACAAGATACAATGAAATATTGAAAGCTTAATTGTGAATAGTGATAATATTATTCTTATTCTCCCTTTAATTTCTATTGTGACACGATTTAAACCGCACAAAACCGTCATAATGATTTTTATTTCGGGAGACACGTTCGGGTCGCTGTCACATTTGACACTAAGGGTACCACCGAGCCCCTTCGCCAATTAGGGTACCACCCACTAAGCTTTAATTGTGCGGACGCATTAGGTTTCTATAGAGTTATTATTCTAAGTTAAAGAGTTTATTTTTAAACTTACATAAATTCTATTAGACAATTAACAAATACAAAAATAACTAAATTATTAATTCATACCTGTAATTAAAGAAACGACATTTAAGTTTATTAATATCTGCAATTTCCTTATTATTAAAATATTTTCTCATCCATAATTATTTGCTACGAATGACGTTAATGACGTCTCCTGTTCAAAGCAGTTTAATAGACACTATAGAGCGCTCACGAATGAAACCTCATTATAATAAAATGTCGTTTCTTTACATCTCCCTCCTCCAAAATGTTTTTTCCAGAAAAAAAACATTGCACAACATTATTAAACATTATTATAATACATAAGTAATCTAATCATATATACCATATCTTATCACTACATAGTTACCACTACATACATTCGTAAAAAAAGTCACTTAACATGCAGTTGACTGTACCAATCGCACTCCAAAATATTCAACACTCAGAACATAAAAATACTTATTACATCTTTGTTAATTCCTATTTATGAGTCGTGTATACGTAACTAATGTGTTATATATGGTATAAGCTTAGTAACGTGAAATAGATTTGACTCAACTTTTTTGTGACCTGTATTAATTTTATAAATTGAATTTGATATCTTTGCTAAAATTTCAAACGGACCAAGCCTAAGCTCATCTAACTTCTTTCTATTTAGTTTATTACCATTTTCAACATATACTTTATCACCTATTTTAAAATCGAATTCGATTCTATTTTTATCAAATACTTGTTTATTATAGTTATGAGATTTAATTGTATTTGCTAAGGCAGTTTTTCTATCCTGAAGCCATTCAATTTGCGATTTATTATTTTTAAGTTCATTTGGCAAAAAAGAAACATCCGAACCGTTCAATAAATATTTCGGTGCAAAACCAGTAACAGTGTGTACTGTATCATTATATTTCTCCACACAATCATGTGCGACTGTTGTCCATGCTAACTTATTATCTTTCTCGTTCATTTTACATCTGATTTTGTTTACTAGTGTCTGATTAAGCCTTTCATTTAAACCATTAGAAAAAGGAGTGTTCACTGCGGTGAAAACCAAAGTTATTTATTTATCTTTTAAAAATAGTTTAAATTCCTTCGAGTTTATCCCCGGATATTGATCAGTGAGTAACATCCCTATAGAATGAGAATCAGTTGCATTATTTACTTATTAGTTTAATAAAATCATTAGCACTCTGTGTTTTTGAAGTGACTATAAAAGCATATCGCGTAAAGTGATCCACCAAAAGATGTAAGTATTTTTTTGTGGATCGAGAACCACCAAAACCTCCGATAGTGTCCATGGAGACTATTTCAAAAGGCTTCGTGGCAGGACCTAGTTGTGACATCAAACCGTACTTAACTTGCCCTCTTGACTTATTCTTTATACATATTTCACAATTTTTACACAAATTATTAATATTTATTTTTAAGTTTTTTGATGTGTACAGCGGCATAATCTTCGTTTGCATTTGTTTTATGCCGATGTGGCACATTTTTTCATGAATTTCCTTAATAAGCCTTTTACTGAACTCTTCTGATAGCATAATTTTTTCACGTTTCCTAACTTTCTTGTAATAAATATTGTTTTTATATATTAATGTTGATTTATTTTTTTGCAAATATTCATTTTCTTGTTGATCTTTTATTATATTATTTAATGTTATTATATTCACTACTTTAAGCGTTCATCTGTATCCTCATTAGCATCTAGCACCGGGTTCCTACTTAAGCAGTCTGCTTCTAAATTATTTTTTCCTGGAGCATATACTATCTTAAAATCGTACTGTGATAAATAATATGTTAAATCTCCTAATTCGTCATCTGTCCTTGATTTATATTTAAATTTTCTAGTGGTTTGTGATCAGAATACACTGTGAACGTTTTACCTATTAACCAGTATTGCCAGTACCGAATTGCTTCTTTAATAGCTAGACATCTATACTAATATAATAAAGCTGAAGAGTTTGTTTGTTTGTTTGTTTGTTTGTTTGTTTGTTTGAACGCGCTAATCTCCGAAACTACTGGTGCGATTTGAATAATTCTTTTTTTGTTGGATAGTCCATTTATCGAGGAAGGCTATAGGCTAAATAACATTACGGGATTATAAGAAATTCCACGCGGACGAAGTCGCGGGCGGCCGCTAGTTCTAGATATATAGCTTTTTTATTTTTTTGAACCTTATTCAATTTTTTTGAGAGTATGCTACCGGTTTGTTTTTCCATTCGGTTGTGTTTTGCTTTAACACTGCACCAATACCTTCTAAGGATGCATCAGTATGAATATTTATTGGTAAATTTGGATCAAAAATTTCTAATATAGGTTGTGAACATAACATTTCTTTTATCTTTTCAAAAGACTTTTGGCAATCCTCAGACCAAATGAATTTCTGATTTTTCCTAAGTAAATTATGCAAAGGTTCTAATATTATTGCACTTTTTGGTAAATATTCATGATAAAATTTATTTTGCCTAAAAATTGTCTGATGTTTTTCTGTGTCTTTGGAACTGGGAATTCTTTTATTGAAATTAAATTATCTCGTAACGGGCGTACAGTATTATTCTCGATTATGTGACCCTAAATATTTAACGGAATTAGAAGCAAATGTGCATTTGTAAATTTTAATCTAAAACCCTCCTTTTTAATAGGCGTCAAACAATTGTTTTAAGTGATCAATGTGGTCTGAAAAATGATTTAGAAAATATCAGAATATCATCGATATAGTTAACGGCAAAATCTGTCAGTTTATACTTCCTCAGAATGTTACTTAGTACCCTTTGAAATATTGCAGGTGATGTCTTTAGTCCAAAAGGTAAGCAAGTCCATTGATAATGTCCTTCGTGTGTAACAAACCCTGTTTTATTTCTATCCTCAATTCTTAAAGGAATAGACCAGAATGCTGAATTATGTCTAGAGTTGTAAAGTACATCGAGTTTCTTGTTTTGATAACCAGATCATCAATCAAAGGGAATGGCTGAGATTGAGGTACAACTATTTTGTTAAGATCTCTAAAATCTATACATAACCTTGATTTCCTATTGTCTTCTTTCTTGAATGCTAAAGTTACAGGTGCCGCAAAAGGACTATATGATTCTTCTATCAATTTCTGTCAAGTAATTTTGCAACTTGTTCTTCTATCTCCTTTTTATCATCTACTGAACATCTATAAGGTCTCTTACTGCAGTATTTATCGACGAGTAGATCAATACGAGCTTCATATTTATTAACCGTACCGATGTCAAATTTATCTTTTGCAAAAATAGATTTGTATGATTCAACCAGGTTATATATCTCAGATTTTGCTTTTCGTCTAAATTATCTACACCTATTTGAAGTCCTCTTTTTTAATATGCTCATTGAAGTTAACTGAACAAGGATCTTCCTTATTGACACTATCTTCTTCATGTATCTCTTCTTCTTCTCCTTTCTGAGTTATGTTAAGTTATTATCTTGGATCAATCTGAATTCTTTATAATATCTAGGCCAATCAAGAAATCATATTTAAACTCTTCCCCATCAATAATATAAACGTTAGTTTCCTTCTCTATATCATATATTTTCAGTGTAATAGTAGCCAAACCTCCTGTCTTTTAACACCATTAATTGTGACTAAATTATGTTTATTGACATTTTCCGTTTGCTCTTCTTTTAGTCTAACTAGTTTGGAATTGATCAACGAAACATTCGAGCCCGAATCATATATCCCAAATATTTGTAATTGTTTATTTAATAATAGTTTGACTTTGATTAATGGTGTTATTATTCGTTTTTTTGATCATCATTATTTAATTCAACATCAATCACCGAATTGTTCACGGCTTTATTATAATTTCTTTTGATATTGCGTTCTTCTGATTGTTTAAAACCAGCATTTATCCTCATGATGGAACCTTTTGCCCTTATTTAAATTCTCACACGTTTTACACGGTTTTATTCTATCAACCTTCTCCTTATAATCATAGGCACCAATTTTATTTTATTTAAATTTCTTCTGTTTATCATATATTCGTGTTTTCCGATTTCATTGTAAAGCCCTGCAGTTGACTTTATAGTTTCTTTGTCAATCTTATTCATAATGTAATCTGGCAGTCCCATAACAATAAGGTTAGTCATCGTTTGAGAATCAATATTTTTGTTGACCTCCAACAAAAGTTTTTCTTTTTTCGTGGCATATTCCAATAATGATCCAGCTTGAAATTTAAAAGAAAAAGCATATTTGACTTGTGACCAACCTTTGTTTCCGTAAGTCTCACAAAAATTGCTCTTCCATACTATCCAGTCCGAATTAACGGTCAATTTCATTATCATACTGCTGTACCAATTCATACACTGTTTTTCTAGTAAATGTTTTAGAATCTCTATTTTCATTTCATCTTGTATAATGTCAAACCTTCCACACTCACTTTCAAATTCGTTTATCCATTGGTCAGCATTTAAGTTACTAGAAATTTTTCTATCACAAATCTTTCAGCAATCCTTCCGAGATTTCTATTTTCCGCTACACCGGCAACAGTGTTCGAACTCACAGACTCCTCTGTTATCTCCTCTAAATATTGGTCACCAAATTGTATGTTTTCTCCGGCATCTAAATATGTTTCTCTTAGTTCAGGGTCTAATGGGATCCATACTGATCGTGATTGGTGTCTTTTTTTAAGAGAATTTTTTATCTTAGTGTACATACCCAAAGATATTATACTAGTGTGATTCCTGGAAGGCCTTAGCTCCTCAGGTACATTAAAAACATGTCCATCCGGTGTCTCGATAGAGACTATGTTAATAGTATTTGTTTTTCCATCAGCAGATCCCACTACCAGAAATTTAAACCGAAGTTTTTCCATTGTCTTTTTTTTTTACTAAAAATGTCGTTTTATAAGACTATTATTCAGCCTTTTAGAAATTGCAATCTCCAAATAAACAAAATGTGTTGCTCTGTAATTAAAGAGTTTATTTTTAAACTTACATAAATTCTATTAGACAATTAACAAATACAAAAATAACTAAATTATTAATTCATACCTGTAATTAAAGAAACGACATTTAAGTTTATTAATATCTGCAATTTCCTTATTATTAAAATATTTTCTCATCCATAATTATTTGCTACGAATGACGTTAATGACGTCTCCTGTTCAAAGCAGTTTAATAGACACTATAGAGCGCTCACGAATGAAACCTCATTATAATAAAATGTCGTTTCTTTACATATATGAAGGATATTTAGTTTCTAAGTAGCTTTATTTTTTCTGCTAGGTGGCAGGTGACAGTCAGATCACCTGATGGTTAGCGATCTGTTATATATAGATATAGTATATAAAGGTGCAATAGCGCCCTTTTCATTTGACGACCCGTTTAGCGCAATGGTTTGAGCGCCGGTTGAGACGTAAGGGTCGCGGGTTGATTCCCGCATCAACACAAATGTTTCTTGATGAAACAGATATTTGTGTTGGGTCTGGGTGTTTGTGGTTCCTTCGTTTTTTCTGGTTTCCATAGCACAAGGGAAAACCTTAGTTTGGGACCAGGACAATGTATGTGATGTTGTTGTTGATGTTATGTTGTTGTCTCATAGGATGACCTCACTAAGTGACATGTTTGCCTAGTTACTGAATCCAGTTCGACATTATCCGCGCTCTGGGACACATACCTTAGAAATTTTATAAATTACTACAGTCCAATTAGGAATCAAAATGAAAATCTTTTTTAAAAAGCTAATCGATTATTATCACAGATCGATAGTGAAACTATAGTTCATCAAAACTATACTAAATACCTATTTCAAAACCTGTAGAATTCAACGGAGAAACCCAATGTACATCGAACAATATTTATTCATATAATATTTATATTTTGAAGCAGTGTTACCTTACATTATCATAATGGCTTCGGATGCTGTGTTTCTCAAACTATGCGAGTTTTTTTTTCCAGGAGAAACCATTATGGCCTTCACCTTGCCACATGTGGGGGACAAGGTGGTGCGTGGGACCCTAACCCTAACCAAAACCCCTGGGGTGTCCATCTCAGCGCAATCGCGGTCGGATACCCCACAGCCGGGACTGGACCGTGCCGCAAATCGCGCTCGCCACTTTGAGCCAAATTGTTTGGCGCAATGCAGCCCATCCCAAATGCGCGACCTACCAGGACACCCAGTAGGATTTCTTCCCTCGCGGAGTCGTGATCCTGAGCAAGCCACTCCCAGTAGTGGCATGCTCACGTACTCCGAAGCCCGTTTAGTCGCCTCTTACGACAGGCCGGGAATACCTTGGTAGTATTCTTAACGCCCCTATCCACAGGGCACATGCGAGTTTTCCCCTAACCTATCGTAACGCCCTTGGTCTAGTGGTTTAAGTACAGGTGTGTGATTTCAAGGTCCCGGGGTCGATGCCCAAGTCTAACGAAAAGTATGTTTCGAATTTTTCACCAATCCGCAAGCGTGGAGATTCCGTGATTGAGCCTGAGTGATACCACTGCCTCACAGAAAACCGGCGTGAAGCAGCCCCTGTGCTGTGTTTCGCCGAGTGAGTGAGGGTACCGGAGGCCCATCGGGGGGAAGGGGATAAAAGGTTTGCAGCGCACTTGTGACTCCACTGGTGTTGCATGTATCCATGGGCGGCGGCAATTGCTTACCATCAGGTGATCCGCTTGCTCGTCTGCTCCTTATCACATAAAAAAAAAAGCCTAATCCCATCATAGTAGCGATGGTTGACTTGATTTCTATAAGAAATCAGAAAATTGGTCACGTTTGACCGTTTGGCGGTTTTTTTTATGTGATAGGTAGCAAACGAGCAGGCGGATCACCTGATGGTGTAAGCAATTGTCACCGCCCATGGACACTTGCAACACCAGTGGAGTAACACGTGCGCTGCCAACCCTTTATCCCCTCCCCGGGTGGGCCTCCGGTACCCTCACACTCGGCGAAACACAGTACAGGGGCTGCTTCACGCCGGTTTTCTGTAAGGCAGTGGTATCACTCCGGTCGAGTCGGCCCATTCATGGCGAAGCTTGGCTCTCCCACAATTAAATCGATGCGGTATCGATGTTATTGGCCAACTGTGGCTATTTCTATTTGACAGCCTTGGATGTGGATATCTATTATCTGCTGACTGTACCCTCACTTTCAAATGTACAAGTCACTGTTTCATTTGTTGTCTATTTGGGCCGATTCTCACCACAGCCCACCCACGTAGTTCATCGATTTTACATAAAAATGAACTTTGTAGGACAATCGACAAAGCGTATAGCATGATACGAACTAGAATTATGTTTCTTTGTACATTTGTTTACTATTAGAATAGTTATTTACTTGATTGCTACCATATATCCTACTACTATTATAAAGGCGAAAGTTTGTAAGTTTGGATGTATGGATGTTTGTTACTCTTTCACGTAAAAACTACTGAATGGATTTGAATGAAACTTTACCACAATATAGCTTATACATCAGAAAAACACATAGGCTACAATTTTTGAGGTTTTTACGAACCTGAAGTCAACGCGAACGAAATCGCGGGCAAAAGCTAGTAGTAAATATAATAATGGGGTAATAATGGTCTAACAAAAGTATGTTCCGAATTTCTCTAACATAGCTCGGGTTTGTGATCACCGCACCGCATTAGGCAAGCGTGGTGATTAAGCCTAATCCCGTCATAGTAGCGATGACTTGATATCTATGATGGAGGCCTTTGCCCTGCAGTGGGACAGTATATAGACTGACTAGACCTTACACATTGACTTGACTCTGTACTTAGTAGCTTAAGCACTTGTGTTACAGATATCAGATAACAGAGGATCACAAATATAATACTTAAATACGTATATTACACCCAGACACCGAACAAACACAAGTGTTCATCACACGAATGTTAGTCCAGGGTGGAGGTCCAATACAGACTGACCGGTTGGCGCAATGGCAGTAACCCTGCCTCATACGCCAAAGGTCGTAGGTTCGATCCCCACCCTGGACAAACATTCGTGTGATGAACACTTGTGTTTGTTCAGTGTCTGGGTGTTATATATGTATTTAAGTATTATATTTGTAATCCTCTGTTGTCTGATATCTGTAACACAAGTGCATATTTAAGCTACTTAGTACGGAGTCAAGTCAATGTATGAGATGTTGTGTGAAATTTATTATAAAAAGAAAAAAATACACCTTGGCTTTATGGGCAGGGTCACTACCAAATGCTCCAGTAAAACGCCAATAAAAACTAAATCCAAACCGGCGTGAAGCAGCTCCTGTGCTGTGTTTCGCCGAGTGAGTGAGGGTACCGGAGGCCCATCGGGGGAAAGGGGATAAAAGGTTAGCAGCCCACTTCTTGCATGTGTTCGTCGGCAATTGCTTACCATCAGGCGATCCGCCTGCTCGTCTGCTACCTATCACATTAAAAAAAAATTGAAAGTCAGTTAGAACTACGATTACTGGCTATGCTACGGGATACTACGAGCAAACGACTACGATTATCAGTAATGCTACGGGTCGCTACGATTAAATGACTACGATTCTTGCTTATGCTACGAGTGATCTACTTAATAAATGATCATTGAGTATAGCTGGAGGCACGAAAGTATAGCGATGACCGTTATTTTGCGCACTTGTAAAAAGGAAGACTTTCTATCAAAATTGGTTTCTCAAGGTCATAACTACACTTTCTTGCCTCGGACTATAGGTATGCTAAGAGGTGCTACAAGTAAAAAACTACATACTAATCTTGGAAGCGCTACGGAATGTTACAATTGGGTATTTGACTAATCTCGATTTAGTAAAAAATATTGATACTCTATCAAAATATTGGTAAATAAGAACCAATGGCCAACATTTTCAGTTAAAAATATAACATCTAGCTGGTTTTGTGAGCATTGAAAGTTCATGGGCAAGTCCATTTTTAAAGTATAAAATTAAAAAAAAATAATTATATCATTGAACTACCCGTACATTTTTCCATCAACTTTTATTATAAAACCATATACTTAAACGAAACATTTGATATAGCTACCATATAAAATTTACTAGACGCGCATACAGAAGGTTGAATCGTGACGTCACGATTCAATAGCCATTTGTATAGAGCGTTTTTGGGTTTGCCCAAAATACGTGCTCTTAAAGTTGTGATATCTCAGGTAATTCAAATGAGAATCAAGTGATTCTTTCAACGATGTTTCTTAAATTGAGGCGTCTTTTGATTAAACACATAAAAAAAAATTGTCAAATACCCAATTATTAGACGACCTCGATGACGCAGTGGCTAAGCTTTTCACCTGAAGCGCGAAAGATCCCTGGTTCGATTCCCGGTCAAGTCAATTTAGGAAAGTACATTTTCTAAGTTGTCTTGGGACACCCTTACTATATTCTTCTCTTGTCCAATCAATCGTTTCTCTAAGCTATTTAATTCTTTTGTAAGGAACTAAAATCCTTAAGATCTCGGTTCGTTTCCTCTGGTTCTACGAAACAAACTGAATTTACATTTGAAAACGGTTACTCGCCACCCTGAATCGAAATAGCGCTGTTATTGTACGCTTTGTGGGCTGCTGGTACTCAAACTGTTGGTTTGATAGCCAGTTTAAGAAAATATATCCTGGCAACATCTTATACATTGACCTGACTCCATACTAGGTAGCTTAAGGTGACACCGTAATGAAACTAGCGCCTATTGCTTTAAATTGGGTATTTGACTAATCTCGATATAGTAAAAAATATTGATTCTTTATCAAAATATTGGTAAATAAGAACCAATGGCCTACATTTTCAGTTCTACCTAACGTCTAGCTGGTTTTGTGAGCATTCAAAGTTTCATGGGCAAGTCCATTTTTAACGTATAAAATTAAAAAAAAAATTATATCATTTGAATTACCCGTACATTTTCCACCAATTTTTATTATAACCATTTACTTAAACGAAACATTTGATATAGCTACCAAACAAAATTTACTAGACGCGCACACAGAAATTTGAGTTGTGACGTCACAATTCAATAGCCATTTGTATAGAGCGTTTTAGGGGCTTGCCCAAAATATGAGCTCTTAAAGTTGTCAAAGTCAAAAGTCAAAGTCAAATATTCTTTATTTGCATAGGCTTGTACACAGCACTTACAAATCGTCATACATAAAGAAAATATTTAAAACTATTTAAAGATAATGTATATGATTTAAATGAAATTAAATATATATCTTGATACATAAGATATACTAAAAAATAAATAGATATAATGCGATTCTACCACCGATATCGGAAAGGAATTCCGAAATGAACCAATAGATGGCGCTGTGTATAATTACATCGCGCAAGCGTTTCGTGTTTTCGGTTTACCTATAAGCCTTGTCGTTGTCTATTGAAGTTATCTCTTTATAAGTATAGATTTCAAATCGCAAAATATAACAAGTACTTATAACGCAGCCGGAAATCCAACCGAAGCACGAACCTTATACAAGATAACTAATGTACATAATTTAATTTCAATAGAAGCAGACGCTTTAGAAATACCCCCGTCTCGCTCCCACAAGTAGAGTACACGCTACGGAAACCATCTCGCTCGCTCTGAAAAATATATGACTTTCCTAAGACCTGGTTTTCTATTAACTTCGATCTTGGAACTTGTAGGGGGATTATGAATTGTGAAAAAAGGGGACAATGTTAGGTCTAATCCCCCCCCCCCCCCATTTCCTTGTTTTACCTCACTCTGGCTTCCGTGATAGGAAAGTTTTTTTTTTTTTTTTTTATGAGATATATTTTATTTTATTTATTTATTTGCAATACATATGACTACAGGTAACATAAGATAGCCTAGAGAACATATGCGCCTGGAAGGCATTGCAATTTGGAATAGAGAGGGGCAGATATTTAAAATCTTTACTAATTTAATTTCCTTGAACTACTTTTGTATAGTAAATTATGCATAAGGGAACCTGTTGTACCTCGGTCACTTTTTCATTCAACGATTTTTAAAAAAAAAAACGGTTGTAACTATAGCAATTAAAACAATTTTAGCTGTTAGAAGAACTAATGTGGATCATAATATAAATTATATACAAACATAGATCATCGTTTTTATAGGTTTTACATAATCTAAAAAAAAATTGGAATGTGGATCAAGGTACAACGGTGGTGATGTACCTTGATCCGCTTATGTTGTACCTTTGTCATAGCTAGAACTCATCAAATAAAATCCATATTTCTCGACAATAGCAAATATTTTTATTATTTTCAGATTCAACATGTCTTTAAAAAACTTTGAAGTACATAATGCCTCTTTAAAGTACATCTTGACAAGTTAAAATATTTGGCAGCCCCTCTTAAAGATAATTTTTTTTCTTTAACTAATTAATAGCACTAGAAAGTGCTGTTTTTGGAACAGGGGTTCGTTTCGATGTTGTTTTTGCTACGAGACATTTTACCTGTACAAAAAACAACAAAATTATAAATATGTGCGTTCCTAAACAGAATTAACATAGTACATTTGTACCTTAACCATATGATCAAGGTACAACTGTTTTCCGATGATCAAGGTACAACACCCCTACCCTTTCATGTTTATTCGCACATATAAATTTGGGGGTTATGACGAACTTAAATAAGCATACTACATTATAAACTTAGATAAAGTACTTGTTTCAATCAAATGGTTTTGAAAAAAATATGAAGGAAATAACAGAAGTAATGAAAGAAATGAAAAATATTCATATTTTACTTTTTTGCCGCGAAAACGTTAAAGTGATCTGCCATGCAAACTCGATACAATGGCCGCCTGCAACTAATTTCATGTTGATTAGTCTTGTGGAAGTTCACTATATCATAGACAAAGAGACATAAAAAAGAGCGCAAACATTTCAAAAACGTAGGGGGCTCTAGGTACAAAGGGTGTCAAGGTACAACAGGTTCCCCTACATCTACATAACATCCATTATATTTTATCCCTCCAAAATATTCGTTTACTGAGTAGTAACATTTGTTGGTAAGTAATTCTTTTATTAAATGTATAAACTTATTACGCAGTCTCATTTTTATATAGTTTGGCAATTTATTATATAGTTGATCGACATCGGTAGGGTCCGGAACTATGTATTTTTAATTTAGAAGGTATTTGTATAAGGTTGTTTTCATTGCGAGGTGTAGGATGACGGGGGAAATCTCCTTTTTTTGAATATAAATGCAGGTTTTTTCTGACAAATTTAAACTATGTAAGTATGTAAATTCCAGCCGAATCATTTCCACGAACTCGACTTTACACTCTAAACGGCTTGGAATTAATTATATCAAAACATTGGGCCGGCAAATACAGGGTTATCCAATTAAAGTTAATGTTAACTGCGAAGTGCTTAAGGCGAAAGTCGTCACAGTGTTTGAAACAGTGACCTGTGGCTTACCATGAGACAGAATACTTAAGCTTGTACATGCGCGGATTGGGCACTTTTGTGTATGTTTAAACTCGGTAAATCGTTAAGAACGATACCTAAAAAAAATACATGTTGTAGACTGGATTCGATCTTGAATTTCTGACGAGGATTTTATTCAATGTTTAGTAATTAGGAAAAAAATATAACGTAAACATCGATTTTATGCAAAATATTGGATAAACTACGAAACTTAACAGATCAGATGACTGATTTTTATAATAATACAATACAATGTACACTACAATCCCTGACGAGGAATTCTGTTTCTTGGCTTTATAATTTTTAATTAATAATATTCTGTTTTTGATATACGCGAGCGCGAGTACTCTCTATGGTCAAGGCCGTTGGCGCAGTACAGAAAGCCCACTCCTGGAAACCGTTTACAGAAAATAAAGACTCAGGCTACCAGTAAATAAGCTAAGTGAGGGTCATTTATGTTGGATCCCTCAAACAACACAGCAGTACGTCATATTTTTTTTTTTTTTATTGATTAATTAACCGATTATTTATCAATTAAAAGTATAAATTTATGACAAAATAATGATTTTATAAAAGTACAATCGTAAGCATTTTTTTCTTGATCCTGTTTTTCTCATTTATCTTAAAGTTGCCTACTGGTTTTGTTTATATTATGATTGTGTAGTGTAGTGGACTGTCAAGTTAAGGTATGGCGCTAGGTTTTATCTTTTGGTACGAAACTGAATAATTATGAGAGAATCGACATTTTATTTACCTTTGTGTCTTTTTTTTATGTGATAGGTAGCAGACGAGCAGGCGGATCACCTGAAACAATGCCGCCGCTCATGGACACCTGCAACACCAGTAGAGTTACAAGTGCGCTGCCAACCTTTTATCCCCTTCCCCCCGGGTGGGCCTCCGGTACCCTCGGCGAAACACAGCACAGGGGCTGCTTCACGCCGGTTTTCTGTGAGGCAGTGGTATCACTCCGGTCGAGCCGGCCCATTCATGCCGAAGCGTGGCTCTCCCACAGTAAGTTGGAAAAGTTAGTTAGTTGTCTAGAAAATATGTATACTTTTTTTGTGACAGGTGGTGTGACGAGCAGACATCACCTTATGGTAAACGATTGCCACCGCCCAGACACCTGCAACACCAGTAGAGTCACAAGTGCGCTGCCAACCTTTAACTAGTGGGCTTTCGTAACCCTTGGTTTCGTAACGAATGGTGGCGCTATGTGGCGGGTCATTACATTCCTCTGATATGGTTGAGTGAAAGGTGGCTGAGCATACGTCATACTTGTGTACAGGTGCCGCCTCTGGGGACTTGTTTGCTCTGGTTTACCTCATTCTTAGCTTTAACATTTTTCTTCGTCTTGAGTATTGGACTGTATGAGGTGGTATGAGGAAAACATTGTAATAAACATTTTGGGGATTAAGGGCTGATTTTTCAATTGTCTGATAACAGTTAACAGACCGATAAAATGTAATCCAATTTATAGTAACTGTCACTCTATGCTATACAATAGTAAGATGTAAGACAACTTAATTCGCCGGGTAACTCTTTATTGGTCTGTTAAATTTTATCAGACAATGGAAAAATCGGCCCTAAAAAGAGTAACTGGCGAGTTTCTTGCCGGATCTTCTCGTCAGAATCAACTTTCCGATACCGGTGGTAGAATCGCATTATGTTTATTTATTTTTTAGTATATCTTATGTTTTAAATATATACGTATTTAATTTCATTTATTATTATTATATTTAAATTCACACTAGTTTTAAATATTTTCTTTATGTATGACGATTTGTAAGTGCTGTGTACAAGCCTATGCAAATAAAGAATATTTGACTTTGACTTTGACTTACTCACTTGACGAAACGCAGCACAGGCTCTGCTTCACGTCTTCTGTAAGGCCGTGGTATCACTCCAGTCGAGTATATATATGAAGGATATTTCGTTTCCGAGTAGCTTTATATTTTTCTGCTAGGTGACAGGTGACAGACAGATCACCTGATGGTTAGCGATCTGTTATATATAGATATAGTATATAAAGGTGCAATAGCGCCCTTTACATAGGATGACCTCACTAAGTGACACCTGCCTTAGAAATTTCTATAAATTACTACAGTCCAATTAGGAATCAAAATGAAAATCTTTTTTAAAAAGCTAATCGATTATTATCCCGTAACAGATCGATAGTGAAACTATAGTTCATCAAAACTATACTAAATACCTATTTCAAAACCTGTAGAATTCAACGAAGAAACCCAATGTACGGTGGCCTGCACATCAAGTTACTACAATCTGTCAAATTTCTTCAATCGAACCTCACTTTTATGTCAAACGTGTTTGGATCAATTCAACTGAGGAAATTTGACAGATTGTAGTAACTTGATGTGCTGGCCACTGTACCTACATCGAACAATATTTATTCATATAATATTTATATTTTGAAGCGGTGTTACCATACATTATCATAATGGCTTCGGATGCTGTGTTTCTCAAACTATGCGAGTTTTTTTTTCCAGGGGAAACCATCATGGCCTTCACCTTGCCACATGTGGGGGACAAGGTGGTGTGTGGGACTCTAACCCTAACCAAAACCCCTGGGGTGTCCATCTCAGCGCAATCGCGGTCGGATACCCCACAGCCGGGACTGGACCGTGCCGCAAATCGCGCTCGCCACTTTGAGCCAAAATGTTTGGCGCAATGCAGCCCTTTCCAAATGCGCGACCCTACCAGGACACCCAGGGTAGGATTTTTTCCCTCGCGGAGTCGTGATACTGAGCAAGCCCAATCTCCCAGTAGTGGCATGCCACGTACTCCGAAGCCCGTTTAGTCGCCTCTTACGACAGGCCGGGAATACCTGGCAGTATTCTTAACGCCCCTAGCCACAGGGCACATGCGAGTTTTCACCTAACCTATCGTAACGCCCTTGGTCTAGTGGTTTAAGTACAGGGGTGTGATTTCAAGGTTCCGGGTTCGATGCCCAAGTCTAACGAAAAGTATGTTTCGAATTTTTCGAACATAACTTGGTTTTGATCACCAATCCGCAAGCGTGGTGATTCCGTGATTGAGCCTGAGTGATACCACTGCCTCACAGAAAACCGGCGTGAAGCAGCTCCTGTGCTGTGTTTCGCCGAGTGAGTGAGGGTACCGGAGGCCCATCGGGGGGAAGGGGATAAAAGGTTTGCAGCGCACTTGTGACTCCACTGGTGTTGCATGTGTCCATGGCGGCGGCAATTGCTTACCATCAGGTGATCCGCTTGCTCGTCTGCTACCTATCACATAAAAAAAAGCCTAATCCCATCATAGTAGCGATGGTTGACTTGATTTCTATAAGAAATCAGAAAATTGGTCACGTTTGACCGGCGGTTTTTATTATGTCATAGGTAGCAAACGAGCAGGCGGATCACCTGATGGTGTAAGCAATTGTCGCCGCTCATGGACACTTGCAACACCAGTGGAGTAACACGTGCGCTGCCAACCTTAATCCCTCCCGGGTGGGCCTCCGGTGCCCTCACTCACTCGGCGAAACACAGTACAGGGGCTGCTTCACGCCGGTTTTCTGTGAGGCAGTGGTATCACTCCGGTCGAGTCGGCCCATTCATGGCGAAGCGTGGCTCCCACAATTAAATCGATGCGGTGTTATTGGCCAACTGTGGCTATTTCTATTTGACAGTCTTGGATGTGGATATATATTTGCTGCCGACTGTACCCTCACTTTCAAATGTACAAGTCACTGTTTCATTTGTTGTCTATTTGGGCCGATTCTCACCACAGCCCACCCACGTAGTTCATCGATTTTACATAAAAATGAACTTTGTAGGACAATCGACAAAGCGTATAGCATACGCACACTAGAATTATGTTTCTTTGTACATTTGTTTACTATGAATAGGTTATTTGGGTGAATTTCAACAAACCTAATTACGGTGGCGAATTTTTAAAACCACTTTACATACACATTTTCGCCACCGGGATTGCACCACCGGACTTAGAAACAGTAACAAAATTGGCATTATAAAAAAATATATTATTCCACCACTAACTTACAGTCTAAATATGACAGTTAACTTAATCCAATAAGCTATAAAACTGGTTTTTATGTAAAGGAGAAAAGACAGCTCAAAATACATGCCACCGGTATTGATACGGTACTTGGAAAAATCACCCATTTACTTGATTGCTACCTACTACTATTATAAAGGCGAAAGTTTGTGAGTTTGGATGTATGGATATCTTTCACGTAAAAACCACTGAATGGATTTGAATGAAACTTTACCACAATATAGCTTATACATCAGAATAACACATAGGCTACAATTTTTGAGGTTTCTACGAACCTGAAGTCCACGCGAACGAAGTCGCGGGCAAAAGCTAGTAGTAAATATAATAATGGGGTAATAATGGTCGAGCAAAAGTATGTTTCGAATTATTCGCACATAGCTCGGGTTTGTGATCACCGCACCGCATTAGGCAAGCGTGGTGATTAAGCCTAACCCCATCATAGTAGCGAAGACTTGATTTCTATGATGGAGGCCTTTGCCCTGCAGTGGGACAGTATATAGGCTGATACTAGACCTTACACATTGACTTGACTCTGTACTTAGTAGCTTAAGCACTTGTGTTACAGATATCAGATAACAGAGGATCACAAATATAATACTTAAAAACATATATTCCACTCAGACACTGAACAAACACAAGTGTTCATCACACGAATGTTTGTCCACAGAACGGATCCAATACACCTTGGCCGTATGGGTCACTACCAAATGCGCCATCTGGCCAGTAAAACGCAAAATACTAGCGCAATGCAATCAACGCCACCGCCATCTATTGGTAGTCAGAGGAAATCCAGAAAGTGTACCGAAATAAAGTGAGTGCGGGCCACTAGTAAAAACAAAAGTGAAAGTCAGTAGAACGGGACTATTGACTTTGACTTTAGTGGATTTAGTAGACGGAATCGGGATAAATAAACTTAACATTGACACTTAGATAAAGAAACGATCAAGAAACAAGCGTACTCCTTCTTAAATGGCCGGCAACGCATCAGCGACCTCTCTGATCTCGCAGATGTTCATGGGCGGCGGTGATTACTTACCAGCAGGTGACCCGCTTGCTCGTTTGCTGCCTCTAGTATAAAAAAAAATATTCTTGCATTTGCTAGGACGCTACGATTAAATGACTACGAATCTTGGCAACGACTACGATTAATGGCTATACTACGAGTAAACGACTACGATTATTGGCTTTGCTACGGGTCGCTATGAGTAAACGACTACGATTATTAGCTATGCTACGAGTCGCTACGAGTTATTGACTACGATCACTGGCTATGCTACGGGATACTACGAGTAAGGTACTCGGGTTTGTGATCACCGCATTAGGCAAGCGTGGTGATTAAGCCTAATCCCATCATAGTAGCGATGACTTGATTTCTATGATGGAGGCCTTTGCCATGCAGTAGGACAGTATATAGACTGATACTTTTTATTTCATTCTTCTCTTGTCCAATCAATCGTTTCTTTAAGCTATTTAATTCTTTTGTAAGGAACTGAAATCCTTAAGATCTCGGTTCGTTTCCTCTGGTTCT
Organism: Cnaphalocrocis medinalis; assembly: GCA_014851415.1. Taxonomy (NCBI): domain Eukaryota; kingdom Metazoa; phylum Arthropoda; class Insecta; order Lepidoptera; family Crambidae; genus Cnaphalocrocis; species Cnaphalocrocis medinalis. The sequence goes on along the minus strand of CM026303.1, from coordinate 4,622,698 downwards.
ACGAAACAAACTGAATTTGCATTTGAAAACGGTTACTCGCCACCCTGAATCGAAATAGCGATGTTATTGTACGCTTTGTGGGCCACTGGTACTCAAACTGTTTGTATAACAGCCAGTTTAAGAAAATATATCCTGGCCACATCTCATACATTGACCTGACTCCGTACTAAGTAGCTTAAGATGACACCGTGACGAAACGAGCACCACCTATTGCTTTAAATTAATTGTGACGATTATGAGATACTAGCTGTTGCCAGCGGCTTCGCTCGCACGCCCGACTTCCCTAAAATGGGGGGTTAGAATAGGGCAAAAAGTAGCCTATGTTACTCTCCATCCCTTCAACTATCACCACTTAAAAATTACGTCAATTCGTCGCTCTGTTTGCCGTGATAGAAAGACAAACATACAGACTCAAGGTCCATGTCTTTTTATTGCTACAATATTATGAACTAAAATTATAATAAATTGCTATGTTGCTCCACGTGTGTATACATACTTGAAAATATTAATCTAAATTGGGTATTTTTTTATGTGTTTAATCAAAAGACGCCTCAATTTAAGAAACATCGTTGTAAGAATCACTTGATTTTCATTTGAATTACCTGAGATATCACAACTTTAAGAGCATACATATATTTTGGGCAAGCCCAAAAACGCTCTATACAAATGGCTCTTGAATTGTGACGTCACAACTCAAACTTCTGTATGCGCGTCTAGTAAATTTTGTTTGGTAGCTATATCAAATGTTTCGTTTAAGTAAATAAATGGTTTTATAATAAAAGTTGGTGGAAAATGTACGGGTAGTTCAATGATATAATATATATTTTTTAATTTTATACTTTAAAAATGGACTTGCCCATGAAACATTGACTGCTAACCAACCAGCTAGACGTTATATTTTTAACTGAAAATGTTGGCCATTGGTTCTTATTTACAAATATTTTGATAGAGTATCAATATTTTTTCCTATTTAGAGATTAGTCAAATACCCAATTGTGTGGTGTAGGTATGTATGTGCTTAAGACAGACACACTTTCCCATTATGGATTAGTATTGGATGCAAGGTGAAGCAGTGTGATCTTGGGCAAATTTTTTTTTATGTTATAGGTAGCAGACGAGCAGGCGGATCACCTGATGGTAAGCAATTGCCGCCGCTCATGGACACATGCAACACCAGTGGAGTTACAAGTGCGCTGCCAACCTTTAATCCCCTTCCCCCCGAGTGGGCCTCCGGTACCCTCACTCACTCGGCGAAACACAGCACAGGGGCTGCTTCACGCCGGTTTTCTGAGAGGCAGTGGTATCACTCCGGTCGAGCCGGCCCATTCATGCCGAAGCGTGGCTCTCCTATATAACACCCCGTCATTTTTGCGTCGGGGGTTCAAAACAGATAGGTACATGCAGGGTTAAACAGTGTGATCTTGGACTTATATAATACTAGCTTTTGCCCGCGACTTCGTTCGCGTGGACTTCAGGTTTGTAGCCTATGTGTTATTCTGATGTATAAGCTACTAGCGGCCGCCCGCGACTTCGTCCGCGTGGAAAAGTAACTTTTTACCCCCCTTTTAAACCCCTTACAACCCCCTTAATATTATTATGTTGATACAACTTAAACAAATTATTTCGACCAAATTGGTACCATAAATACGGTCATTGTGACTAAAACCTTAAAAGATAGACATATGCCGTCGCGGACTTTTTTTTAGATCATGTATAGAGGAATAATTCTTTCATACATATTTTTGTGTATCTTGAACCGTTTTTCGCAGCGCACGCAAAGGAAAGCCTTCAAAAATGAATAATTTTCCCCGTTTTTACACATTTACCGCTCTGTTCTTTGCTCCTATTGGTCATAGCGTAATGTTATTTAGCCTATAGCCTTCCTCAGATAAATGGACTATCCAACAAAAAAAGAATTATTCAAATCGCACCAGTAGTTTCGGAGATTAGCGCGTTCAAACAAACAAACTCTTCAGCTTTATTATATTAGTATAGATATAGATATAGATATTGTGGTAGAGTTTCATTCAAATCCATTCAGTAGTTTTTACGTGAAAGAGTAACAAACATCCATACATCCATACATCCTTACAAACTTTCGCCTTTATAATAGTAGTAGGATTACTCCCTCACTTCGCTTCGGGACCGAAATTCCGAAATGAACCAATAGATGGCGCTGTGTATAATTACATCGCGCAAGCGTTTCGTGTTTTCGGTTTACCTATAAGCCTTGTCGTTGTCTATAGAAGTTATCTCTTAGTTGTTAGTTATCGGACGACCCGTTGAGTTCAGTGGTAGTGAATGCTGCGTCTGGACCAAGGGTTGCGGGTTCGGTCCCCGCACAGTACAAACATTTGTGTGCATGAGAACTGTTTGTTTGTATTGGTCTGGGTGATTCTATGTATTATAAGTATGTATTTACAAAAGAAAAGTATTATATATATATTTGTAATCCCAATGTTGGTTCTGATATCTGTAACACAGGTGCTCGACCTACCTATCTCAGAGTCAGACCAATGTAAGTATGTGATGTAGTGAAATATCTCTTTATAAATAGTATAGATTTCAAATCGCAAAATATAACAAGTATAACGCAGCCGGAAATCCAACCGAAGCACGAACCTTATACAAGATAACTAATGTACATAATTTAATTTCAATAGAAGCAGACGCTTTAGAAATACCTCCGTCTCGCTCCCACAGGTAGAGGTAAACGCCGCTACGGAAACCATCTCGCTCGCTCTGAAAAATATATGACTTTCCTAAGACCTGGTTTTCTATTAACTTCGATCTTGGAACTTGTAGGGGGGTTATGGATTGTGTAAAAAAGGGGACAATGTTAGGTCACATCCCTCCCCTCCAATTTCCTTGTTTTTTTTTATGTGATAGCAGGCCTGTCCCACTCCGCGTGTAGGTATCGAACTTGCAAGTACATGCGGCGTCCCCTCCGTAGGGCCAAATTATTAGAAAATCACGAACAAGCGGCGACGCACGTGCGACAGTTGCTTGCGATAGAAAGAAAACGCACTGCTAGGTATGAATAATGGTAGGCATTGAACTCTGGGCGGTCGGAATTTCAACGTTAGATTATAGTATTCTGAGTCTTTATTTCCATAAACGGTTTTTAGAAGTGGGTGTTCTGTACCTTGTACTATTAAGTATTCTGTGGTGATAGGTAGCAGACGAGCAGGTGGATTACCTGATGGTAAGCGATTGCCGCCGCTCATGAACACATGCAACAAGTGCGCTGCTAACCTTTTATTCCCTTCCCCCCGATGGGCCTCTGGTTCCCTCACTGACTCGGCGAACACAGGCACAGGAGCTGCTGTCACGCCGGTTTTCTGTGAGGCAGTGCAGTTCTATCCCCCCCCCCCCCCCCCCCCCCCCCCCCCAATTCCCTTGGTTTTACCTCACTCTGGCTTCCGTGATAGGAATTAAGTGTATGTAAATCTCGTAAAGTAAGTGTATAGTGTGTGCCAAACACAAGTGCACTTCTCATTCTCCTACCCAATTTGGAAAGGATTAAGCGTAACATGACTGAAAAGATAGAGGTGCAAGACCCTTATAACAATACTATTAAGATATAACTTGCAAAGAAACCTTGTGGCTTAACCCGAAAAGACGAAACACATACGTTCGACGTGACTTATGGAATCCAAATATAACACTTAAAATACATTATATAACACCCAGACACTGAACAAACACAAGTGTTCATCACACGAATGTTTGTCGAAGGTGGGGATCGAGCCACGACCTTTGGCGTATGAGGCAGGGTCACTACCAAATGCGCCATCCGATCAAGATATTCATGTTTTTATTTTTGGTACATAGCAATTCTTTGCAATTTATTCTTAAGTAAATATTGCACTTAAAAAAATCCTCGGAGGGTTCAGGTGGGACTCGAACCTACAACCTTCCGCAGACCGGGCAGACATGCTATCCACTTTACACCATCCGAACTCCTTACTAAGCCGACGAATTTCGTAAGTGCTTAACTCGCCATGAGCTGACGATAGTCTCATTCAAGAAATTCGTCGGCTTAGTAAGGGGTTCGGATGGTGTAAAGTGGATAGCATGTCTGCCCGGTCTGCGGAAGGTTGTGGGTTCGAGTCCCACCTGAACCCTCCGAGGATTTTTTTAAGTGCAATATTTACTTAAGATATTCATGTTGTCCTAGGAACAAGCGTCGTGTGGACTCCCTAAATAGCGATGCGTTTATTATTCAGTCAGATCGACAAAGGCGCGACAACCCACAGGATCGAGTTATGCTTAGGTAGCCAAATTGGCTAGAGACCCAATTTGAGGAGAGGGGAGTTAAAGGTTGGCAGCCGCACTTGTGATTCTACTAGTGTTGCAGGTGGCTATTATAGTCACAAAATAATTACACACAGAAAGTAGGCTGCCCACTAAGAACTAAAAACGTGTCATGTACTCACGCATGCGCACTAACGGGGAAATACGCCTTTTATACCACATTAATCCTAGCCTATGACATAAGATTGTCGAACTGTCGAGGTCTGTGGTAGAGGCCGCGCGCTTATGTACTCATGCCGGGCAACAACCCTTGCATATGTCAACGAACTCTTCTAAATTCAAAATCAGGCTGAGTCTTCCTTCTGTGTGTAATTATTATGTGTTATAGTAGCGTCGATTGCTTGTCATCAGGTGATCTATCTGCTCGTTTGCCTCCTAACACCCATATTTGCAACATATTTTATAAGTAATTCTCTCTAATCGCCTCTCCCTGGAGTATTTCTGTCTCTCTAGAGTCTTTCTCTCTCTCTCTAGAGTCCAACTCTCTCTTTAGAGTCCAACTCTCTCTTTAGAGTCCAACTCTCTCTTTAGAGTCCAACTCTCTCTTTTGAGTCCAACCTCTCTCTTTAGAGTCCAACTCTCTCTCACTCGAGTCTAACTCTCTGTCTCCTAGAGTCCAACTCATGAGTCAAACTCTCTCTCTCTCTCGTCTAACTGTCTTTGTCCCTCTTGTCTAACTCTCTTTCTATCGAGTCTAACCATCTCTCTCTGGAGTCTAACTCTCTCTCTTTCTCGAGTCTAACTCTCCCTAGAGACCAACTCTCTCTATCTCGAGTCTAACTATCGAGAGAGAGAGAGAGAGATTAGCGAGAGAAAGAAAGACCTATTATAAAGAATTATGTTGCAAATATGGGTGTAACAAATATTGGTGTTTAGCCTATATTGTAACATTTTTATAAGTTAAACGAATCAGTTAACGTCGATTCCCTATTTTATCTTCTAATATGTATAAAATATACACTTCTCAATCATCTGTACTCTATTGATTTGGCATTTCACAAATCTACATTACGCAAGCGAGTGCGACAGCGCGGTCGCGGATGAGTGCGGAATTGCGCGGCGTAGTGCGGACTCAGTGGGTACGCGCACTTTGATCAAGGATTAACCTGTTGAAATGAATTGAAGAGATAAATTTGCGTATTGAAGTAATGCCAATCGTAAACAAGGTATCTGTGAACGTTTACATCCGTAACCACTTGTGTTACCATTCTGAATCAGAATCAGAATCAGAATATTTATTTATTTAATGGTATAAGGACACATTACAGATAACAGTTAAAAAAAAGAACAAAACATTTGAGCCAGTAGCTTAAAACTGACTGAAGCATGCATTAATGACATGGGTAGGTAAGTTATTAACTTACAAAACAATAAAAGGTCGTGAAACATTAGTGCCCTAGGGCTAAGGGCTAAACTTATCTAAACTTATCATTAACAGTCATTGAGGGCCCTAAGAGCCCTCTTGAAAACATTTTACTTGTATTGGAAATATCAATATCATGACTTTGAGATATATCGTTGTATTGGCGACACATCCGAACTATAGGATATTAAAACGAATAGTTTATTTCTTTAAAACATGGTAATACAGAAATGGTGTTAGGGTAAAATACAATGGTCAGCATATTTTGCCATATTAGGCGTAGAAATGTCATAAGTTAGTTCTTCTGAATAAAAAAATCTATCACTTTTTGGACAATAATCGAAAAATATTTCGACTCTTTATACAAAACTAGGTTATGCCCATGGCTTCGCTGGCACCCCCCACTTCCCTAAAATGGAGGGTTAGAAAGGGGAAAAAAGAAGCCTATATTACTTTCCTTCTCTTCAACTATCTCCACTTAAAAAATCATGTCAATTCGTCGCTCCGTTTTGCCATGAAATAAAGGCAAACATACGGACAGACAGACAGACATCCTACTACTATTATAAAGGCGAAAGTTTGTAAGGATGTATGGATGTATGGATGTATGGATGTTTGTTACTCTTTCACGTAAAAACTACTAAATGGATTTGAATGAAACTGTACCACAATATAGCTTCTACATCAGAATAACACATAGGCTACAATTTATAAAAATATAGTAATATTATAAACTAGCGGCCGCCCGCGACTTCGTACGGCGTGGAGTTAATTATTGACACTTACCGTCATATTTTGACAATCCACACAATAGTATTTTTATAAATTGTAGCCTATGTGTTATTCTGATGTATAAGCTATATTGTGGGTAAAGTTTCATTCAAATCCATTCAGTAGTTTTTACGTGAAAGAGTAAAAAACATCCATACATCCATACAAACTTTCGCCTTTATAATAGTAGTAGGAAGTAAGTATATGGATGAAGTATGTATGTGAGGACATGGTATTACTCCAGTCGAGTCGCCCCATTCATGCCGAAGCGTGGCTCTCTCACTGTTAAATGTACGGTACGTTGTATTTATTATACTCGTAGTATAAAAACATTGTCAGCCAATTAGAAAACAGAATTTGTTAAAGTTTTTCCTACAGACAAGTATACACAACCTCTCGTAGTTACAGTTTTTGGACTTAAAAACGTCCTTATATCGAAGACATAAGTGTTATTTTTGCATAGCACGGGGTATTTCAACATGATACCGTCTGTACATCTGTAAAAGATTCTAGGAACATAATTAGCTGTTTTCTAACAAAATAGAACAGTAATGTAAAACTTATTTTCTCGTAAAACAAAAGGAAAAAATAGAACAAGTAGGTAATCTACAACGGTGCTCATGTTTATAGACCGGGAGGCGGAGGCAAAAATCGGCAAAAATAAAATAAATTCTTCATCCGGCTCGAAGGACCATGTACAAGGCACCCTCGAGGTCCAGGCAGGGAGACGGTTGAATCGAAAGACCAGTTCCGTCTGTGTAGCTTGAGTTTATTTTGCAACCGCCACCCCTAGGCAGGCGGCTTAGGATCATTATTCCGGTGAAAAACAATGCTTGCGCGGTGTAAAAATGCATAGTGCCATCTACCGGAATAATGACAAACCGCCTGCTTGCATGCTTTATACACCTCATCTCTCAATAGGCCTTCAGGGTGAGGATGACAGACTCAATAGGTACTTTACCTGTCAACCTCATATTTGGATCTCACGGCCGCTTACTATCAGGCGGAGTGATGTCATCTTGATTTAAAAAATAAATAAATAAATTGAGACAACATCGCAAGCCAGCGTAGTGATTAAGCTTTACCCCATCATAGTAGCGATGACTTGATTTCTGTGGGGCCTTTGCCCTGCAGTGGGACAGTATATTATAGGCTGAGACTTTAACTTTTACCAGCGGAAGATTATATGTTTTGACATTCATAGGTGTTTTGTATGGACCTAAATTGACTTAATATTTTTCTGCTTTACTCAAAAGTAGTAAATCTTCAAGAAAAGACCCTGTACCTTCCTATAAGGCTGGCAACGCATCCGCACTCCTTCTGGTGTAGCTGATCTCCATGGGCAGCGTTGTTCACTTACCTTCAGGTGACCCGCTCGTGTCACTCTCGTTTGCCTTCCTATATTATGGTATGACGACCCGTTTGGTTCAGTGGTAGTGAATGTTGCATCTGGGCCAAGGGTTGCGGGTTCGATCCCCACACAGTACAAACATTTGGTGCATGAACATGTTTGTTTGTATTGGTCTGGGTGTTTCTATGTATTATAAGTATGTATTTACAAAAGAAAATATTTTACGTATGTATTTGTAATTCCACTGTTGGTTCTGATATCTATAACACAAGTTCTTGAGCTACCTATCTCAGAGTCAGACCAATTGTATGTGATGTAGTGAAAGATTATTATAAAAAAGTACGCCAATTCTGACGCTTGGCTCTTAGTCTACAGTCATCTTTTGTTCCAGAAACAAAGATTCATTGTACACTCCTCCAAGTGTAATTAAGTTCCTCTATTCTTTGACGTCACATAATTCTAGCTTAGTATTAAATTAGGCCATCAGAGATGGAGACTGGACTATAGTTGGTCCTAGTCGATAGTTAGTATTGTCGATGAAAGATAATGCTCACATAATTAGGTATTTGACTAATCTCGATATAGTAAAAATATTGATAAATATAAGAACCAATGGCCAACATTTTAAATTAAAAATATAACGTCTAGCTGGTTTTGTGAGCATTCCAAGTTTCATGGGCAAAGTCCATTTTTAAAATATAAAATTAAAAAATATATACCTACCTCTTTGAACTGCCCGTACATTTTTCTCTAACTTTTATTATTAAACCATTTACTTAAACGAAACCTTTGATATAGCTAACAAACAAAATTTACTTAGACGCCATACAGAAGTTTGAGTTGTGACGCCACAATTCAATAGCCATTTGTATAGAGCGTTTTTGGGCTTGCCCAAAATATGTGCTCTTAAAGTTGTGATATCTCAGGTAATTCAAATGAGAATCAAGTGATTCTTTCAACGATGTTTCTTAGATTGAGGCGTCTTTTGATTAAACACATAAAAAAATTTAGTCAAATACCCAATTCTAGCTTAGTATTAAATTAGACCATCAGAGATGGAGACTGGACTATAGTTGGTCCTTGTCGATAGTTGGCATTATCGATAAAAAATATGTTTTTACTAGCGTTTGCCGACGCTTCGCTCGCGTTAAATTCAGGGTAGCATAGGGGCAAAAAGTAGCCTATGTTACTCTCCATCCCTTCAACTATCTCCACTTAAAAAATCACGTCAATTCGTCGCTCTGTTTTGCCGTGAAAGAAAGACAATACAGACAGACACACTTTCCCATTTATTAATATTAGTAATTTATTTGTAACTAGTGGCCCGCCCTCACTTCGCTTCGGGACCGTAATTCAGAAATGAGCCAATAGATGGCGCTGTGTCCAATTACATCGCGCAAGCGTTTCGTGTTTTCGGTTTACCTATAAGCCTTGTCGTTGTCTATAGAAGTTATTTCTTTATAAATAGTATAGAAGAAGATTACTGTCCCACTGCAGGGCAAAGGCCTCCATCATAGAAATCAAGTCATCGCTACTATGATGGGATTAGGCTTAATCACCACGCTTGCCTAATGCGGTGCGGTGATCACAAACCCGAGTTAGATTCGAAAAATTCGCAAGGCTAGCAGCGCACTTGTAACTCCACTGGTGTTACAAGTGTCCATGGGCGGCGGCAATTGCTTACCATCAGGTGATCCCCCTGCTCGTCTGCTACCTATCACATAAAAAACATACTTTTGCTCGACCCGGGAATCACGGCCCGATACTTAAACCACCTCTTCGAAAATTTTCCAAGCCACTACAGCCGTTTTCCGTTTCAAATCCTAGTTTAGAACATTACCCTCCAAAGGGAATCTGTCTCTTGCCCTTTTAAGCTGTTGGTTCCCTAAATTGAAAGGAGACGCGAAGCTATAAGATATCATTTATCTGATTTGTACATTGGGCAGGTGAAGCAAAGAAATCGAGCCAGCAACTGATTTTTATACAGTTCGAAATCTCTCTATCTAGAGTATATATCTCTCTCTCTCTCTCTCTCTCTTTTTATTATATAGTTTTTTTTTTAACTGAAGTTTACTATGATTGCTTTTATGCATTTTATGCATAATAGCAAATCAAGCTACCAGCAGATTTTTATACAGTTTGGAAGCTCTCTCTCTCTCTAGTCTTTTTCTGTTTGTTTATTCTCTCTAGAGTATTTCTCTCTCTATCTCTTTTCTAGAGTCTCTCTCTCTATCTATCTTTCAAGTATCATACTAGTTGATATATACATACAGGGTGTCTCAAAATTCAAGGTTAAGCCGGCGCCGGTAATTTAAATCATAATTAATTCATGACATTCTATATAAAATTATATCTATCCCTTTTGTTCCTCTCTCTCTGTTTCTCTTTCTCAAATCAAATCAAAATCTCTTTATTCAATAGGTCGTTTACAGAACATTTACGAATGTCAAATTTTATAATCTACAGCTGATTCGGAAGGTCAATTCGGAAGGTCCTCTGGTGTCTCTCACTCTATCTTTTTATTTGACTCGGTTTCTATAAGATCTATAGCTACTGACTCGCTGCGCCATCCGTGTAGCACCTCCCTACGCCGGTCGTATCTTCCTCTCTTTGATCGTTGGGCCGCTAATGCGCACAGCATTGGGCAGACTCGGGGTCTAATCCTTCAGAGTATATCTGGCTAATATACACCAAGTTGGGTTGTCTGTATGAGGTATTTGTAGAAAATATCGAACTGGGCCTCTCTTCTCTTTTAAGTGTATCAAAAAGTAAACAATAAGATACCTACATAAGGTAAGGTTTTTCTCAATCTCGTTTTTCTTTTCCTCTCTTTTTTGTATTTCTCTCTCTCTCTCGCCTTTCTCTCTCTCTCATCCTTCTCTCTCTCTATTTCTGTCCTGCAACACCAGTAGTCACAAGAGCGCTGCCAACCTTTAACCCGCTTTCTCCCCCAATAGGGCCTCCGATATCCTCACCCACTCGACGAAACGCAGTGCAGGCGCTATTCACGTCCGTTTGTGAGGCCGTGGTATCACCCCGGTTGATCTGGCCCATTCATGCCGAAGCGTGGTTCTCCCGTGGTAATTTAAGTGTTTGTTTACAAGTGACTTTGAATTTTCAAGTTAAGTTTCACAATCTTTCAAATTTAAAACGAGCCAACCCGTTTGCCAAAGTATGTCTTGTCTCTAGAATGCACCCGGGCGTGATGCGTCTCACCCGGCCCAATAGATTAGTGGTGGCAGGTGATCGGTTCCCAGGACCACTGCAGTATCTACATAACTGCATTTGGATACCTTTGATACTACAGCTTTTGGTATAAACCACTGCATCGAAAAAAAAAACGATAGAGGTAGACACAAGATACAGAGAAAAACGCGCAAGAGAGAGAGAAGAAGAAACGTGAGAGAAAAAGAGAGTAGACGACACAACGTGAGAGAAAGAGAGAGAGAGACAGGGAGACACGAGAAAGAGAGTAAAACACAAGAGAGGGAGGCAGACATCAAAGAGAGAGACACTACAGAGGGAAAGAGTGGGAGACACTAGAAAGAATATTTTTGTACCAAATTGAATATACAAGAGAAAAAGAAAGCAAACCCGTTTGACAAAGTATGTCTTGTCTCTAGAATGCACCCGGGCGTGACGCGTCTCACCCGGCCCAATAGATTAGTGGTGGCAGGTGATCGGTTCCCAGGACCACTGCAGTATCTGCTTAACTGCATTTGGATATAGCTGGAGGCACGAAAGTATAGCGATGACCGTTATTTTGCACACTTGTAAAAAAGAAGACTTTCTATCAAAAATTTTTTTTTCTGCGCACTAAAGGTCATAACTACACTTTACCTTTGATACTACAGCTTGCTACAAATCACTGCATCGGCTGAATCAAAACATTTTGAACATAATTTTGAAAGAGGAAAGAGAAAGAGAGGTTACATACATATGTCAAAGAACGAGAGAGGAAGACACAAGAGACAGGGGGAGATAGAGACACAAGAGAGAGAGAGACTTACTAAAAAGAGAGAGGCAGACACATTAAGGTGATGTGAGTTCACCGTCATGCCGTTTCTGAGGGGGTGAAGTATTACAGATAGGTGGGGGGAAACTTCAAGTCGACTGACGACTGACAGGTTGTTGTTTCGCTACACCAGACCATCTGGTCTAGATAGACAGAGAAAGACAATTTGAGAAAGGAGATACTAGAAAAATAGCGAAAGAAGCGGACGAGAAATTAAGTACCTACCCAACTGCATAATAATTCTTACCTTTAATCCAATCACTGCACAGGTAGAAAAAAGAGTTTTTTTTGTTATATCGTTTTATAGTCAAACTAGTGGCCCGCCCTCACTTCGCTTCGGGACCGTAATTCAGAAATGAACCAATAGATGGCGCTGTGTCCAATTGCATCGCGCAAGCGTTTCGTGCTTTCGGTTTACCTATAAGCCTTGTCGTTGCCTATAGAAGTTATCTCTTTATAAATAGTATAGAAGATTTAATTCAAAATATATTAATGACGGCCTCGTAGGCGCAGTGGCTAAGGGGTTCGGCCCAAGCGCGAAAGGGCCCGGATTCGATTCCCGGACAAGTATATTTAAAAACTGTGTTTTTAAAGTTTTTTGAGTCTGGGTGTTCTGGGTTGACGCCCCCAGTTAATTATCGTTATCTGGTACTCATAGTACAGGGATTGCCCTATTGAGACCAGATTGATTGGTGTGGTTGTGTGGCCCATTTATTATTTTACTTTTTAGGTAAGTACACGTCTTTGAAAATAAATTAAAATTAAAGATAAAAATACGCTACCTTAACATAGTGTGTAACGAATCTATACTTCATTTAAAATTCACCCCACCCATCGAAAGTAGGTCAAAAAAATCCCACATGACTTCCCATCAAACAGCTAAGTGACATACAAAAATACTCCTTAAAAACAAACCAAATGGAGCATAAACAAGGGTGAAATTCTCCCGTACATAACCGTTACACAATTTTTTATTAGAGCGAAAAATTCCATCATACTTGATCAAAAGACGTGCTTACTCGGCGATGGTCGAAGCTCAACTGACCATTCGAACGTTATGAGTTTAAATAAAGAACTCGAGGGCGCGGCTAATGATTGGTCAGGGGCGAGCATAGACTAATCGGCTTATTTTCTCAATAGAGCATAGACAACCCTTTGATCGTTGTTTCGGTTGAATGGGTTTTTAATATAACAAAGGAATTATGGTGGAAGCTTAAGGATGCTTCGTTGGGCGTGCTAGTACTTTCAGATGTGTTGGAATATTTTTAACAGAGGACAGCTACCTTGTACAGACAACCACATTTTGTAGTACAGTCAGCCACACATCAGGTTCTATGTGATAGGTAGCAGGCGAGCAGGCGGATCACCTGATGGTAAGCAATTGCCGCCGCCCATGGACACATGCAACACCAATGGAGTCACAAGTGCGCTGCTAACCTTTTATCCCCTTCCCCCCCGATGGGCCTCCGGTACCCTCACTCACTCGGCGAAACACAGCACACAACACTCACAATCTGTAGGTACACATCTCACACAGGTAACCACAATCTGTCAAATTTCCTCAATTGATATTCAACCTAATGTGTATGACAGTAACATGTGTGTCGATTGAAGAAATTTGACAGTTTTGTATATAAGTGCGCTGCCATTCTTTCACCCTCTTTACCGCCACTTGGACATCCACTGCTTCACGCCGGGCTTCTCTTCCGGTCTAGCCGGCCCAATCATGCCGAAGCGTGGCTCTCCCACGGTATAAAATTGACATATTGAACGTGACAAAGTATTGAATAAAAAAAAATTTTTTGGGTTGTAAGTTTTTATTTATTAATAATGTATTTTAAATTATTATAAAAAATATTTACACATACTTATTACAATCTTAGTTGGTATTACAGTATCTATAATGAAAAAATACTTATGTACTATCTGAAATGAAGTTTTTTTGACATTGCGACTAGGCTTACTTATATGGCGCGTGGCAAAAATTGTAACTAACGATAAAATTAGGGTAATTTTTGAATGGCAGAGGAAATGTCTTATAACCGGCCAGCATGCTGTACGTACAGTATTTTAAAATCAAGATAATATAACTATGATTCGAGGAGGATTGTGTTAAAATCTCATTTTGACACAGCCAACATTTGTTTTTGTACCATTTGTATTTGTGTTTACCTATGTATCAAAACTGACAGTTGACAAATATCAAAACTATAATATTATCATTCCTCCTGTGATTATACTCTTAGAATAATATATAATAATGTATTTTACTATGTATATTTTAATGTTTTTGTTTTCTATCAACCATTCAAAGTTTTTTCAAATATTATTGGAAATTCACATTAAAAAATTAAAAAACTTGTTACACAAAATCTGTAAGTGAACAACTTTTTCCTAGAAACATGGGTCGAATTATGTATTTTTTTTTACTTTCCATACAAACTAGACTGATCACGCGATCGTTATAGTACTATGGGAAGTTCACATTTTTTTGTCATATTTCGACAAACTTTTCCTGGAGAGAGTTGTACTTACAGATTCTGAGTCGAGATTAAAAATCTGGATGGTGATTAAAAATTCACCTTGCTTAAGAGGTGTCATGTGAATTTATTTATTTTAATAACACTTTTAGGCCAAAACAGCCTTGTCGCACTAGATAAAGCAAATTCCATCGTTTAAACTACATTATCTAGCAGTCACTATAATCCTGCCCCATACATTCCCCACATACTGCGTGTAAGTGAGAATTGGGGACTAGTATGGATGTATCGTTCTGTTTGTATAGAACTTGGACTCCTGATAGTTGAGAGAAGATCTTGACGCCATCTTGGATTTCTGTTACACTGAAAAAAAAATACAAGTTAGTATTAGTGGTAGTGGGGAAACAATGGATGAGGCTGGCAGGGGACCGTAGACAGGGCCAGTGTCGTGATAGGCTATACTAAACAATGACCTGATTTTTATTTTCTTTTTTTGATGATGCAACATGCTAAGTCGCTCAAAGAGCTATGAAAAGGGCTATGCTCGGAGTAGCTCTGAAGGACCGCGTCAGAAATGATGTAATCTGACAGAGAATCAGAGTCACCGATATAACCCACCGAATTAGCAAACTGAAGTGGCAGTGGGCTGGTCACATTAGCCGCAGAACTGACAACAGTTGGAGCCGTAAAGTCCTTGTGGAGGAGACCGTGACTCGGTAAACGTAGTGTTGGACGCCCTGCGACAAGATGGGATGATGATATTCGAAAGCTGGCTGGTGTGGGCTGGATGCGAGTGGCCGAAGATCGGGAGCGGTGGCGTGCATTAGGGGAGACCTATGTCCAGCAGTGGACGAGTGTGGGTTGCTAATAATGAACATTTTTACGTGCTGAAAAAATAAATCTTTTCTGCAAATTGTTAACGATTCGTACACCTTACTTTCTTTAAAAAGTACGTACTAGGATACTTACTTCAAGTGGCCTCCCGATTGTGTTTCGTTGACCACTATCCTCCCATCAAATCTTCCGAGTGTCACGAAGAAGCCACCGGCGTAAATCTTCAAGCGGCCATCTTTTTGGCGTAATACGGCAAACCTAAATAAAGATTATTATTTTAAATTATAAGTTGTAGACCTCTAATAACCGTCCTCTATCTCTCTCTTTTTCCCTCTTTCTTGTATATTTCTCTTTCTCATCTCTTTCTCTTCAGTTTATCTCTCTCTCCCTCTTCACTATACGTCTCTACCGCCAGTTTATACAGGCTGTATCTGTGAACATTTACATCCCTTTAATCACGTATTCTATAAACCTTTCTGAACAACATTTTGTTCTGAGTCTTTTATAAGTACTTTTGTTAAAGTTTTTTCGACTCCCCATACAAAATTAACAACATGTGATCGACTTTGTATAAAAAGTTAAAATCGTGCGAATTTTCTTAAATCATAGAACAAATTATGTCGTTCGCAATTATTGGTAAATGTTCACAGATACACCCTGTATCTTTCTTTTTCTAGTGTCATTTTCTATCTTTAGCTCTATTGCCTTTCTCTCTCTCTTTCTCCTCTCTCTGTCTCTGTCTCTCTTTCTCTCTCTCTTCTCTCTCTCTCTCTGTCTCTCTTCTCTCTCTGTCTCTCTTTCTCTTATCTCTCTCTCTAGTCCTTTTTCTCCTCTCTCTCTCCTCTCTCTTTCTCTCTCTCTCTCTCTTTCTCTCTATCTTGTCTGTCTTACCTCGGAACTTGAGTGCAGTCAGCCAGCGCTATCCGCTGCCCACACTGCAGCGGAGCCAGCTTAGCGCTGCCGGATCCGTCCACATGAAGCGATCTAACATTAGATGAAGACTTGTTCAGTCTACATTCCCCTGAGGAAAGAAAATGATTACAAGTCATTTACAAAATAGATCCTACTACTAATATAAAGGCGAAAGTTTGTATGGATGTATGGATGGATGTTTGTTACTCTTTCACGTAAAAACTACTGAATGGATTTGAATGAAACTTTACCACAATATAGCTTTTACATCAGAATAACACATAGGCTACAATTTATAAAAATATATTGTGTGGATTGTCCAAAATATGACGGTAAGTGTCAATAATTAACTCCACGCGTACGAAGTCGCGGGCGGCCGCTAGTAAAACATAAAACTCACTTTGATTCGAGACAGTAGTTCCAGTGTCTACCAATAGATGGCGCTGGACGTCGATTGTAACGCGCTAGTGTTTCGATTTTTCGGTTTGTTTATAAGGTTTGTCGATGTCTATAAAGTTTGTCTTGACCACAATCACACCTGATGGAAAGTGACGATGAGGTCTAGGATGACACGCGTTGGCCCAGAAGATGCCTGTTCACTCTTGCCTTAAAGATGTCCAGATTATAGTGGTGGACAAGTTTAATGTAAAACGAAGTTTAAAGTTGATTTTGGCTTCTTTTTTGTTATCCCAGGAAAAACTTTCCGTATGGTCCTTATAGATAAATAGATAGACAAGGGTTGGACACTGGCAATATACAACGGAGGCCCCCTCATGGCGGGAATGACGCAGGATGAGGGGCAAGAATGAGAAAATCATACTCTAAAACACTTACGATAAAGTCCATAATTGTATATCTTCCAGTTCGTCCACATATCGAACAACCAATCGAAGCCAAGAGACGCGAACTGTACGTTTGCCACCCGGTCTATAAATAACGAGGCTATTCCGTTTTTGACCTTAAAATGAAAAGAATACGGTTAATTTTCCTTTGAATATAGTCTCTATCAGTGTGGCGACACCTAGGTCTATACATAACGAGGCTATTCCGTTTTTGACCTTAAAATGAAAAGAATACGGTTAATTTTCCTTTGAGAGTCTCTCTGTGTGGCGACACCTACCATAGCTTAAAGAAAGAAGTTGGCCATTAAAGTACGTACAATCTAACCAACCAAAGCATAGTATTGCAGAAGGTCCATATTTTAAATAGAATAGTCGCGCTATCGACTGTTTTTCAAGGTCAATTATCGATAGTAAAACTATCGCTATCGCAACAACACTAGCGTTCGGCACTTTTCATCCGTTTACGATATAAGTATCTATACTCTGATCCATAATCATGTAAAGTAAACTGACAGATGAAAATGACAAGTTTCTATGCATTTTGACATGTTGCATGTGTCAAATTTAGTGAAAATGTTATGACACATTGACATCTGTCAGTTTACTTTACATGATTATGAATCAGAGTATAATAGTTTTGATCGAAGTTTACCTTTAAAGAAGCATTAAGATCATTGATAGATTCGTCATGATTGGCTGAATCTCGTCGGAAACCAAGTTTTGTTAATATGTCTTGTTGTACCTAAAAATATATTATGTATTAAAATTTTAACACACTTCCACCCCAACGGCCGTCTGTTCTCCTCGCAATGTGCTCTGCCCATTGCCACTTCAGCCACGCAATAGGCTCGACAATGCGAAAAATAAAGTGACAATTACTGTTAACAGTATATATTTAGAGTTAAAAAATTATTATTTATATAATATATAATATATATAGTAAGTTGAAAATGATGATTAATTTATTAAAAAATCTGTAAATAAAAGCAGCAATTTTCAAACGTTTATCACGTGACACAAAACGCTCCTGAGTTTATCATGACGTCGCCTGCTTGTAAGCTTCGTAGTTTCGTTTTTTGTTTACAACAAACAAATAGGCCAGCTGTCACAGATAATACCAAAGATCACGTCGATCATTGAATTCAGTTAGGGGTCCGTGACTGCATAAAGTTTAAGAAACCCACCAGGGTTTCTTAAAAAAGTTAAGTATCAGCCTTTAGACCACTAAAGGCTGATACTTTACTTTTTTACTTACATTGGTATTTTTAATTTTAACATCTATCTTCTTATTGCCCTCCTGATCCACGGCTGTGCCATTATACACCACCAGCAAGTGTTTGCCCTCCAGGGCTTCGCTATTGCCCCCTAGTGCCCGACTATTGCCCTCTAGGGCCTCACTCCTGAACTTTACGTCTAAAAGCCCTTGGTAGTCTAAGCCCAGGAGGGGGATGCGTTTGGGAAAGATGTAGCTGTCTTCATTTAGGATTATTAGCTGAAAAAGAAAAGATTTTGTTTGGAAATAAATTCACACAACATCTCATACATTGACCTGTCTCCGTACTAAGTAGCTTAAGCACTTGTGTTACAGATATCAGACAACAGAGAAAACACAATTAAAATACTTTTATTATAATAAAACCCAGACACTGACACAAGTGTTCATCACACGAATGTTTGTCTAGGATGGGAATCGAACCAACGACATTTAGCGCATGAGGCATTAAAATTTCAAAATATGACTCCGGTCGAGCCGGCCCTTTCATGCCGAAGCGTAGCCCACGGTAAAAAATATACTTTGATGTATAGTACAATAGTAACTTAGGATTTTTTTTTTCCGGTAATTTGTCATGAATCACAAAAAAAGTATTTATGAAGCCATCATGATGTTGCAAATTAAATTTTTTTTTCACTTGGATGTTAAATTACAAACAAAATAATCAGATAACTTCCATGTAAAATAAACAAAAACTTCGGCATACTTCGATAATTCAAAGTTTGGCGAATACTAGATAATGAATGTCAACAAAATGCGCCATTTTTTTAAAATGTGACACTAAATGTTTCTTCTATTTTTTTTTATCATAAGAATCAAAAGAAAAAGTTAGTCAAAAAAACAAAAGAGGCTAAGCCATGTTTTTCTATGTATTTACTGGCCGTATTTGCTAAAAAAATACGTTTAAAGCCATAATATTTTTAAGAAGAAAAAGTGACATTATATTTTTCTTCTATTAAAATGGCATCCTACGTGTTTTAATTGCAATTTCAACCAGTTTAATCCACTAATGTATGGAATCTGATCTTTTTGGTAAAATAAATAATTTATTAATATTTTAAATACATACATAACACGTATTTTAATATCCCTAATTGACAACATTTCATCGAAAAATTGATATGAAAATTATATTGCCATTTATGTTTTTGGGCTTCCCGGATTCACATTACGCTTTTTTAGATATTAATTACTCTAAAAATTACGAGATACAAAAAAAGATACTGTAGGTGTTAAAGCCAATATTCCTTTTACCACAATTATTTTATTTTTAAATTGATTTCTGGACGTACAAAAAAACACTCATTACAGATGTCAAAATTGACAGATGCCATTTATAAATTAGTGAGCATAGAGTATGTAACTTACATACATTGACTTAAATCTTACATACTGGGTATAGAGTAATCAGCTACTATCGGTGGACAGCGACATCTAGTAATTATTGTTTGAACTAAAACTATATTTCTATGAAAACCGTAGTTTTCTTTTTAAATCCTTCATTTAGGAAACCAAAGTACGCGGGCTGGTCGTATAATAAGCTATATCTATACAAATAAGTAGATATATTGTAGTTATAGGTAGGTTTCTATGCGTATATTATACCAAAATGTTTAGTTCAGAAGATTAATTACTAGATTCGCTGGCCTCCGATAGTAGCTGATAACTCTATACCCAGTTTATAAGTTACTCTATGAACGAATTTCGAATGAACGATTTTGTATTGAGTGACATTTGACAGTTTGACAGGGACTAGACTTTTTTTAGGGCCAGCGAGAAGCAAAGAAATTGTACGATAACACCTACAATGGTACTTACTTCATTGTAGAATGAGCGGGTTTTAAATATTATTTCTCATATTAAAAGTAAAATTGTAAAAATATAAAAAAACACTATATAATATTTTAAACTCTAGTTTTCATTTCAAATTATCAAAAATAAAAGAAATTTTACCTACTTAATGTTGTCAATTATGTGACAGCTAATATGATTGTATTCTAGAACATTTTTATTTTTCAATTTTTAAACTGTTCAATTTTTTTAGCAGTTTCATCTTAACTAGTGGTCAAATATTTGTAATAATGTTTCCACTGGATATTGTATATGTATACCTACAATATTGATGAGACTATCGTCAGCTCATGGCGAGTTAAGCACTTTCGAAATTCGTCGGCTTAGTAAGGGGTTCGGATGGTGTAAAGTGGATAGCATATCTGCCCGGTCTGTGGAAGGTTGTGGGTTCGAGTCCTTTCTGAACCCTCCGAGGAATTTTTTTAAGTGCAATATTACTTATGTATTCTAACTTTAAAACTTACGTCCCAGTTATATTTCGGAGTCCCAGGCCAAGAACCGTTCATAGTTAATCTTATGATGCTCTTCTCGAACAAATTCTGTATAGCAAGGTCGCCGTCTATTTAAAAATAATTTCTTCTTCTGACGAATCGGAAAATTGTCTGAAAACAAAATATATTACACAATAAATAAATGCTAGTGTGAGAAAATTGTAAAGTATCAGCCTATATGAGCCACTGCAGGGCAAAGTCCTCCATCATAGAAATCAAGTCATCGCTACTATGATGGGTTAGGCTTAATCACCACGCTTGTCTAATGCGGTGCGGTGATCACAAACCCGAGCTATGTTTGATAAATTTGAAACACCACTAATATGGATACCACGGCCTCACAGAAACAGTACTTGCGTTGTGTTTAGCCGAGTGATATACCGGAGGCCCAATTGAGGGGAAAGGGGGTTAAAAGGTGGCAGCGCACTTGTGACTCTACTGGTGTTACAGGTTTGCAATACGCGGCAGCATCGGTACCATCTGGTGATTCGTCTGCTCGTCTGTCACCTATCACTAAACAAAAAAGCGTTTATTAACCTACGCGCTTGGTAATGTACTCGTATTTTGCTCGACCCGAAATCGAACCTGGACCCCGAGATCATGACCCGGTATTTAAACCACTAGACTAACGGGGTGTTATTAAATATTTGCTTTTGTCCATGGCTACGTTTGCACCCCCCCACTTCCCTAAAATGGGGGTTAAGAAAGGGGCAGAAAGTAGACTATGTAAATCTTTATCTACTTAAAAAATCACGTCAATTCGTCGCTCCGTTTTGCCGTGAAAGAAAGACAAACATACAGACAGACAGACACACTTTCCCATTTATAATACTAGCGGCCGCCCGCGACTTCGTCCGCGTGGAAAAGTAACTTTTTACCCCCCTTTTAACCCCTTACAACTCCCTTTTCGCAATATAAAGTAGCCTATGTTCTTCCTCAGGGTCTAGATCATCTGTATACCAAATTTCATTTAAATCCGTTCAATAGTTTTGGCGTGAAAGAGTAACAGACAGACAGAGTTACTTTCGCATTTATAATATTAGTTAGGATTAGTATGGAATAGTTTAGCTGCGGCAGTATTTCCTGACGGCTATGACTTAGGGACCTTCAAGAAACGAGCGTACTCCTTCTTAAAAGGCCGGCAACGCATCAGCGACCTCTCTGATCTCGCAGATGTTCATGGGCGGCGGTGATTACTTACCAGCAGGTGACCCGCTTGCTCGTTTGCCGCCTCTAGTATAAAAAAAAAAGTATGGATAGAATAATAAGTACCTATGGATAGAAGATTAATGTATACTTACTTATAATACTTCACCAGTAGAGACACATTTAACTCTTTCTGCTTCCCAGATATGAACCCGGCTACGATTGGCGCTTCATCTACCACCAAAGTAGCCACTAATCCCTTGTCTTCTCCCAAGGATTTAGGGGGGTAAATGACGCCGCAGGACTTGTAGGAGGGGGTCACCAGGGTGGGGATACTGCTGAATAGGATGTGAGAAGGGTGTAGGGTGTTGAGGAAACTGAAAAAAAATCAAAAAGATAGGTCATGAATATTGGGTGAATCTGTGACCATTTACATGTGGGAGAGCCATGCTTCAGCATGAATGGGCCAGTGACCGGATTGATACCACTGCCTCACAGAAAACCGGCGTGAAGCAGCCCCTGTGCTGTGTTTCGCCGAGTGAGTGAGGGTACCGGAGGCCCATCGGGGGGGAAGGGGATAAAAGGTTAGCAGCGAACTTGTGACTCCACTGGTGTTGCAGGTGTCTATGGGCGGCAATCGCTCACAAAATGATTGGTAGAACACGTGGTTAAAGAAATGAAAATTCACAGATACACCACAAAATAATTACACACAGAAGTTAGGCTTTGACCTGATTTTGAATTTAGAAGAGTTCGTTGACATATGCTAGGGTTGTTGCCCGGCATGAGTACATAAGCGCGCGGCCTCTACCACAGACCTCGACAGTTCGACAATCTTATGTCATAGGTAAGTTAGGATTAATGTGGTCGAAAAGGCGTTTTTGCCCGTTAGTGCGCATGCGTGAGTACATGACATATTTTTAGCTCTTAGTGGGCAGTCAGCCTTCTGTGTCAATATGTATTTTGTGGATACACTACATACCTACAGTCAACCACACATCAGGCTACCACAACCTGTCAAATTTCCTCAATTGATATTCACCCTAATGTGTATGACAGTAAGATGAAAGTCGATTGAAGAAATTTGACAGTTTTGTATACTTTGATGTGTGGCTGTACGTACATTCTTTCAAAACTTACTTGTAAAATACAGTTGTGAAGAAATGTTCTAAGCCCAAACCAGCTGAGGAGTGGCCGCAATCAAAATATATGCTAGACTCGTTTATCTGAAAAACAATAAAATTATACATCTCCTCATTATTTACCATCATATTATTAGATAGACAGAGAAGCAAATAGACAAAAAACAGAAGAAAAAAAAGAAAAATATGACGAACTTTAATTGTGGGAGAGCCATGCTTCGGCATGAATGGGCCGGCTCGACCGGACTGATACCACTGCCTCACAGAAAACCGGCGTGAAGCAGCTCCTGTGCTGTATTTCGCCGAGTGAGTGAGGGTACCGGAGGCCCACTCGGGGGGGAGGGGGATAAAAGTTTAGCAGCGCACTTGTGACTCCACTGGTGTTGCATGTGTGCATGGGCGGCAGCAATTGTTTATCAGGTGATCCGCCTGCTCGTCTGCTACCTATCACGTAAAAAAAAAGATCATCAAAGCATCTTAAGATGAGTAAATAGCTGTACAAATTTGAATTTGGAATTCCTTACCAAAAAGGAGTAAATCGTGATTAAAGTGGTCAGTGCGAAAACGCCAATTTCTTATGCAAGGACCTATTAACCCCAGTTGCATTCAAAACTGATAGCTAATTTACATCTTCAGCAACCCACACCAACTGCTGGACATAGGTCTCCCCCAATGCACGCCACTGCTCCCCATTTTCGGCCACTCTCATCCAGCCTCCAGCCAGCCTTCGAATGTCGTCATCCCATCTTGTCGCAGGGCGTCCAACACTACGCTTAACTTACCGAGTCGCGGCCTCCACTCAAGGACTTTACGGCTCCAACAATAATTTACATGTAGTACTTACATGAGTTTCTACATACCTCAGTATCGCCTTCAGAAGGGTCCAATTCTTGAGCAGTCACAGTATATGCATCTGAGCTGCCATTAACACGTTTTTCAACTTGAGTTCGAGTGTGCAGAACTATCCCACCTCGTTGGAGATTAGGTGATATGAAACTGTGAAAAAAAAATATAGGTACAGTGGCCAGCACATCAAGTTACTACAATCTGTCAAATTTCTTCAGTTGATATTGAACCAAACAAGTTTGACATAAAAGTGAGGTTCGATTGAAGACATTTGACAGATTGTAGTAACTTGATGTGCTGGCCACCGTACATACAGGGTTTTTAACCGTGGGAGAGCCACGCTCCGGCATGAATAGGCCTCAACCAGATTAACACCACCGGCGACCGGAAAACCGGCGTAAAGCAGTGCGTGTTTCGTCGAGTGAGTGAGGGAACCGGAGGCCCAATTGAGGGGAAATGAGGTGAAAAGTTGGCAGCGCACTTGTGACTCTACTGGTGTTGCAAGTTTCTATGGGCGATGTGTTCAAAGTCACCGACAAAGTCAAAGTCATTGGCAAAGCCACAGTCAAATGACTTAAATAACAAAAGCTTACTTCAAAAAACAGTCAAGATAAGGGGCTATACGAATGAAACTAGCGCGCCAACATATTTACACTGATTGTGGCGAAAATATGATATTTTTAAAGAAAATAAAACATTACAGACTTAGTTCCAAGTAAATTGGATTTTTCAAGATGCAATACAATATTTCTAACACGCGACAAGTAACAATAAAGTTAATTATTGCTAAAAACGGCCACTTTTAGCAACAATTGACATTATTGTTAACTTGTCGCGTGTTTTATAAATTGTATTGCATCTTGAAAAATTCAATTTACTTTTATCTACGTCTGTAATGTTTTGTTTTCTTAAAAAATATCGTATTTTCGCCACAGTGTAAATAGGTTGGCGGCGCTAGATTCATTCGTATAGCCCCTTAAGGTAAAAGTCTAATTCATAGTCCAAGTTACAGTCAAAGTGTACAGTCAAAGTCACAGACTTAAATATCAAAACCTTACTAACTTGACTATACCTCCAGGAGCGGCCGTCAGGTTGAACCTGATTGGCAGATGGGCGACCGTCGAGGACTGCACGCGGACCGAGTGCTCTGATTGGATGAGCGGGCCGAACGTGGACAGTGACGTCAGAGAGACGCCTTGGTACCTGAAAAAGGAAAATGTCATACGATGAGGTTAGTTCATCATCATTTCAGCCAATAGACGTCCACTGCTGGACATCGGCCTCCCCCAAAGTTCTCCACACAGATCGGTCCTGTGCCACCCGCATCCAAGGGACCCCCGCGACCTTCACCAGATCGTTGGTCCACCTGGTGGGAGGCCTGCCACGGCTGCGGCCTCCTGCACGCGGCCTCCACTCAAGGGCAATGGCAACGCATCAGCGACCTCTCTGATCTCGCAGATGTTCATGGGCAGCGGTGATTACTTACCAGCAGGTGACCCGCTTGCTCGTTTGCCGCCTCTAGTATAAAAAAAGGGCCTTTCTACCCCAACGGCCGTCTGTTCTCAAAAAAACCAAAAATAGTAGAGGGTAAATCCCAAAGTCTTGCTCACCGACTACTTAATCGCTTACCATCAGTATACACCATAGACCAATAGGAGAACAAGATAAGGAATATTGATTGTAATCTGTGTTCTCCTATTGGTTGTGCGTTCCATGAAGTCGACTCGACATAGAAGGCGAAAACCGAGAATTGGCCTCCATGTCACAAAATAATTACACACAGAAAGTAGACTCAGCCTGATTTTGAATTTAGAAGAGTTCGTTGACATATGCTAGGGTTGTTGCCCGGCATGAGTACCTACATAAGCGCGCGGCCTCTACCACAGACCTCGACAGTTCGACAATCTTATGTCATAGGCTAGGATTAATGTGGTCGAAAAGGCGTATTTCCCCGTTAGTGCGCATACGTGAGTATATGACACGTTTTTAGCTCTTAGTGGGCAGTCTACTTTCTGTGTGTAATTATTTTGTGTCCATGTCTTTTAGTTCGTCTGCTACATATCACATAAAAATAAACTTACATAGGAAATACCATATAACTCACCGTATATGCAAGTCAGTTGATGGTGTAGTAAGGTTGCCCCGAATCGATGTGAAAGATAAACTCGTGGTTTGTAATGTTACAGGAATTCCTGAAAAATTATGCAAAAGAAAACATTAAAAAAATGTTTTAACTCAAAAATAACTAAAAATAGTGAAATATTAAAAAAAAAAAACGCTTTTCTTATCCGTGCATGTGACAAATACAATAAAAAGTATAGACATATCGATATATTTCACGAAAAAAATTGGTAGTTTTCGTTATTTACTCCAAAAGCAATACAATTAAGATTGTCTCTTTTATTTTCTTTTCCTGTTATAGGTAGTTTAACTTAGTGTATTACAAAACAGAATGTACTTATATTGTTAAAATCAACATAGACTGTGATAACTAATGGTGGAAAATGTTTAAGGCAAATGTGTTACCTATACTTAACTTTATGTATATGTGTTACAATGATGCTGTTTTTTCCTAAATAAATAAATAAATATTTTTTTTTTGGGGTAATACAGGTAGGAACAGTCAGCCACACATCAGGTTACCACAACCTGTCTTTCCTCAATTGATATTAAACCTAATGTGTTCGACAGTAAGATGAGAGTCGATTGAAGAAATTTGACAGTTTTGTATACTTTGATGTGTGGCTCGTACCTACATAGAGATCTTATTATATAAAAGTGTTGCACTAATTAGGCCTAGTAGGGCGTCCAAATTTCCATAGTATTGTTTGTACCTAAGTAACATAACATTCAATATTATTTGACTACTAGCGGCCGCCCGCGACTTCGTACGCGTGGAGTTAATTATTGACACTTACCGTCATATTTTGGACAATCCACACAATATATTTTTACAAATTGTAGCCTATGTGTTATTCTGATGTATAAGCTATATTGTGGTAAAGTTTCATTCAAATTCATTCAGTAGTTTTTACGTGAAAGAGTAAACAAACATCCATACATCCATACATCCATACTTACAAACTTTCACTTTTATAATAGTAGTAGGATAGTAGGATAAGATGACTGGCCCATAAAGGGTTTCCTAAGAATTGTAATGAGAATTTGTATGGTTATGTAATACTTAACATCATTTTCAATCAGAGGGGGTGGGGAGGGAACACACATTTTACTTTTTTTTGAAGGCCTATCCTTTGACCGTTCATTTTATTGTCATGCTACGGAACCCTTTTAAGTTTTAATACATAAATAACTTTACCAAAAAAAGCAGTATCTGTACGAGATTCAACAATAAATAATGTTCTGCTGAGTTGTCTAAATCGTTGTAGCCTAAGAGCCAACGACTTCCAGAATTTTGTCATTGTATAAAAGCTGATCTTACAAAAAAACGCTTATCAAAAAATTCACTTAATGACGTGAAATTTTAGTAATTCAATCCTGAAACACACAAGTAAAGAAATTGATGAAAGTAAACTTGTGACGCCCGGGTATAGGAAATTAACGTGTAACTGTAATTACTAATTAACATTTTGACTAGTCAATGATATTATGATAGGTAACCGAATAAAGTCCCTATGGCATGTTCGAAAATTCGAGGCATAGTTTGCTTGAACCCAGGATTGAACTCGGGACCCCGAGATCACGGCCTGGTACCTAAACCACTAGACCAACAGGGCGTTAAATATTTTTTTATAATGTAGGAAGGCAAACGAACAAGCGGGTCACCTGATAGTAAGTGAATTATTCAAAATGTGATGCTGTTATTGTAGATGTAACCGTGGGAGAACCGCGTTTCGGCATGAACAGGCCGTATTGACCGGAGTGATACCACAGCCTAATAGAAGACCGGCGTGAAACAGCACCAGCGCTGGAGGCCCAATGGCCCAAGAGAAAGGGGGTCAAAGGTGATCCGTCTGCTCGTTTGCCACCTATCTCATAAAACTCACCGTATATGCAAGTCAGTTGATGGTGTAGTAAGGTTTCCCCGAATCGATGTGAAAGATAGACTCGTGGTTTGTAATGTTACAGGAATTCCTGAAAAATTATGCAGAAGAAAACATTAAAAAATGTTTAAACTCAAAAATAACTAAAAAAAGTGTTTTTTTTTTTGGGTAATATAGGTAGGCATAGTCAGCCACACATCAGGTTACCACAACCTGTCTTTCCTTAATTGATATTAAACCTAATGTGTTTGACAGTAAGCTGAGAGTCGATTGAAGAAATTTGACAGTTTTGTATACTTGGATGTGTGGCTCGTACATAGAGAGCTTATATATAAAAGTGTTGCACTAATTCGGCCTAGCAAGGGCGTCCAAATTTTCATAGTATTGTTTGTACATAAGTAACATAACATTCAATATTATTTGATTATAAGGTATCCAAGTGTGTGTCGGACTGGCCCATGAAGGGTTTCCTAAGCATTGTAATGAGAATTTTTATGGTTATGTTAAGTATTAACTTAACATTTTACTTTTTTTTTGAAGACCTATTCTTTGACCGTTAATTTCATTGTCATGCTACGGAACCCTTAAAAGTGTTAATACATAAATAACTTTAGAAAAAAAAAGCAGTATCTGTACGAGATTCAACAATAAATAATGTTCTGCTGAGTTGTCTAAATCGTTGTAGCCTAAGAGCCAACGACTTCCAGAATTTTGTCATTGTATAAAAGCTGATCTTTACAAAAAACCGTTTGACAGGAAATGCACTTAAATGTCGTAATATTTTAGTCATTTTAATCCTGAAGTCTTCAAATTCAAATAGTTTATTGCAAGTTACATTGCATCAAGTTGTTAAAATTAAAGAAATTGATGAAAGTAGACTTGTGACGCCCGGGTATATGAAATTAACGTGTAACTGTAATTACTAATTAACATTTTGATATAGTCAATGATAATTATGATAGGTAACACGAATAAAGTCCCTATGGCATGTTCTATCATAAAAATAAGTATAGCTGGCGGCACGAAAGAGTAGCGATGAGCGTTATTTTGCGCACTTGTAAAAAAGAAGACTTTCTATTAAAATTGGTTTCTGCGCACTCAAGGTCATAAAACTACACTTTCTTGCCGTAGACTATACCTAGGATAAAAGTCAGCTGTTCCACTCATTATTTTCGAATATTCTTTTTTGTATGAAATAGCAGATTTTATTTTACTTCTTTTGATGATCAAACGTGAGCACAAACTAAAGGAGCTTTATTCCGGTTATATTATGAAGGCTTCAGGATTAACTGTGGGAGAGCCACGCTTCGGCATGAATGGGCCGGCTCGACCGGAGTGATACCACTGCCTCACAGAAAACCGGTGTGAAGCAGCCCCTGTGCTGTGTTTCGCCGAGTGAGTGAGGGTACCGGAGGCCCACTCGGGGGGGAAGGGGATAAAAGTTTGGCAGTGCACTTGTAACTCCACTGGTGTTGCAAGTGTCCATGGGCGGCGGCAATTGCTTACCATCAGGCGATCCGCCTGCTTGCCTGCTACTTATCACATAAAAAAAAACTACTAAAATTTAACGTTGTTTAATGACAAAAACCTGGCCAACCCCAGCTCCTGCTCTACACAGTTTACCCGAATAGCCCTTCAAGCCAAATAGCCCTATTTATAAGCTAAGACTAAACGAAGAAAAATAGCTAAACCTCGCCGAAGAGAAATAGCTTAAACTCACCGAGCTCGTTAGGGAAGATCAGCTCTTGGTGGGAGGGGTAGTAAACCATCTGCTGATTGATGTGGCTTCCTAGTTTCAGGAACTCGTTCACTGATTTCGGCCACTGGAAATATTTACTAGTATAAACCACATGAAAGAAACACTAATTTTCTTATTGATTCGATGGCGAAAAAAAAAGTAAAGTATCAATCAGCCTTTATACTGTCCCACTGCAGGCAAAGGCCTCCATCATAGAAATCAAGTCATCGCTACTAAAAATTCGAAATATACTTTTGCCGGTCACTGTTCTAACTTAACCAATAATTTTGCGATGATATACTCACTTAACTCTACTAAACGAAAAAATATTGGTGAAGTTAGGTTAGAGCAGTGACGTGTGCCCTGTGGCTAGGAGTACGTGAGCATGCCACTACTGGGGAGTGGCTTGGTCAGTATCACGACTCCGCGAGGGAAAAAATCCTACTGGGTGTCCTGGTAGGTCGCGCATTTGGGAAGGGCTGCATTGCGCCAAACAATCTGGCTCAAAGTGGCGAGCGCGATTTGCGGTACGGTCCAGTCCCGGCTGTGGGGTATCCGACCGCGATTGTGCTGAGATGGACACCCCAGGGGTTTTGGTTAGGGTTAGAGTCCCACACACCACCATGTCCCTCACATGTGGCAAGGTGAAGGCCATGATGGTTTCCCATGGGAAAAAAAAAGAAAAAAAGCAGTGACGAGCAAAAGAATGTTGAAATTCTCGGGCGAGTTGTCACTACCCCCGCCAATAGATGGCGCTGAAAGTCCATTGCATAGCGCAAGGTGTCGTTTTTTCGGGTTACATAATAAATCTTGTGGTGGTCTAAATAAGTTGTCTCTTTACAAATACCTAGTATAGAAGATATTTAATTAAAAGTTATTAGAAACTTACATTCAAGCAAATTCCAGCTTTCGAACCTAGTTTGGTTCATGTGGGCCAAGAAAACAGCCTTTTCTTGGATTTTGACTACGAAGTCTATGCGAACCTGCAAAATAAATAATTATTATAGCATGGCGTCCAACACTACGTTTACCGAGTCGCGGTCTCCACTCAAGGACTTTACGGCTCCACGGTTGTCAGTTCTGCGGCTAATGTACCAGCCCACTGCCACTTCAGTTTGCTAATTCGGTGGGCTAATGTCGGTGACTCTGGTTCTCTGTCGGATTACATCATTTCTGGTGCGGTCCTTCAAAGATACTCCGAGCATGCTGAGATCCGCCGCTGGCAGCC
>CM026303.1:4538541-4591994 GCA_014851415.1 Cnaphalocrocis medinalis | reverse complement strand
CAAGTGTTCATCACACGAATGTTTGTCCAGGGGGGATCGAACCCACGACTTTTGGCGTATGAGGCAGAGTCACTATCAAAATTCGCCATCCGGCCAGAACATCCTAAAACTTTTTTTTAAGTGATAGTAACAGACGAGCAGCGGATCACCTGATGGTAAGCAATTGCCGCCGCTCATGGACACTTGCACACCAGTGGAGTTACAAGTGCGCTGCCACCTTTTAACCCCTTCCCCCCCGGGTGGGCCTCCGGTAACATCACTCACTCGGCGAAACACAGCACATGGGCTTCTTCACGCCGGTTTCTGTGAGGCAGTGTATCACTCGGCCCCATTACAGTGGGACCCAAATTGAACCTAACGATTTGGACAAAAGGGTCGATGTTGAGGTAACTAGTAACATCTACTTTGGTTTTTATAATAATGACTTACCTACGTGTTATATCCCCTTTCAACCCCCTTTTCGCAATAAAAAGTAGCCTATGGTCTTTCTCAGGGTCTAGATTATCTGTATACCAAATTTCATTTAAATCCGTTGAGTAGTTTTGGCGTGAAAGAGTAACAGACAGACAGACAGACAGAGTTACTTTCGCATTTATAATATTATTATGGACTAGCGGCCGCCCGCGACTTCGTCCGCGTGGAAAAATAACTTTTTACCCCCCTTTAACCCCTTACAACCCCCTTTTCGCAATAAAAAGTAGCCTATGTTCTTTCTCAGGGTCTAGATCATCTGTATACCAAATTTCATTTAAATCCGTTGAGTAGTTTTGGCGTGAAAGAGTAACAGACAGACAGACAGAGTTACTTTCGCATTTATAATATTTGTATGGATTAAATAAGGTAGGTACATAAAAATGTTGATGTTGTGTACAGATAATGTTCTTAGACCTATTTAGCCTTATACTAAAAAGACATATGAAATCTTTCTTACATTTTTGAGGTATTTTTTTATGTCATGCAGATTCTAAAAAATCATTTAATAGGTAGGTAAGTACTATAAAAGTTTCTGTCCAGTAGCCAGGCATAACATTTTTTTATAGCTGGAGGCACGAAAGTATAGCGATGACCGTTATTTAGCGCACTTGTAAAAAAGAAGACTTTCTATCAAAATTGGTTTCTGCGCACTCAAGGTCATAACTACACTTTCTTGCCTCGGACTATACCTATGTGAAATCGCTGGAAAGATGTCGAAAATGATTTGAGAGAACTTCAGGCCAAGGACTGGCAACAAGTAGTACAGGATCGACCGAAGTGGCGTTCTCTTGTTTCGGAGGCCAAGACTCGTTTCGGGTCGCTGAGTGGAGTAAGTATGGCTTCCTTACCTCTGCAATCTTCGCTATGAGATCTATGCAGTACCCCTCATACAATGGCTGCCCATCTTCGTTCAACATCTGTTCTCCTGTCTCAGGATCCAGCTTCGGAAGTGTCCAGGGGACGGCCTGAAAAATAACTTATTTTGACTCGTATTTTAATTGTCGTCATGAATGGGCTGGCTCGACCGGAATGATACCACCTCAAAGGAAACCGGCGTGAAGCAGCCCCGGTGCTGTATTTTGCCGAGTGAGTGAGGGTACGGGAGGCCCACCCGGGAGGGAAGGAGATAAAATGTTGGCAACGCACTTCATTATCAGCAACCCACACTCGTCCACTGCTGGACATAGGTCTCCCCTAATGCACGCCACTGCTCCCGATTTTCGGCCACTCTCATCCAGCTCACTCCAGCCAGCCTTCGGCAGCCCACTTAATTGTGATCCATTCTTTTTGTTTTTTTTTTTTATTATAGAGAAACGAAAATCCTTGTTAAGTTGTAATTAGTTATTTTTTATAGGTACATTTATTATTTATTTATTTATTTATTTGGGAAAACATACAATTATATGATACTTAAGGTTAGTACAAATATAAATAACACATAAATCAGCAAAGTTTCCACAGTAACGTAGTACATATAACTGAGCATAATTTGAAAAGTACTTACTTATAATACGAGTATGAACAAAAAATAACAAATTCAACCAATTAAATTAAATTACAACTTAAAAAGAGCAGTTCTAATCTTATTCTTGTAAATACCGAGCGAATGTTCAAACATATCTATATCACTAAATTTTAAATTATAATTTCGACATGATCTGTACAGAAATAAATTTTGTGCATAATTAGTTTTACAAATGGGTAAGTAAAACAGATCACGTTTCCTAGCATTCATCCGAGGGCACTTAAATGTAATACTATAAACATAAAATAACAATAAGCAGCTTTTTCATAAAATCCATTTACCTATCAAAATCAATCTTAAAAGTGCTCTAGGCGTTCTGATTGTCTATTTTTTCGTAGCGGATTAAGAGTCCTTTTTAGTCAAACTGAATACCAATACCCATGATACTTTATTGCAAAACCATAAGTAGTACAACTTATGATGGAATACTTCCATGCCTTTACCTAGACAGATCTCCGTTGTTGGCGACCACCGCTGACCACCTGTTGTTATCTGTGTAATTTAAATTGTTAGTATTCTTTATAAGTGCTCCGAGGAATTGTTTGATCTACTTACTTCCTGCGGCTGAATTATTACATCGAACCACACGCAAGCGGCTGTCATTCCATCCTCATCATCTTGATGGTTGGCGATCTAGTACTGTGCGTTTTTCGAGGATTTTTCTCCCGCGAACCTCAGTCTTGTGGAATAGTTTAGCTGCGGCAGTATTTGCTGACGGCTATGACTTAGGGACCTTCAAGAAACGAGAAAAGGCCGGCAACGCATCAGCGACCTCTCTGATCTCGCAGATGTTCATGGGCAGCGGTGATTTCTTACCAGCAGGTGACCCACTTGCTCGTTTGCCGCCTCTAGTATAAGAAAAAAAAAGTAGGTAAATAATTAAATGAAAATATCCGTCATACTTACCTTCCTTCAGTACTTAGTTCAGTCGTTCAGTTGTTTTCTAAGTGTTGACAAACTTGTAACCGTGCTTTTTTTCTGTGCTCTTATTTAATTTTATCAATATAAATACTTGTGCTGTGTGGTCTTCTTCAGCTCCCATCATTCCCGCTCCATCCTCATCCATATCCTCGAATCTTTCATCATCATCCGCTCATCAACTTCACTTCATTTTGCAGCCAACAAACTTGATTGAACACACGATCGCATTAGGGTGTCGTGAAACGGCTATTATTGTGACTGTGGGAGAGCCACGCTTCGGCATGAATGGGCCGGCTCGACCGGAGTGATACCACTGCCTCACAGAAAACCGGCGTGAAGCAGCACCTGTGCTGTGTTTCGCCGAGTGAGTGAGGGAGGGTACCGAAGGCCCACTTGGGGGGGGAGGGATAAAAGGTTAGCAGCGCACTTGTAACTCCACTGGTGTTGCAAGTGTCCATGGGCGGCGGCAATTGCTTACCATCAGGTGATCCGCCTGCTCGCCTGCTACCTATCAAATTAAAAAAAAATAAAAATTGTAGTTGAATAAGTACCGGAGACGTTCCAATTCTGAAGAACAGGCGCAAAGGATCCAGGGTGACCCCCGGGAGGAGCTTGTAGTCCTCGTCAGCAGACCAGCTCGCCACCGTCTCCAGCCCAGAGTCTGGCTTGTACGTGGAGAGGACGAAGGTAGAACGCAGGAAGAGGCCAGATCTAAATTGGAAAGAGGTAGATTTTAGTTAAGTTTGAAAAAAAAGCGAACAAAATTAAGTATATTCATCATCGGCTGATGATGAATATAATTTTGTTCGCTTTTTTTTGGCCTCTCCAAATGCTCGCCACTTTGATCGATCTTCGGCTACTCGCATCCAGCTCCACCCAGCCCTCTTGCGCAGATCGTCACTCCATCTGGCCTGAGGCCGTCCTACACTACGTTTACCAAGACGCGGTCTCCGCTCCAGAACTACACTACAGACTTATTAACAAGCTATTTACCTATTTATTTATTACTAGTGGCCCGCCCTCACTTCGCTTCGGCACCGTAATTCAGTAATGAACCAATAGATGGCGCTGTGTCCAATTACATCGCGCAAGCGTTTCGTGTTTTCGGTTTACCTATAAGCCTTGTCGTTGTCTATAGAAGTTATCTCTTTATAAATAGTATAGATATATTCTAAATCCGCAGCTCTTATAAGGTTAACTACATTCACTTATGGAGAGGGCTATGCTCGGAATCTCCTTGCGTGATCGTGTCAGAAATGATGAGATCCGCAGGACATCTAAGGTCGCAGACATAGCCAAAAGAATTGCGTGGCTCAAGTGGCAATGGGCAGGGCACATTGTGAGGAGAACACACGGCCGTTGGAGTGGAAAGGTCCTTGAGTGGAGGCCGCACCCGTGGCAGGCCTCCCGCCAGGTGGACCGACGATCTAGTGAAGGTTGCGGGAGTCCCTTGAATGCAGATGGCACAGGACTGATCTGTGTAGAGAATGTAGGGAGAGGCCTATGTCCAGAGGGCGTCTATTGACTAAAATTATGATCATGGCATTCACATGACAGACTGGCCGGTTGGCGCAATGGTAGTGACCCTGCCTCATACGCCAAAGGTCGTGGGTTCGATCCCCACCCTGGACAAACATTCGTGTGATGAACACTTGTGTTTATTCAGTGTCTGGGTGTTATATATGTATTTAAGTATTATATTTGTGATCCTCTGTTGTCTGATATCTGTAATACAAGTGCTTAAGCTACTTAGTACGGAGTCAGGTCAATGTCTTTGAGTATATAGCCACTGGAGATGCCATACCGGGCGTTTCCCCTCCGGCAAAGTACATTGGTCAACTTTCGGAACTGGTCAACTAAGTTATACAAAACTACTTGGATGTCGCTACATCGCCATTTTGCATCGCTCCGTGTCGCCTGACGTTTCTCTTAAAAATGGTGAATTGTGCAGTATTTTCATGTAAAAGGCGATCTGACAGCTAAAATTCGCAACAAGATCGCGTTTCCTATCATAAGTAATGACTTTTATTAATTATTAAATGTGTATTAAACTAGAAAATCTATTTTAATAAAAAACCGTTACGATACGTAAACGACAGAAAAATTTAATAATGATATCGTGATATCGGTCCTAGTGATGGGACCAATTAAAATCAACTCGACATTTGAATGAATCATTCACTCACTGCAGTTAGTTTCAAAATCCGTTCTTTTCATTATATTTTGAATAAAATAGTATAGACGTATATTATAATATTAAAACATTGTAAAGTGAATTAGAGAAATTACTGCTCTAAGGGTCAATGTATGAGATGTTGTGAGAATCTATAGACATACCTTGCTTCATCCCAATAAAACAGTGATTCGTTATTCATCCGCGCATCTTCCACAAACTGCCTGGTTAGCTTGTCCTTCACCGCAGCCAAGTCCTCAACTTGTATGTCATCGCAATCTACTTTGGTGGTGACAGACTCACTGTCGATGGCTATGTACGTGTCGACTATGTAAAGGACTAGAGCGTTGATGATATGGGGCTTTCTCTGAAAGAAAAGGCATTATGACATTTTTTTTAATTAATACGTTGAAGTTATACGTCTATTTTATACGAAATATTATTCACTAGCGGCCGCCCGCGACTCCGTCCGCGTGGAAAAGTAACTTTTTACCCCCCTTTCAACCCCTTACGACCCCCTTTTCGCAATAAAAAGTAGCCTATGTCCTTTCTCAGGGTCTAGATTATCTGTATACCAAATTTCATTTAAATCCGTTGAGTAGTTTTGGCGTGAAAGAGTAGCAGACAGACAGACAGAGTTACTTTCGCATTTATAATATTAGTATGGATTTTAAGAAAATGCGAAGTGCGAACGAAGCGCAACAATGCTTACGTCAGTGTCATGGATGTGTGTGACGACACGTCTAAGTTTTGTCGAAGTGAACATCTTGTTCACTTAACAATAATTTGTCCTTTCTACTAGACACATAGTTTGACTGGTAGAGAATGCATCTTGGCATTAAGTTCGGCTATAGGTAGTACGAAGTTTTGTGCAATAGAGTTTTTAAATAAATACGTAATGTGACGTCTATATAAGTAGTCAAGTTACTTAGAAGCGAAACGAACCTTTGCTTAAAGAATCGGGCCTTAGTTCCCATTTGGAAGAAAAGGGTTTAGGAATCCAAGAGCTCAAGAATGCTTGATCACAATTTTAGATCTAACGATGTCTCCGTTCGCTCTGGTGAATTTATTTATTTATTATTTATTTATTAATTCAATTGCACCATGTTACATGTCGTCTTCTTCTCGTCACTTAAGTAGTCTCGGTGAACTTAGCTCGGGTTTGTGATCACCGCACCGCATTAGGCAAGCGTGGTGATTAAGCCTAATCCCATCATAGTAGCGATGACTTGATTTCTGTGAGGCCTTTGCCCTGCAGTGGGACAGTATATAGGCTGATATTTTACTACATTATTATACTTATAGATATTTTATTGCTTCGAGACACATCTAGTAATATATTAGTTACTTTCAGATATAATGTCGGCATTTGGAAAACTGTCAAACTGGGACAAACTAACAGAGCAACAGAAGAAAGAAGTGAACAGTGGCATACCACAGTTGTGGGTAATTGAAGACACCTTTAGGTCTTGGCTGGACAGCTATCAAGGTATAAAATCAAGACAGGTATCAGACCTACTTTGTTTTAATAATATTTCATAATAATATTTCACTACATCACATACATTGGTCTGACTCTGAGATAGGTAGCTCAAGCACCTGTGTTACAGATATCAGAACCAACAGTGGGATTACAAATATATACGTATAATACTTTTCTTTTGTAAATACATACTTATAATACATAGAAAACACCCAGACCAATACAAACAGACATGTTCATGCACACAAATGTTTGTACTGTGCGGGGATCGAACCCGCAACCCTTGGTCCAGACGCAGCATTCACTACCACTGAACCAAACGGGTCGTCGAACCTTTTTTGCTACCTTAAAATCCGAAGGACAGTTACACTCCTCCTTCAGCCCCAGCAGCTTGCAGCACTCCACCGGGTCCACATGCAGCACCATGGCGGGCAGGACCAGCTGGGTCACGTCGAGGCTGTCCCCGGAGTAGTCCGTCAGGAAGAGGTTCCAGCGGTAATCGCGGCGTACCAACTTCTCTTTCACTGCCTGAACAAAAGATTACATACATCACTACCATCAGGTGATCCGTCTGCTGGTCTGCCACTTATCATTTAGTAGTTTTTTTTAAACACCTCACCTGACTACTAAGAAATCGGGGCGGGACCCACGGACCACATAGTAAAGAAGAAACAGTGAAGTTACGAGTAGAGTCCTTACTATAAAACTAGGTTAGCTCAACAATGAAAACAAATAAATTCATACAACACTACCATCAGGTGATCCGTCTGCTGGTCTGCCACTTATCATAAAAAAAACACCTAATCTATTGATCTGACTACTAATATTATAATATAATATTTAATCATATTTCACTACATCACATACATTGCTGGTCTGACTCTGAGATAGGTAGCTCAAGCACCTGTGTTACAGATATCAGAACCAACAGTGGAATTACAAATATATACGTATGATACTTTTCTTTTGTAAATACATACCTACTTATAATAGGTACATAGAAAACACCCAGACCAATACAAACAGACATGCACATAAATGTTTGTAGGTACTGTGCGGGGATCGAACCCGCAACCCTTGGCCCAGACGCAGCATTCACTACCACTGAACCAAACGGGTCGTAAGTAGCTATCAGACAATAGAGGAAACACGCTGATCATCTGCTAGTGGTAAGTCACCGCCGCCCATTAACATCAAGATCAGAGGCCCTGATGCGTTGCCGGCCTTTTAAGGAGTATTTTCTCTTGAAGATCAGTCATATAGCCATCATAAAATACTGTCGCGGCTCGCAGAAAACCGGCGTGAAGCAGCTCCTGTGCTGTGTTTCGCCGAGTGAGTGAGGGTACCGGAGGCCCATCGGGGAAAGGGGATAAAAGGTTAGCAGCGCACTTGTGACTCCACTGGTGTTGCATGTGTCCATGGGCGGCGGCAATTGCTTACCATCAGGTAATCCGCCTGCTCGACTGCTACCTATTACATAAAAAAAAGATGATGATATTGTTATAGCATGGGCATCTACCTACCCTCCTATAAGTATCCATCACGAACCCGCTCTCCCCCACCAGGACATAGAAGCTGGGTTCAGGCCGCATAGTCTTCAGCGCGCGCGCCGAGTCCCTGGTGAGGCCTGCATGCACCCACAGGCGCACGTTGGAGCGGCCTAGCAGCTCGTACAGGGTTCGGTCCACGTCTAGAGAAATAGGCGGTGAATTTCAGACAACTAGTATTTAGTGACTAGTATTAAGTCACTAGTATTTAGTAACTAGTATTTAATTACTAGTATTTTATAACTAGTATTTAATTACTAGTATTTTATAACTAGTATTTAATTACTAGTATTTAGTAACTAGTATTTAGTGACTAGTATTAAGTCACTAGTATTTAGTACCTAGTATTTAGTAACTAGCATTTAGTGACTCATATTTAGTAACTAGCATTTAGTGACTCGTATTTAGTAACTAGCATTTAGGGACTCGTATTTAGTAACTAGTATTTAGTCACTCGTATTTAGTAACTAATATTTAGTTACTAGTACTTATACCAAGGATTTAATAACTGGTATTTATAACAAGGGTTTAGGATGTGTCACTTCCTAAACCCTCCTATAAGTGTCCATCACAAAGCCGCTCTCCCCCACCAGGACATAGAAGCTGGGTTCAGGCCGCATAGTCTTCAGCGCGCGCGCCGAGTCCCTGGTGAGGCCTGCGTGCACCCACAGGCGCACGTTGGAGCGGCCTAGCAGCTCGTACAGCGTTCGGTCCACGTCTGGCATCAAAATAGGCACACTATTTGTAACTGGTATTTAGTAACTAGTATTTAGTAACTAGTATTAGTAACTAGCATTTAGTAACTAGCATTTAAAGACTCGTATTTAGTAACTAGTATTAACTGACGAGTATTTAGTCACTCTTATTTAGTTACTAATATTTAGTTACTAGTACTTATACCAAGGATTTAATAACTGGTATTTATAACAAGGGTTTAGGATGTGTCACTTCCTAAACCCTCCTATAAGTATCCATCACAAAGCCGCTCTCCCCCACCAGGACATAGAAGCTGGGTTCAGGCCGCATAGTCTTCAGCGCGCGCGCCGAGTCCCTGGTGAGGCCTGCGTGCACCCACAGGCGCACG
Source organism: Cnaphalocrocis medinalis (assembly GCA_014851415.1). Taxonomy (NCBI): domain Eukaryota; kingdom Metazoa; phylum Arthropoda; class Insecta; order Lepidoptera; family Crambidae; genus Cnaphalocrocis; species Cnaphalocrocis medinalis. Next base: position 4,582,787 of record CM026303.1, on the reverse strand, counting down.
TTGGAGCGGCCTAGCAGCTCGTACAGCGTTCGGTCCACGTCTGGCATCGAAATAGGCACACTATTTGTAACTGGTATTTAGTAACTAGTATTTAATAACTAGTATTTAGTGACTAGTATTAAGTCACTAGTATTTAGTAACTAGTGTTTAGTAACTAGTATTTAGTAACTAGCATTTAGTTACTCGTATTTAGTAACTAGTATTAGTGACTAGTATGAAGTCACTAGTATTTAGTAACTAGTATTTAGTAACTAGTATTTAGTAACTAGCATTTAGTGACTCATATTTAGTAACTAGCATTTAGTGACTCGTATTTAGTAACTAGCATTTAGGGACTCGTATTTAGTAACTAGTATTAAGTAACGACCATTTAGTCACTCGTATTTAGTAACTAATATTTAGTTACTAGTACTTAATTATACCAAGGATTTAATAACTGGTATTTATAACAAGGGTTTAGGATGTGTCACTTCCTAAACCCTCCTATAAGTGTCCATCACAAAGCCGCTCTCCCCCACCAGGACATAGAAGCTGGGTTCAGGCCGCATAGTCTTCAGCGCGCGCGCCGAGTCCCTGGTGAGGCCTGCATGCACCCACAGGCGCACGTTGGAGCGGCCTAGCAGCTCGTACAGCGTTCGGTCCACGTCTGGCATCGAAATAGGCGTTGAATTTGAGATAACTAGTATTTAGTCACTAGTATTTAGTTACTAGCATTTAGTAACTAGTAATTAAATAAATAAATTAAATCCTCCAGCCGATATTTGGCTACGGCGGTCAATCTTAAAGATCACCCACGCACGCAGGATATTATAGTAGGTATAGTGCTCAAGTGAGTGTCCTAAATCGATGGGACACCAGTGTGACAAGACCGAAGAGAGATTTAGTAACTATTATTTAGTATATAGTAACTAGTATTTAGTGACTAGTACTTATTTAGAGGCTAATATTTAGTAACTAGTATTTGGTATGATTTTATACTTTGATGTGTGGCTCTCAATCGACTCTCATCTCTATCTCTATGAACATTAGGTTAATATGAATTGCGGAACATTGACAGATTGGGGTAACCTGATGTGTGGCTGACTGTACATACTTACTAAACAGTAATTTATTTAATACTTAAAACCATTGTGGCACCAACACGTTGTAATAATTAATAGCTAAAACTTTCTTTCTATCTTTCTTCCTTTTTTTGTTTCTTTCTTTCTATTATTAATATTTTGTCACAGTGATTTATCACTATTATCTAAAACTAGTATTTATACTTACCGGCTTCGCTCTCAGCGATCACAGCGGCATCCGTCGCGTTTCGACTCGCCATGTATTGTTCCCCTGCCGCCATCATCTGCTGGGAACCCAGGGAGACTCGGACCAGGGGGATGCCGGTGTCTTCGGCTGCTGCCCAGGGAGACCAGGATAAGTCTACGATGAGGGAGACGCCTTGTGACAGCGCGGAGCATACTGAAAAAGGTAAACTATTAATTTCATATACCTACCTAGACGACCCGTTTAGCGCAATGGTTTGAGCGCCGGTTGAGACGCAAGGGTCGCGGGTTCGATTCCCGCACCAACACAAATGTTTGTTTATGAAACAGATATTTGTGTTGGGTCTGGGTGTTTGTGGTTCCTTCGTTGTTTCTGGTTTCCTGGCAATGTATGTGATGTTGTCTCCATTTTTTTTACCTAATCCTCCAACCGATATTAAAATTTAATCTAGACTGGCCGGATGGCGCATTTGGTAGTCCCTACCTCATGCGCCAAAGGTCGTGGGTTCGATCCCCACCCTGGACAAACATTCGTGTGATGAATACTCTCGTAAGTGTCTGGGTGCTATACCTATTTATGTGTTTAGTAAGAATTATTATTTGTGTTTCCTTTGTTGTCTGATAGGTAGGTATCTGTAACATAAGTGCTAAGGGGCTACCTATACGAATGAAACTAGCTACTTAATACGAAGTCAGGTCAATAAAGAGAGATCGAGCACAAGACCCCATATTAACGTGTTTTCCGAGGCACGGGGGTACAACAACGCTAACTTCCAGACTAACACTGAGAATTTCTGAACAGAAAAACATCAGGTACAAATTTCGGCCTGACAGACCCGGGGATCGAACCCGGGAACTCCGTGCATAATCGCTTTAAAGTGCTCTCAAGGCAGTCTCTTATTTATCCATATATAAGAAGTCCGAGGCAAGAAAGTGTAGTTATGACCTTGAGTGCGCAGAGAACCAATTTTGATATAGTCTTCTTTTTTACAGGTGCGCAAAATAACAGTCATCGCTATACTCTCGTGCCGCCAGCTATACTTATCATTTAGTGACAGACAGACTCACGTTTCCTATAACTCTCTTCTTCGTTTTCCCTGTCCAGCAAGACCACGGAGTCGGAGACTTTCACCGGGCGCTGCTCCTCAGCAGTCTTCAGAGCTCGCCCGATCATCTGGCCCAGCTCTGGTTCGTGAACTTCTACCACGAACACTGGAATGCGGAGCAACTGTTAACCCTTGATAAGGCAATGGTAAAATAGTTACCAACCGATTATGAACCTTATCTATCAAAACCTAAGAGCGAAAACCAATGAAATTTTTCGTTGACTTATGCCCTATTAAGGGATAAAGTCGAAGTCGAAGGTGTTTTTTGCACTGATGAATGTTGCAAATAAAGGTGGCGGAAACATGTTCCAGCACATTGTAGCATACAGGGTATCTGTGAACATTTACATCCCTTTAACCACGTGTTCTACCAACCTTTTGGAAATTCGTCTTTTTTTTTATACTAATCCTCCAACCGATATTAAAATTTAATCTAGACTGGCCGGATGGCGCATTTGGTAGTCCCTACCTCATGCGCCAAAGGTCGTGGGTTCGATCCCCACCCTGGACAAACATTCGTGTGATGAATACTCTCGTAAGTGTCTGGGTGCTATACCTATTTATGTGTTTAGTAAGAATTATTATTTGTGTTTCCTTTGTTGTCTGATAGGTATCTGTAACATAAGTGCTAAGGGGCTACCTATACGAATGAAACTAGCTACTTAATACGAAGTCAGGTCAATAAAGAGAGATCGAGCACAAGACCCCATATTAACGTGTTTTCCGAGGCACGGGGGTACAACAACGCTAACTTCCAGACTAACACTGAGAATTTCTGAACAGAAAAACTCAGGTACAAATTTCGGCCTGACAGACCCGGGGATCGAACCCGGGACTCCGTGCAGTAATCGCTTTAAAGTGCTCTCAAGGCAGTCTCTTATTTATCCATATATAAGAAGTCCGAGGCAAGAAAGTGTAGTTATGACCTTGAGTGCGCAGAAACCAATTTTGATAGAAAGTCTTCTTTTTTACAAGTGCGCAAAATAACGGTCATCGCTATACTCTCGTGCCGCCAGCTATACTTATCATTTAGTGACAGACAGACTCACGTTTCCTATAACTCTCTTCTTCGTTTTCCCTGTCCAGCAAGACCACGGAATCGGAGACTTTCACCGGGCGCTGCTCCTCAGCAGTCTTCAGAGCTCGCCCGATCATCTGGCCCAGCTCTGGTTCGTGAACTTCTACCACGAACACTGGAATGCGGAGCAACTGTTAACCCTTGATAAGGCAATGGTAAAATAGTTACCAACCGATTATGAACCTTATCTATCAAAACCTAAGAGCGAAAACCAATGAAATTTTTCGTTGACTTATGCCCTATTAAGGGATAAAGTCGAAGTCGAAGGTGTTTTTTGCACTGATGAATGTTCCAAATAAAGGTGGCGGAAACATGTTCCAGCACATTGTAGCATACAGGGTATCTGTGAACATTTTACATCCCTTTAACTACGTGTTCTACTTACCAACCTTTTGGAAATTCGTCTTTTTTTTTTATACTAGAGGCGGCAAACGAGCAAGCGGGTCACCTGCTGGTAAGTAATCACCGCCGCCCATGAACATCTGCATCTTAAATTTTTTCGACTTCCTGACTCTGACACATATAATTGTTTACAGATACACCCTGTATAGTAGCATAGTAGTATAGATATTATAAATATAATAATACAATAAATTGCCAACCACTTGATCACTTACCATCAGGAGACCCGCTTGTTCCTTGTCTTCCTGTTTTATAAAAAAACCTTAAAAAAGCGAGCATGTGTTGTGGACTTATGGCTGTCCATGGGCGCCAATCACTTACCATCAGGAGACCCGCTTGTTCCTTGTCTTCCTGTTTTATAAAAAAACCTTAAAAAAGCGAGCATGTGTTGTGGACTTATGGCTGTCCATGGGCGCCAATCACTTACCGAATAATCTTTGCTATCGCCAAAAAAAAACACTCAACTTAAAAACATTCTTTTAATGACCCAAGTACACTGTCAAAAAAAGGCGCGAATTCTCACACAATGTCAAGATGCAAAATGGCGGTCTTTCAAAAACTTAAATTACGTTTTCTTGGTAAATTATTAAGCACTGACGTGGTAAGGTTGTCTTTGCTGAATAATTTAGTTCTTGTGGACAAATAATGCTTAAACAGAAGGCGGGACGGTATTGTTAGCTGTGATTTTATAGGTTTTGTACAGTCACGCACAGTGTGACAAGCAAGGTATAATACCTACCTACTTACTACTCCACTGGCTCAGCGACCCGAAACGACACCCGAACAACCCCTTTCGCAATACAAAGTAGCCTTGTTCTCTAGGGTCTTGGTCTAGACCAGCGGTAGTCACACTTTACTGCTCAAGAGCCACACATACCATGTGAGCAACAAGGCGGGGCATTTATATGTAGGTACGATGTGTAGTTACTATTCATTAAAGAATCCACTGTACCGCGGGCCCGCGACCCACGTCGGTGCCGCTATTTGCACGACACGGGTCTAGACCCTGAACTTTTGTACCAAAGTTCATTCAAATCCGTTCAGTAGTTTTGGCGTGAAAGTGTAACAGACAGACAGACAGAGTTACTTTCGCATTTATAATATTAGGATTTATAGCATCTTAGATCTCACCGTAGTTTTCCATCAAGACAGATTGAGATCATTAATAAAAAAAGTTAGATTTGCCACTTTGAACGTGACTGTACTCCATTGAATATTCAAGGCAGCTCTTCACGTAACTACCCTCAAGTTTGCTTTGAGATAGTAATGAGTGTGGGAGCACGCCACCTGGCGGCTCGGACATGCAACCTGCTTGGGGTTGCCATTGTACGTCTGAGAATAACTGAACATTATTAAAACAGGAGAGTTGTACGGGAACTATGGTAAGCTCAGTGCAGGTTAGGGGAAAACTCCTTCGGTGTATCTGATGTCCATGGGCGGCGGTGTTCACTTACCATCAGGTGACTCGCTTGCTCGTTTGCCTTCATCATAAGAGAGCTGTACGGGAACGAAGGTCAATTTAGGAAGCAAAATTTTTCTATTCCTTCTATTCCTTTTTCTCTTCTTTCTAGCATTCTCACGGTAGGCTTGTTCTTAAGACCTGAGCTACCATAAATAAACTAATGCGCCAGACAAACAGAAAGAGAAAAAACAATTGTGGGAGAGCCATGCTTCGGCATGAATGGGCCGGCTCGACCGGAGTGATACCACTGCCTCACAGAAAACCGGCGTGAAGCAGCTCCTGTGCTGTGTTTCGCCGAGTGAGTGAGGGTACAGGAAGCCCATCGGGGGGGAAGGGGATAAAAGGTTAGCAGCGCACTTGTTGAATGTATTCATGGGCGGCGGCAATGCTTACTATCAGGTGATCCACCTGCTCGTCTGCTACCTATCACATAAAAAAACACACACACCAATCAATCTCACCAGATTGCCAATTCTTGGTTTTGGCCTTCTATGTCGAGTCGACTTCATGGAACGCATAGACCAATAAATAAATAATAATAAATGCGCCAGACAATCACACCAATCAACCTGGTCTCAAACTAGGACAACCCTGTACTATGAGTACCAGATGATGATAATTAACTGGGGGCGTCAACCCAGAACACCCAAACCCAAGAAAACTTAAAAAATTTAGTTTCCTAAATTGACTTGATCGGGAATCGAACCCGGGATCTTTCGCGTTTCGGGCGCCTTAGTCACTGCGCCATCGAGGCCGTCAGTATAATATTAATAATATATTCTTTATTTCAGATTCAGGATCATTTTCATCATAATGATTTTTACGTTTTCAAGAGAAAAGTGAATACGTGTTCCATCCTCGGCCACATCATCACTTACCATCAGGTGAGATCATCAGCTTGCGACCAATTAAAAAAATAGGCGAACCATTTATCGGCATGATTGGGCCGGCTCCACCGGAGTGATACCACAGCCTTAGAGAATCGACGTGAAGCAGCGCCTGCGTTTCGGCGACTGAATGACTGGATGGTACTGGTGGCCCAATTCAGGGGGATGGGTACAGGTTGACAGCTTATGACTCAACTGCTGTTCACCCATCTAGGGTGACTGTAGTAGCTTACCATCAGAATATTTTTCTCGTCGGATAAAATTAAAAGTAAAGTATTGAAAGTTTGAAATGCTTTTATTTTCACATTGAGAGAATGGAGTCGGATCGTGGTCGATCTACCGGGAAGCGCCCAGTGGGGCGCCCCAGATATCGCTGGATGAAAGTAAATAAGTATTGAAATAATTTAAAGGAAAAAAAAACACAGCTTATATACCTACTTTAAAATTATATTCTGTGATTTGAGTAGGTAATCTATTTAAAAGAACAAATGCTGGAAATATTTCTAATAGGTGGGGGGATAATGTTCCAGCAATTCGTGGCTTGGTAATGACAACTGCCACAAAATGAAGATGTGCTAGTTTCACATAAAAACATATCTCTATTAATTTTACTGTAAACAGAAAAAAGCGTTTTCATAGAGGGGTAGGTAGGGGTGTTTAATGAAATAAAACTACCAATACTTTAATATATAATAACTATTTATGTAAGTATATAAACATTACATCGATAAGAAAAAAAATAATTCATTTACCTAACTCACAAAATGAAGGAAAAATAATAATTAATAATAATATACCTTAAAAACAACATACAACCTCACGCTACACGTATTTTTAATTTAAATTAAAATCCAATTTTAAATTATTTAATATTCTTTTTTAAAAAAAGATGCAGGTTCTCAAACTTGCGTTATCGAAATTCTATTTTTTTTTCTTCAGTTTACACTAAGTTTACTTAAAACTAATCTTTATTCAACGCTGCATTTTATTTTACAATTTTTGGGTCCGTTTAGTGTGTAAATTTCGCTAAAAATTGATATATCTTTTTATTTTATTCAAATTTTTTGACACAAAAATTTCTATCAAAAAATTAAATTACACCACAATTACACATCCAAATTGATTTTATTTACAATTTGTATTTTTTAATTATTATTTTATCTTTAAGAAAATGGCCAAGTCCGAATAAATTTCAGTCGAGATTCAAAATCGGTACCCGATTTTTGAGGCATCACTTTTTTTGGTATCACTAAAAGAACCCAAATTTGCGCAGAATTATGGACAGAGCAGACGCCCCAGAACTTAAACTCTACCTCTCCAAATCTCTCTATGAAATATTCTAATTTATACAAATTTCCATACACCCCAAGAAAAATATAATCCTATACTACATCAATGAAGATACCAAGAGTGAAAAAAATCTATTACAACACATCTCTATCTCATGGTATAAAATTTCCATAAAAATTTTCACCCGATCTCGAAGCTTAGCGCTCAAAAATGCACTTTCGAAAAAATCTGGTATCATTTTCAGGTATCAATCGTATATTGGAAATGCATTTTTGAGTGAGCTTCTTAGTACATCTAGATAATGCTGTTACCGCTTGAGAAATATCGTAAAATCCATAATTTATATAACATGAATAAATGCGTGTTTTGATGCGAGAGAAATTTTATTGATACCAACTTTTTCATATATTTTTTTTGTATAAAATTCGGTCGCGCATCAAAACTTAAAATCAGAAACGTGATCGGAGCTCAAAAATCACTTAAATCACTATTTACAAAACATTATGTAATTTTTTTTTGTTTAAAAATCATGGGTAAAATTAATAAATAAAATAAATTAGTTAATTTTAAGCGATTTGTATTTTGTTTTGCTTAAATTCATAAATATTTTTTTTTTATCTGATCATTTAGTTAGGCGTTAAATGTTGATGATTATAGCTATTCTTCATATTATTTTACTGTAAACGCTTGAATTTGACATCACAAATAAGGAATAATGTAGTATGTATATAAGGTTTGATTTTCACTTTATTATTTTTGTTTATTTAGCTAGTTCCGACGTTTACAATACGGATAGTAATAAATGAGATTTTTGTTTGGTCATAGAATTCAAAAATATTTTTTTGTATTTTCCTTCTTTACATCGATTGAAAGAGTGCCTGTGCTACGATCTTTGTAAAATGTTCCTGGACTTTAGTATCTATTTATCCAAAAATTAAGTCGAGTATTAATAAAATTAACTATGATCAAGGATTTATCAAGTCTGGTATTTATTCTGGCGGTTATTTTGATTAAAAATTTTGTATCAAACAGTGATTTAAATAATTTATTCTCCATTCATCGCAAACGCACCGAAATCTTGCAAATCGAGCTTAATTATTAAAAAAAATACATATTCTAGGAACATTAGAGCTTAAAACGAAACGTAAACGCTAAATAATTTATTTAACGAAAAAATACGAGGAAGATATTTCATTTGTTGATGTATTATTTCTAAGTGAACGCACTTAAATCCGGTGCGTGGTCTTAAATTATATATTTATTATTTGAACTATAGCATAGAAATTCTTTTGATTTTTATTACTTCATTTTTGTGTTTTAGACGAGATAAGACCGTAAGTGTCCAGTACCACTATATGATTTTTATTTATATTTAACCACTTCGAGAAATAGTCTCTTTCGGGTGCGATTCGACCAATCTTTACGCGACAGTAAATTTATGGTATAAGGCTGTCATTCCATACGAATCTGAGCAACATACCACAAATTTATCCTCAGATGAAGATTGGTCGAATCGGGCCTAAGTGTCTCAAATTCATCAAAAACCATAGATATGCCAGTGGGCTGAACCAGCATCGTAAACAATAGGGGTTTTCTCAAATGATCATTCTGCTAGATGGCGTTAGCTATATATGTGAGATCATCTACAAGGGGATTGGTTCGTTGGGGGAACTTCTTTCTCTGACGTGACATGTCAAAATAACGATGTTACGAAAGAACCAATGCCGTTGGAAGTTGGACCTCACGCCTTTAATTTTCCATTCGTAAAAACCCTTATTGTAGACTTTCATCTGGTTTTCATCTGGCGCCATTACTGCCCTGATGAGAAGGCTGCTAAGTCATAAAACCAAATTTTGAGAAAAACAAACGTACAAAATGTTTTTTTATTCACCGCTACTAAGAAAAGTTACAAATTAATCTGCAATCAATAAATTAGTAAAATTCATAGCAGAGATTTAAAAAATGCATACATTTTCTCAAAATGTTGTTTTGTGAGGCCGCTACGCCGTATCAGGGCCCTATCGTCAACTACCATTAGCAATGTATTTCACCTAATTTGTACCATTTTAATGTTTTTAGTCTAGATGAAGGACCAGGCGGTTCCCCACAAGGTGACTGGTTGAACATGGATATAATATACTGATTGGACTAAGAGTGACCCTAATCTAATTAATCGACTTGGCGGGGGCACTGCCGTGCGCCCAGATTATGTATGGGATAGAGTATTTCTTTTCGCGAATTCGTAGTGCCTGACAATGTCATATCTGGCCTGTTTAAGCTTGCTATATTATTTATCAAACACGTTGTTTTATACTAAGTAATGGCTGCTTATCGAAAATTAAGAACCCTAGATTTCTTGGCAAATCACGGTCTAGACATTTTATTTATTGATAATTTCGATATTTATTTTAAAGAATGTAGTGCTATAGTTCAAATAAATTTATTCCTAAAGTCAGTGTCAAATTTAAAGGCCCTCAGTATACATCGAAAGATAAAAATCAAACACAGCGAACCATAGATTAAAATTTCGTATCCAGAGCGACCGATAAATTCAACACCATTACTTGGTTACTTTCATAACGAAAGCCCCCGTCAAAATAATTCAGTAGCTATGTAAAGTCAATACATACATATTTTTATTCGATATAAAAAAATCTATATAACTAAATATCATAGATAATACATAGAATATCACTAATTAAGTTTTTTTCTATTTTCATGTCGCTACTATGTGCAGAGGCCGTGTTTTGACTAATTTGACAGAAAAAATCTATTTTTGTCTATATTATAACGAAATAGTTTTAACTGAAATTAGAGAGGCGACAGACAAAGAAAGCAAATAAAATTAAATTAGATATCACAATAAAATATCTTGTTATTTAATTATTACTAGTATTAAGTTGAATCTTAAAAAGAAAATACCCATAGATTGGCACATTTTCGAGCAAAAACATACTAGGGAAGATTTTTCTAAATCTGTCAGAAAAGTCGCAAACACGCCAGGAAGAATACGCGAAAACTTTAAGTGTTACTAAACAATAAATAACGTGCGAAAAGTAGAGTCAAAGAATTTCTATTACAAAAAAAAAGTTAATTATCTTCTTCAGATCGTTGGAAAACAAACTGAGACGCGGCGCCAACCCACCAAAATAAAATTTTGAGATCACCATAAAACTTTTTGCTAATACGAAATTTCGATACCGAAAAAAATGATACCAACTTTTTGGGGAACCAAAATGACACCTAAAAAAATTGGTATCACTCTTTTGGCGGGCTGACGGCCGGCCGCGCGATTCACTGCATGAAGTAGTCCGGATGATCTGGATCTTTCTCGAATCGTTTCGCCTCCTCTTGCATGCTCTCTTTGATTTTCAAAATGGCCGCTGACTCGGTCTGGTCGTTTTGGTCTCCCCCCGGGCCGCCGAAACCTTTCGAGCGTGGTCAAGCGCATTTATACTAAAACTTAAATGAAAAATGTCACGTGGCTCCCAAATTCAGTACTTCAAGATATTTTTTTATAAAAAAAATACTTTGAGACTTGAGGGTGACATTTTTCAAAAATTGGATACCAAAAACAAAACTATACAGTACTTTATGGGATTCGAACCCAATCATGTTTAGTGATGGAAAACATTAAAAAACCATATTATAAATTTTGTAATGGCCAAAATGACAACATTTCTTAAATGATTGCTATAAAATCAATATTGTGTATATTCCTGTGCTACTCTACATTCATCTAGGATTTCAAGGATACAGTTTAACTGGTTTCTGCTCTATTTTTTGTAAAAAAATTTTGGTGTGTGCTAGGAAATTAATGAAACTAAAAATTAACAAATATAGTACATTTATTGTTTTGAGGCCGACAGACTAAAATTACTAATTAAGTATCAAGGATTAGCGAAATTTACTCAAACTTTAACGCTTAACTTAAGTAAACATCAGAATTATTCGTAAAAGTTATCAACGAACATAATCTTTGATAACCTAAGTCACATTGGCTAAACGGTAATATAAAAAAAGGAAAAAAAATTGCTGCCATTTTTAATTCATCAAATATAACAATTTTTATAGGGGAATGTTGCCTTGTTTTAGTTTTTCATATAAAATAACAGAATCACTGGTTAATCAATCGATGTCGGAGGACCTTCGAAGTCCACGCTGCCGTCTTATAAAAAGCCGTTAAGCCACATGACGTATTGAGTTTTTAAATAATTTTTAAAGAATATTTCTGTAAAATGGTACTTCTTAATTTTTTTGTTCATGAAATACAACTCAGATGTAGGCTGCTAATATTTTTTTTAGGTTTCCATAAATCAAAAATAGTTAAAGGACTCTTGATGCCCAGAAACTAATCAAAAGATTACGCTGATACTTAACTATTATGACATCATTTTACTTTTTGAGAGATGTCAATTTGCATGATTTTTCCGATTACCCGAAGCTTACTTTTGTGACCTAACGGCTTTCTAGTTAAATAACGGCAACACGTGAAAGACAACCAACAAATAATTTTCCAATTGGTTCGCTTGCGGTGAATGGCCACCTTATGTTACGTAGTGAAGCAGAAAATCACATCATTTAAAAATAATGTAATGATAAACTCGTTCAAAAGTTTCAGTTTTTAACTGACAACTTTTTGATTGTTTAAAAAGTAACGAACGATTCCAAATTTAATTTTGATTTTTTATTTTTTTAACAAAAAAATTGTTAAAACAAAAACACATCCCCCTATTCCGGCGTGAGTCACTTTATCAACTACCTACTTCCACCTAAGTCCTATATGTAACTTCTCGGCGTGGAATACTCACTTAAACTGTTGTAGTCGCCCATACCAGATCCAGAGTCTTCCCTCGGCGTGCCCGGTCCGCCGCCGCCGACGCCACCTGGCGATGACTTCATACCGTCTACACCTCCTAATCCTGGAGCAAAGTAATGAGCTATTGAAGCTGGTATTATTTAGGTAATACAATTTTTAGATCACCGTCCAACTTTGATACCAATTTTTTGGTCAACCAAAATGGTACCTAAAAAAATTGGTATCAAACTTCGGCGGTATACGTAGTGCTTGTGGTTAAGTTAAGGTTATGTGCCTTGGAATTTTTTGATGTGAATGATCTAACTTGAGTTCAGTGATACAGTTCAATAAAAAAAATACCTCAACTGTTTAGGGAAAGATGTTTTCGGTTCATGGGGTCTCCTGCCCTGAGAACCTATAACGAAACTGTTCTATAACGAACGAGATTATACGTCACATTAAAAAAACGCATAGTGCGTGTGAAAGGGGCGGGAATAAATATTGGGTAGTGAGTTTTGTTTCATTGTGCTCTCTTTACTCTACGCTTGTTACACAATCTCTTCAAGTAAGAATTCAATTGAAGTCAATCGGGGACCAGGGCGGACTGTTGAGGTGACCTCAGGCAGAAATGTCAATTAAAAAGCCACTTTATTCTTGAGTAACATAGGCTACATTTTACTACAGGAAAACGTCTCATCCTACAGGAAAACTTCGGGGCGTAGCGGGACGCTGGTAATTAAATACTTTTAGAAAGTACATTTCAAATCAACAAATAAACAATACTATTGAAAGTAAAAAAAAAAACAATTCCAAGGAACATAATCATAAACAATTTTTGAAATGGTGTAAAAAATAATAAATTAAGGAAATATCTATTAATATTTGACATGTGGTTTTCTAATGTTCGCTTCGCTTCATTCTCCTATTTTTTAAATTACAATAATCTCAATTAAATCCACATTAATGGGATATTTTATTAAAATGGAATAAGAAATAATTTTAATAAGAAAGTTAAGAGTTGCTGTTAAAATATTTTTAATGATTTTGTTAAAATAGAAACGTGAATATTAGTAGATATGATTTTAGTGTTGTTAATAAGTTATTTGATAGAAATAGTCTGCAAATATCCCATTATACTGTAGAATTTGAAAATAATTTTCCTACACAGATATTACTTAAATATTTGTAGATTAAACAAAATATTAATAAAACGCTGTGATTTTTTCAGTTACAATTGAAATTGCGCATTTTTATACATTCTATTAGAATCAAAATTATAGGCTTTGTTTCAGTTCATTAAACGGAATATTATAGTCACCATAAATTATTTTCAAATAAGTGTGAACCAAGTTGACTGTCAGTTGAAAAAAGTGCCTATCATAAAATAAATATGAAACCAGTTCCCACAGACTACTTTAGCTGTGCAAGTTTACTAAAGACAAATTCATAAAATGGCACATCTCTTGAATCCTGTGAAAAATGCACACAATTGAAACCTATTATATAAAAATACGCATTACCAATATTATTGTATGGTGTAAAATAAAATAATTACTTTTTGTTTAATCTACGAATTTAGTGGCTTAATATAAATGTTATGATATACATAAAACAAGAACTATCATATGACTTTTCATACTAATTCTACAAATTACATTAAACATTATAAATAAACTCTTTATTTCATTTATAAGTTTGCAAATTTTGGTTTATGTATATCAATAAATAGTTATAAAATAAATATCGTGGTGGCAGTGTGGGCTATTTCAAAATTCGCAAGAAATCAGGTTTATTTTAGATTTCACCAGCAATAACCTAATTACATTTAGGAAAACTGATATCTTGCGCATTTTTTATATTTCATATTTTTAAGTCATCAAACGCTACTTTAAAGAGAAAAATCGAAATTTCGAGCTTTTCAGCATTTTTTATTAAGCTCGAAGCAACGATCACCGTGACTAAAAATGGCGCGGTGGCGGGCGCGGTTACGATATTTCAAACATGTGACGTATAAGTTTTCTTATTCACGTGAGAAATCGGTCAAATAACGGGCCCGTACTCGCCCCCGCGCGTTGCTACGTGAACAAAGTGACAGGGAGCGTCAGCTACTCTGACAGACGTCGGCGAAGCCCCACCTTCGGCTGCCGGCGGCTGGGGCAGGTGTTGCGGCGGCGGCCCGTGCTCGCCGGCCAGCGGGAACTCTGCCCCGAGGGCGCCAGCGCCGACCGGCTTCATCAGCGTGTACATGTTGTCGCCGCCTAGAGTAACACCCTATATATTACCCACTGCAGGGCAAGAAATCGCTAACACCCTATGTTACAGGAGTGGATAGATAAAAGATTTCTATCGAGAACTACTCTCTCCTAATCTCATATAGAAATGGAAGTAAATTGATTATAAAATGAAAGAAATTCTAATCTGTTTCATTCGATCATTTTAATTAGGATAAAGTTCAAAAACTATAACCACGTACTAGAGGCAAATGTTGTATCGTAATTTATAAGAAATTCTAGAATATTTTACAATCACAAAATTATAGGCTAATTATTTCGAAAACCTTTTTGAAAAAAAAAATTCGGGAAAAGTTCAGATTGCGTTTATATTTTCTTTATTCGATATGTAACTTTTTAGTTCCTAGCATCTTTAATATATTTTTTGGAATAATTCGCAAAAGTAAACAGATGTAAATAAACAAAATATGAAGCTTTTTCTAAACGTACAATGTTCAAAAAATAATTACATGGGAAACTAAAATCATGGATTTTCACAAGACTTTTCTAATTTATTTTCTAACTAGCATTATGTAGCGTTTGCTTTTATTAATATTTATTTATTTACTTCAAAATTATATTTTAAATTTGAATGAATGACTTCGAAAAAAAGTACTTCTATGAATAAAAAAATGCATTAAAATAATTTACATAAAGGCTAGTTAGAATACTAAATAAATTGTACTCATAAAATGAATAAAAGCGAATAAAAACTTTATTGAAAAAATACTTTTTTTATGTCTCTCGGTTTTTTATTTAATTTGAAATCGCTTGTATTTATTTTATAAATGATCTTACATCTAATAGAGAATTGATACAAACACAAAGGACGAAAGTAAGAATTTATACAACATAAAAAGGAACATATAAAGCGTAATACAGAAGTGACCCAAAGCGTGAACGAACCAAGGTTAAGCGAGAATGAAGCAAGCGGAACTAAAAAGTAAGAAATAATCATTGTGAAGGTATATTTTAATAAACAAAAACAGTGAAACCGCGCACCTCTAAAAACTGATACCTCTAAATTGGTACCAAATTTTTCAAATTTTACTTTTTAGGTGCGCGTGTAAATTATAACAAAACGACGCCAAAGGAAGTGCCACAGTCAAATACCTGGTTTTTAGTGTTGTAAAGATACAAGAACCTGTAAATTTCTAAACGTAAAGGTTAAAATACTCGTCAAGGTGTGCTGGGTTTAGTTCAAAGTGTTATTGACGGGACCAACAGCGACGTAGATTGGTAATCGTCTGAAATATACACAAAGTTTCATATTGTGTTATATTCCAAATGATTTCCGCAGACATAGTTAACTTTGAAAGCGCGCTCGGTTACCGATTTTAAGGTTTTCAACATTTCATCAAAAAAACAAAAAGTACACATTTTCATAATTGCATTAACATTTTATTGTTTTTTTTTTAAAAAAGATACCTCAAAAATCTGGTACCAAAAAACCGGTATCCGCACGTAACCCATCGCCACACCGCCACCCGAGTTACAGTCTACACTCACCAGAGTTCGAAGAGTCCTGCGGGCTTGGCATTATCGGCGTAGGGGGCCCCGGGGGCCCGTTGCTCCCCGGCGGGGCCCCGTAAGCGCCGGGGGAGCCCCCGCTGTAGTTGAGCGGGGCGGAGCCTCCGCCGCCGCCGGCGCCTGAACCGCCGGCCCAAGCGCCTCGCGGACCCATCCCCATTGGTGGCATACCTGTTTATTTGTTTGTTTAGTTGGCTGTACCGGAATGCTTTAACTTTGTAAGACCCACAATGCCTTTTAAAAGGCATAAAACAATCGATGTTCCTTTGTGTCTGCTGTCTGGGTCTTACGACGATACTATGTATACCTCGTGGATTTTTTAAAGCGTTTATTTTTAAATTTTTTTGGTTCGTTTTTTAGCTTCACTTTTTTTTCATAATTTTTCATCTTTTATCCAATAAAAAGTACTCAATACTCAATATCTTTATTGCATCTATAGGTTACATAATTTCTACAGTGTGTAAACATAAATATTTACATTCCTTTAACAGCGTTTTCTACTTACCATTCTAAACATTTTTATTCAAGGAACTCTGGAAAACCGTATAGTAAAAAAATCTACTTTTCATACAAAGTATACGTGATTTTGTCAATTTGTATGGGGAGTCGAAAAATGTTCGATGAATTTCCAAAAGTTTTTACTATTGCTTGTTAAAACGTGTTAAAGAGATGCTAATGTATTATTCGTATATTATTTATATTTTTTTTTATAATGGAATGTACATTTATTTAATTAAAATTAGTGCTACCGCACTTAGAGAAATAATTTAACCTTAAAGTTCATTATCTTAGTAAAATTTTGGATACTCGTTTAAAAAAAATAGTCTAAGTAAAACCTATAAAAGAAAAAATGCTGACAAAATTTTCAAGCATTGTAGTGCATTATAACCTGTAAAGAAACATGGATTTTATACATATTAGCAGAACCAAATTTAGTTTTTTTTTTAATGAAAAAGGTAATACTGCAATTTTTTTTAAATAAATAAATCTCTTCTTTTTGAACTCTTTGATTCTACTGGTGTCTATGGGCGGCAGTAACCGCTTACCATCAGGTTACAAGTCTCTCTAAATCCTACTACTATTATAAAGGCGAAAGTTTGTAAGGATGTATGGATGTTTGTTACTCTTTCACGTAAAAACTACTGAATGGATTTGAATGAAACTTTACCACAATATAGCTTATACATCAGAATAACACATAGGCTACAATTTATAAAAATATATTGTGTGGATTGTCCAAAATATGACGGTAAGTGTCAATAATTAACTCCACGCGTACGAAGTCGCGGGCGGCCGCTAGTGGTTTTATAATAAAAGTTGGTGGAAAATGTACGGGTATTTCAATGATATTATTATTTTTTAAAAACTTTATACTTTAAAAATGGACTTGCCCATGAAACTTTGAATGCTCACAGAACCAGCTAGACGTTATATTTTTAACTGAAAATGTTGGCCATTGGTTCTTATTTACCAATATTTTGATAGAGTATCAATATTTTTTACTATATCGAGATTAGTCAAATACCCAATTCCTTCAATATGAATCCGATGTAAGTAATTATGGTGAGTGTTGATGATTGTGATGATGAATGTGGTTGTGTGAGGGCCCGTGGTTGTGGGGCGTTTGTCTGTGACTGAGAGGACATTATTATTATTTAGTTTTTTATTGTCCTCACCTGGTCCCTGGGGCGGAGGGCCGCGCATCCCCGCGGCGTAGGCGCCGGGGCTCATGGGGCCGATGCCGGGCCGCGGGGGCGTCATGCGCGGCCCGCCCAGAAGCCCCGCCGACCCCCCGCCGCCGCCTCGCTCCATCGAGTTGCCCATCATGCCTTGTCCTGTAATGAAACATTGAATAGAACAATACTGTTTGAATTAATGAATAGGGTCATCATCATTATTTCAGCCAATAGACGTCCACTGCTGGACGTAGGCCTCCCCAAAGTTATTGCTTACCATCAGGTTACAAGTCTCTCTAAATGGTTTTATAATAAAAGTTGGTGGAAAATGTACGGGTATTTCAATGATATTATTATTTTTTAAAAACTTTATACTTTAAAAATGGACTTGCCCATGAAACTTTGAATGCTCACAGAACCAGCTAGACGTTATATTTTTAACTGAAAATGTTGGCCATTGGTTCTTATTTACCAATATTTTGATAGAGTATCAATATTTTTTACTATATCGAGATTAGTCAAATACCCAATTCCTTCAATATGAATCCGATGTAAGTAATTATGGTGAGTGTTGATGATTGTGATGATGAATGTGGTTGTGTGAGGGCCCGTGGTTGTGGGGCGTTTGTCTGTGACTGAGAGGACATTATTATTATTTAGTTTTTTATTGTCCTCACCTGGTCCCTGGGGCGGAGGGCCGCGCATCCCCGCGGCGTAGGCGCCGGGGCTCATGGGGCCGATGCCGGGCCGCGGGGGCGTCATGCGCGGCCCGCCCAGAAGCCCCGCCGACCCCCCGCCGCCGCCTCGCTCCATCGAATTGCCCATCATGCCTTGTCCTGTAATGAAACATTGAATAGAACAATACTGTTTGAATTAATGAATAGGGTCATCATCATTATTTCAGCCAATAGACGTCCACTGCTGGACGTAGGCCTCCCCAAAGTTATTGCTTACCATCAGGTGATCCGCCTGCTCGTCTGCTACCTATCACATAAAAAAAATTCTGTATGACCCAAAGGTTGACTGGTAGAGAACGCCTCTTAGCAAAGTCCGCCCATTGTATAACAATTAGTGCAATAAAGTTTAAATTTTTTTTTTATGTGATAGGTAACAGACGAGCAGGCGGATCACCTGATGGTAAGCTATTGTCGCCGCCCATGGACACTTGCAACACCAGTGGAGTTACAAGTGCGCAGCCAACTTTTATCCCCTTCCCCCCGGGTGGGCCTCCGGTACCCTCACTCACTCGGTGAAACACAGCACAGGGGCTGCTTCACGCCCGTTTTCTGTGAGGCAGTGGTATAACTCCGGTCGAGCCGGCCTATTCATGCCGAAGCGTGGCTCTCCCACAGTTAACACAATAGATAAACAATTCTCACTCACCAGGCGGTCCATTGAAGTCATTGCCCATGCCCATCCTCACCGCGCCCCGGGGCCCGCCGCCCGAGTACCAGGGCCCTATGAAGGGCTGCCCGGTGCCCATCAGCTGCGGCTGGGGCCCGTGGGGCGAGGGCTGCGAGCCGGGGTGCGGCGCGGGGGGCGAGGGCCGCAGCGGCGAGTTCGGGAAGAAGCCGGGGGGCATGCCGCCGCCGCCCATGCCTGGAATTGGAAAGATGATTTTTAAGATTACCATAAAAAATAACTTTTTTTTTTGGGATGGCTGCTAAGTGCTTTCACGAGCACATTTAACTCTGCCAACGTCGAGTGATTAAAGAGACACGTACAATACAAAATAAAATTGACCGTGTGACGAGAATAGCATTATTATTATACATTTATTTATTATTTATTTATATAAATTTAATTACTGGCATTTATTTTCCACTTTGTGTCGGAACTTGTTTTTACTATTAGTTCTAAAAAATACCAATAGATGGCGCTGAATGTCGATTACATCGCGCAATTGTTTTGCTCTTTAGATTTGTATTTAACCCTTATAGATGTCTATAGACAGAAATTAACTCTTTATAATTAGTATAGAAGATGACAAGTCTCATTAATACTGTTTTTTTTGTGATGTAATAAAAATATTATAAATCTTGTTCTACAATACCATAATTGCTTTTTATAAATCTCGGGATTTTTTATTTTGAATAAAATTATATGTTGATTTAATGTTCAAAATACAATAAAACAAATTCAGACAGTATTAAATCATTAACATAAACTGTGTTTCAATCAAAATTATCATGCATCTACAGTACATACGTAAGTTTGGTAGAACTAGAGCTATCCAATTACAAGGCTTGGGATTTCAGGATATTCAAATTCATGAACATGTATGTAATTATTGTAAAAAAACAAGGCTTATAGGAAAACTGGTAAGGCATAACACTTGCTCGATTGAATCAACACTCAGTGGCATCTATTGCTACAATTCAGAACTAATACAGCAAAAGAAACCAAGTTTTGTGAATAATGCTTCTGGAATGGGCCCCGAACATGCATTGCCAGTACAGTCAACAGCACAGAGGAAACAAATATAATACTTAAATACATATAACTACACTCAGACACTGAACAAACACAAGACATGTTCATCATGTGAATGTTTCAATTGTCCCTACGTATACTTTCGTAACAGAAATTTTTGTTGTTTTCTTACCACCATTAAACCTCTTTTTTAGTTTTTTAATTTTCAACAAAAATAATCTGTTTATACTTTATGCTCAAAGCCTTGTCTCGCTATAAAGACGAATATTAGAAAAAGGGATGTACCTCTTTAAAAAAAAACTATAATACGAATTTTCACTTTCAATAGTGTATGTAGGGACATTTGGTTTATACTATAGTGGAAATTGAACCTACAAGCTTTGGTATAAAGCAGGGTCATTACTTTAAACACTAACAGGCCAGAAATTTGAAGATATGTATGTAAGTAATTTTTAAATAATGTGACAACTACAGCTTAAATGTAAAATCTGCACTTTGAATTTGCAAATATCACATTGTTAGCTCTATCCAGATAAACAATACCTAACAACAGCTACTCTACTGACCTACATTTGGAGGATTATAAAATTTAACCAGATAAGCTGACTTAGTAAACCAAATGTGCATTTCAAAGTTAAATTATCAGAAAAGTAAGATATTAATTATTGTTGCGGCGTTTGAAAGGATCTCAAAACGATTGAACACATTTTGGCAACTCCAACTAGTCCAAAAAAAACATACTTCTATTTACACAAACTGATATGTACCCAGCATGGCCTAGAAACGAGTCACATCGTAAAAACACGCAAATAGCACGGCGTAAGCAGGCCGCGCGCGCACGTACCGTCGTTGGGGGGCGCCGGGCCAGCGTTGTGGCCGATCCCATTGACTCCGTAGCCTGAATTGACAAAACCATAATCATGGAATGCCTTGGCTTCCGACGAGTGTTCGCATGTGTCCCGCCGCTCCGGCGCCGCACAGTACAGGTCCCAGAAGACGCACCACCACGAGTGCAGGAACCCCGGCGGCTCCCCGAGCGTTATATTCTTCTCCCATCGGATTTCTGAGAGAAATGTCTGAGCGGCTTTCGTAGCGCCGACATGTAGCAGGTACTCATACACGTACAACGCCAACTTCTCACGAGCCTGAGCGTCCGAAGGCACCGTAGAGCCTTTGCCCTTGGCATACATATCGACTGGAAGCCGACTTTTATGATGAAATTGTTTATTATTTACATTAACGCTTTATATCAATAAATTCAACTTCACAAAATGTCATTGATCGATGGCGACATTTGGCGTCTGTGGCATAGAGAAATCGGCTTGTTCTCATAAACATAGAACTGTCATAAAAGTTCCTCTATGGTCGACATAGATTAATTAAATTAAGGTCACCTACACACTATTCGTGCAAGTAATCGATATTTTCACAAAAAAAATCGTTAGTGAAAAAAAATCATTTTTCTCAAAAATTGCTTTATGTAAGTTACATAACATTACCAAAAGTAAAAAATAAAGGATAATAAAATAAGTAAAATGTGTTATGGTAAAATTCATTCGTAACATACAATTAAATACGACGAAAAAGGGTTGGTAAAAGAATACAATAATAATGTCTTAATAAATCTATTTTAATTTGAAAAACCTGTAAATTCAGTCAGAAGAAGAATTATTATGTATTTCAAATAAAATACCAAGAAATGACTGGCCCTTAAATCTATAGAGAATATTTTTTTACTTTTCACAACAGATTTAACAAAAACGAAGATAAAACCACACTTCCACTCTAGCAATGTCTGCGTTTGTCTATTCCTTTTTCCTTTTCGTGCGGCCGTGTCACCGCGTGGTTCACTGCCGCGTTTCTAAAAGAAACAATCAAAATGGCTATCAGACCAGTATACAGGCCGACAATCGTCAAAAAGAGGACGAAAAGGTTTATCCGCCATCAATCGGATCGCTATGACAAACTTAAGCGTAACTGGCGTAAACCCAGAGGTATGATTTTTACTTGATTTTGCATTATGAACTTTTCGACGATATAACCACAATTTCATTGTTATCATTAGTATTTTAAGACAAAATTTCGGTTTTATGTGACTTCCTAATGCAAATAATAACCAGATAATGTAAATATCATCTAGTTTATTTACTAAAATCTAACCTGAAATTGTTAGGTTATGTTTCGAAGTATGGTTCATGTCTTCTCTTTAAAATATTTCAAACATGCAAGGGCACTCTGTGTTATACATAATCAATATGATATCCACAATTTGTTACCTTGCTACAGCAAAGTCCATTGAATCCTATTCCGTTCAGTTATTGTTGCTTTACGGTCATAGCAATGGACACATTTTTCTGATGGTCCCAAAAAAGACTAATAAGATATTCATTTGTTTATCTAGACTACATGCGTTTTTATTTATTACCACTTTTGTAGAAGCTATTGTAGTGTCTGTAAAAGCTACACCTTTCAAAACATGTAAATCATTTTTAAATATTGAGTCTTTAACCATGGTGGCAAACAAGCGTGCGGCTCGTATGATTAGCGATAATCGCAAGTTATATGCACACCGGCCACTCCAGAGGACTTGCTTAGGCCTCCTCAACATCCTGGAATCTGGGGTCACTGACTTAAACATCATGAAAACATGTCTCTTGGATTTGTTTCTGATGGATGTAATACCTATTTATTAATGACATTGGTCTTAAATTAAACAGGAATAGGTATGACCTATTAACTGAAATATTGAAGTATAGGTATACCTTTTGATGCTTACCTTCAGTCTCTTAAATAAACCTGTTAAAGAATTATCTTGATCATACTTATTAAAACATTCCGAATACTACCACATTTAAAAAAACAAAATTATTTATTTTATGCAGTTTGTTTTAAATTAAAACTTATAACCTTACAGGTATCGACAACAGAGTGCGTAGGCGCTTCAAGGGACAGTACCTGATGCCCAACATTGGTTACGGATCAAACAAGAAGACCCGTCACATGCTTCCCAATGGTTTCCGTAAGGTGAGTTATTGAAATAAGTTGCGTTTTGTCCACACACTGCTCACGTACTACTACCATGAGGGCCGACACCCATCTATGGCCGGTTGGCGCAATGGTAGTGACCCTGCCTCATATGCCAAGGGTCGTGGGTTCGATCCCCACCCTGGACATACATTCGTGTGATGAACACTTGTGTTTGTTCAGTGTCTGGGTGTTATAATATGTATTAAGTATTATATTTGTGATCCTCTGTTGTCTGATATCTGTAACACAAGTGCATAAGCTACTTAGTACGGAGTCAGGTCAATGTATGAGATGTGTGAATTTATTATTTATTTATTATTATTATTTATATTAGTTTAATGACAAAGTAACATGAGGTTTTTAATTATCTTAACTAACCCTCCGAGGCAGTCGCTATCTCCAAATGAGATTGGTGAAAAGAATCGGAGGGTATATTAAAGTACCTACTCCACCCCTGTAACGACTTGTGTGTTACAGGGACTAAAATATGGTATACAAACTAACATAGTTGATATTGCAAAATGGAGATATAAATAGATTGTCGAGTGCAATAGTATAGCTGGAGGCACGAAAGTATAGCGATGACCGTTATTTTGCGCACTTGTAAAAAAGAAGACTTTCTATCAAAATTGGTTTCTGCGCACTCAAGATCATAACTACACTTTCTTGCCTCGGACTATATCGCTAGTATTGATAGGGAAATTTGAGAAATACTAATTGATAAATGTCAGATGAGCAAATGGATCACCTGATGGTAAGCGATCGCCGCCGCCCATAACCATAGAGTCACAAGTGCGCTGCCAACCTTTTACCCCTTTCCTCGCACTTGGGCCTTCGATTCACTCACTGGACGAAATAGCGCAGGCGTTGCTTTACGCCAGTCTTCTGTGAGGCCAAGGTAACACTCCGGTCGAGCCGGCCCATTCATGCCGAAGCGTGGCTCGCACATCCATACTAATATTATAAATGCGAATGTCTGCTACTCTTTCACGCCAAAACTACTCAACGGATTTAAATGAAATTTGGTATACAGATAATCTTGACCCTGAGAAAGAACGTAGGCTACTTTTTATTGCGAAAAGGGGGTTGAAAGGGGGGTAAAAAGTTACTTTTCCACGCGGACGAAGTCGCGGGCGGCCGCTAGTTTAAAATAAAATAAATAAATGCGCCTGATAATCACACCAATCAACCTAGTTTCAAACTAGGGCAACCCCTGTACTATGATAACTGGGAGCGTCAACCCAGAACAGACCCAAGAAAACTTAGAAAATGTAGTTTCCTAAATTGACTTGGCCATCGAGGCCGAAACCGTGTCTTTTTTTTTTAAATTTCATTGTCTCCACAGGTACTTGTACACAACGTCCGTGAGCTGGAGATCCTAATGATGCAGAACAGGAAATACTGCGCAGAGATCGCCCACGGCGTCTCCTCGAAGAAGCGGAAGGTGATCGTGGAGCGCGCGCAGCAGCTCAGCATCAGGGTCACCAACGCGGCCGCCCGTCTCCGCAGCCAGGAGAGTGAATAAGCTTAAGATTAAAATATTATAAAAAAAATTTTTGTTTTATTTTTTTGTTAACCGATTCATTGCGGATGACGCCTTAAGGCGTCATTTAATTCTTCGCGAATGGCGAATGGACGCCGAACGGCGTCTCAACCGATTCATTGCTGATGACGCCTTAAGGCGTCATTTAAATCTTTTACGTATGGCATCTTAAAGAAATGATATCTGATGCCGACTGAATGTAAACACCCATTAACAAGTCAAAATCATAACTAGAAGCGAAATGTGTTCAATCATGGCGGAAGACGCCTAAAGGCGTCACTTTACTGTGTGACCGCTGACGCCAGTAGGCGTCACAGATTTGTTAACCGCCATGGGCAAAAGTTGAAGTTTTTTGACATCTTTCCGGACCCCCCTGGACCCCCCCCCCCCCCCCCCTTATATAGGTCCATGGTTTCTACATAACCGACAAATGAGTAAGACCACTTTTCAAAACGTGGACTTAACAAGAAAGTCATGAAATAAATAAATAAATTGAGACAACATCACATACATACATTGCCCTGGACCCAAAATAAGGTTTTCCCTTGTACTATGGAAACCAGAAACAACGAAGGAACCACAAACACCCACCCAACACAAATATCTGTTTCATCCACAAACATTTGTGTTGGTCCCGGGAACCCGCGACCCTTGCGTCTCAACCGGCGCTCGAACCATTGCGCCAAATAGACGTCGAAATAATTAATAATTTTCCTAAATAGGGTATTTTACGACTTTTTTTTTTATTTATTTATTGTAAAGTTTTTGAAGTATAAATCACAGCTCCCTTTTTATTTTTTATCTAGCATCATTACTTCCAAAGATAGAGTTGCAAAGTTCCCTATCAGAAAAGGAGAGCGATACGCTATTAATGACGTCACTAGGCTAGTGCTTCCTACAAGCGCCGTACAAAATTTTGTTTAAGAAAGAGACAGGTATATCAAAAGTTTGTTGCTCTATAACTTTCTTGTATCCAAACTTTTTAAAAATGTTTCTTCAGTAATCGTACACTTATACAGTTAATTATCGAGTCTAGGTATCGGATGTCGATATTTTAACGAAAACACACAACTTGCCATTGATCAAGCGGCAGTGGCGCAATCCATCAATTTCACAAATTATAGTAGGTATGTGCGTTCCTATTGGAATTTTGTACAAGTTTTTTTGATATACATACTCGATATACCTACATGATATCGAATTTAACATTTATAGTGGGAGAGCCATGCTTCGGCATGAATGGGCCGGCTCGACCGGAGTGATACCACTGCCTCACAGAAAACCGGCGTGAAGCAGCTCCTGTGCTGTGTTTCGTTGAGTGCAGTGAGGGTACCGGAGGCCCATCGGGGGGGAAGGGGATAAACGGTTAGCAGCGCACTTATGACTCCTCTGCATGTGTCCATGGGCGGCGGCAATTGCTTACCATCATGTGTGATCCGCCTGCTCGTCTGCTACCTATCACATAATATATATATATTATATATATATATATATGAACGAATGTATGAAAATCTCTAATTCGATATCGAGTTCACCATAATTGGGCTCCTGTAAAGTAAATCAAACTCATAGGATTATTAAAATAACTGTAAATTTTATTAATTCTAATCCTATCATAATTTAATCTAAATGTTCTCTATCACGATGCTAGCTTGCTTATATCTTCATACTGGACTTTCTTCACGATTCTTCCGGTTAGAGGGCCAGAGGAGATCTGCAACAGTTTAATATGATCTATCTATACTATATATAAAGAGATAACTTCTATAGACAACGACAAGGCTTATAGGTAAACCGAAAACACTGAAACGCTTGCGCGATGTAATTAGGACACAGCGCCATCTATTAGTTCATTTCTGAATTACAGTCCCGAAGCGAAGTGAGGGCGGGCCACTATAAAGCAGCTAAAATAAATAAAAGCCCAAAATATTAAAATTTAATTAATAGGTATATTTTATGATGGCAAGCTTTACCTCTACTTGGCAGCAAAAGTTGTCAGTATCAATATCCTTGAGGACCCCGGCGAGTCCCCTGTAGGCTCCATTCACGAACCGGACCGCGCGCCCCGTCGAAGGTATCACCGTCTCTAAGTGATTCTGAAACAAGAAAAGAAAACTTATCCTAACTAATATTATAAATGCGAAAGTAACTCTGTCTGTCTGTCTGTTACTCTTTCACGCCAAAACTACTCAACGGATTTAAATGAAATTTGGTATACAGATAATCTAGACCCTGAGAAAGAAAATAGGCTACTTTTTATTGGTTGGGGGTTGAAAGGGGGGTAAAAAGTTACTTTTCCACGCGGACGAAGTCGCGGGCGGCCGCTAGTAGGTATTATAATTGGGAAAGTGGGTCTGTCTGTCTGTACGTTTATCTTTTTTTCCCGGCAAAACGAAGCGACGAATTGACGTGATTTTTTAAGTGGAGATAGTTGAAGGGATGGAGAGTAGCATAGGCTACTTTTTGCCATTGGACAGTTGAACATTTTGACAATCGGACAGTTGGATTGATAATGCGCCCAAGCGTTTACTGTGGGAGAGCCACGCTTCGGCATGAATGGGCCGACTCGACCGGAGTGATACCACGGCCTCACCGAAGACCGACGTGAAGCAGCGCCTGCGCTGTGTTTCATCGAGTGAGTGAGGGTACCGGAGGCCCAATTGGGGGAAAAGGGGGTTAAAGGTTTGCAGCGCACTTGTGACTACTGGTGTTGCAGGTGTGCAGGTGTCTATCCGTCTGCTCGTTTGCCACCTATTACACAAAAAAACTTGCCCTGTTGGTCTAGTTGTTTAAGTACATGGCCATGATCTCGGGGTCCTGGGTTCGATTCCCGGGTCGAGCAAAAGTATGTTTCGAATTTTTCGAACATAGCTCGGGTTTGTGATCACCGCACCGCATTAGGCAAGCGTGTTGATTAAGCCTAACCCCATCATAGTAGCGATGACTTGGTTTCTATGATGGAGGCCATTGCCCTGCAGTGGGACAGTATATAGGCTGATACTTTACAACAAAAAAGTTTAGTCCCGTTTATATGAAGTACTTATTTGTACAAAAAAACTACTCACCTGGTCCAGCTTGAGTTTCACCTTCTCATCAACCAGTTTCACTTGAGCTCCATACTTGTCCACCACAGATTCCACGACAGCTTTCTTCTTGTAAAACTTGTCCCCGAGTGATTTTGTCACAATTTTCACTATGATGCCTTCTGTGAGCCAGTAGTCTTTTCTGTAAAAAATACACAACAGGGTATTTGACTAATCTCGATATAGTAAAAAATATTTATACTTTTCCAAAATACTGGTAAATGAGAACCAATGGCCAACATTTTCAGTTAAAAATATAACGTCTTAGCTGGTTTTATGAGCATTCAAAGTTTCATGGGCAAGTCCATTTTTAAAGTATAAAATTTTAAAAAAATAATTAAATATCATTGAACTACCTGTAACATTTTTCACCAACTTTTATTATGAAACCATTTACATAAACGAAACATTTGATACAGCTACCAAACAAAATTTACTAGACGCGCATACAAGATACGAGCGTGTGACGTCACTCGCCTGTAGCCATTTGTATAGAGCGTTTTTGGGCTTGCCCAAAATATGTGCTCTTAAAGTTATGATATCTCAGGCTGATTCAAATCAGAATCGAGCAATTCTTTCAAATGTTTCTTAAATTGAGAGGTATTTTGATTAAACACATAAAATTTTTTAGTCAACTACCCTATTTTACATAACTTCAGTTAGGATTCCAAATACACACTTTAACGTAACTTTAGTAAGGATTCCAGCTTCATTTGTAATCAGATAAATAAATCTATACCTACTATTTACTAGTGACCCGCCCTTACTTCGTTATAGTTCCATTCCGTACTAATAGATGGCGCCGGGTGAGGATTACATCGCGCAAGCGTTTCACCTCTTCAGTTTAGTTATAAACCTTGTTGCTGACTGTTAATTTGCCTCTTATTTATTAATTTATAAATCTAATTAGTGTATAGATATAAATAACTTCTATGGACAACCAAAAGGCTAATTAAATAAGTATCCGAAAAGTCAAAACTATTGCGCGATGTAATCGACAACTACCGCCATCTATTTGCAAAAATTGGAAATAATATCAGAACCGATAAAAATTTGCGCTTAGCGGAAAAGGGGGTTAAAGATTGGTAGCGCACTTGTGACTCTACTGGTCTTTCAGGTATCTATGGAATGCGGCAATTGCTTACATCAACATCTGATATCATCTGTTCGTCTGTTATCTATCACACAAAAAATGGGTTACCTATTCGCCCTCTCTTTCGCTCTTTCCTCCATCTCCATAAGCTCGCCTAGCGCCGTCTTGCTCTTTTCCTCAGTCTTCGATTTCTTGCTGGATGATGCTTCTCTATCATCTTTCTCTTTGCTCTTTGACGGTTTTAAGGAGAAAGGGGGTAGAGTCTCTGGTTTTTTCTCTGAAAAATAAAATTATTATAAAAAAAATACAGTATCAGCCTATACTGTCCCATTGCAGGGCAAAGGCCTCCATCATAGAAATCAAGTCATGGCTACTATGATGAGATTAGGCTTAATCACCACGCTTGCCTAATGCGGATTGGTGATCACAAACCCGAGCTATGTTCGAAAAATTCGAAACGTACTTTTTTTGCTTGACCCGGGAATCGAACCCGGGACCCCGAGATCACGGCCCAGTACTTAAACCACTAGACCAACGGGGCTTTCCTAATGCTACCCAAAGATACTATTCCACGCAGACGAAGGCGCGTATAAGCTAGAGACGCGGTCCTACTGTCTTTGAGGAGCTACGGAACAAATCCGATATCGTCCCTCTTCGGACAAAATAATTACTTATACTCTGATTCATAATCATGTAAAGTAAACTGACAGATGAAAATGACAAGTTTCTATGCATTTTGACATTTTGCATGTGTCAAATTGAGTGATAATGTATGGGGATGACACATTGCCATCTGTCAGTTTACTTTACATGATTATGAATCAGAGTATAGTTACGGTTTCTGACAATCTAAGCAAATGTTACACCAAAGCTCAATCGTACGTACGTCGTATTATTCATGGTTATTGGACAAATAGTGGCCCGCCCTCACTTAGTTTCGGGGCAATAGTTCCACTGTCTACCAATAGATTGCGCTGGGCGTGGATTGTATCGCGCAAGTGTTTCGTGTTTTCGGTTTAGCTATAAGCCCTAGCGTGAAGCTAGAGCGCCTCATTTGAACTCACCTTCAGCCTTCCTCTTGACATTCAAGCTGAGCGTGATCCTCTCCTGGCTGCTCTCCCTCTTGAACTCGGTGTAGGCCGGCTCCTCCGCGGATCCCTGCTGCTTCCCGCGCTCTACTTGCTTCTGAATGAACTCTAGCATCCTCTCCTGTTGAATAAAAAAAAACTATCTGTTGCAGCCAGATCGTATAATCCTCTGTATTACATTATGGCTATCTGTTTTATAACACAGGGCCGTTTTGAAATGCGGCGGTTCAAAGATTAGCCGATGCCAGGCCTGTCCCACTCCGCGTGTACCTACGAATTTACAAGTACATGCGGCGTCACCTCCGGAGGGAACAATCAGTAGGGCTTCACGAGCGAGCGGCGACGCGCGCGCGTCTTTTGTTTGTGGCCTTCCGATACCTATACGACCGCTCTTTATAATTAATAATAAAAAAAGGCAAAGAAATATTGTGCAGTGTTTGCCTGTAATAACACGGTTTGCTATCCAAATTTAACTTTTTTTAAGCTCCCAAAGGACGAAGATCTGTTTTTATATGCTAATAATGTAAACAAAATAATATTTTTAGTCGGATAGAACTAGTTGAGTTACCTACCGAAATTAATATTAACGAAATGAAACATCATAGGTGGGCAATAGAATAGCTGGTTGGTATACAATATTGGTATTACAATATTTAACTGAATTTAGATCTGTTTTCGTTTTATTTTTTGGTAGGTAGGTATATCTTATCACCTACATTTTACCTCAAAATACATAATAATAATACGAGTCTTTCAACACAAAATACATTAGTACAAGTTATAGCCAGGTAGGTATACCTACTACAACACAATCTAGGTATCTGGGCTGATTTTACCAACACTCAACGAAGCAACGCATTTATTAATATTAAGATTATATTATTTTCTTAAAGAAGACAACCCTGATATTGTCAGAAAAGGTACGAGTTACGCGATAGAAAGAGAACGCACTTCTAGGTATAAATATTTGTAGGTATTGAACGCTGGTCGGTCGGAATTTCAACGTTATTTTATAGTAGTCTGAGTCTTTATTTCCATAAACGGTTTTTAGAAGTGGGTCTTCTGTACCTTGTACTATTAAGTATTCTGTGCCGATGCGAAGTAATTGAATGCAGCTGAATAAAAAATGGCCGGAATATATTCGGCGCCATACGTCTTATATTCAATACCGCTAGCCAAGCCGCCTCTTTGGCAGATATATAGTTCCGATTCTTAATCCGCTCTTAGGGCTGCCTGTCTTTGTTTTATTTAAACAAAAACTAAGTCTTGTATAGGTTAGGGTATTTTTTATGTCTACCCAGAAACACTTTGTGTAGAATAGAATAGAATAGAATAGAATACGTTTATTTGGCACTAAAAATACAGATATGTAGTACAGTTCAAAATCTTAAAATATAATTAATCTAATTTAATATAGGTAAGTACAACAATCTAAATCTATAAGGCGCCAAAAAGGTCCCCGCTCAGCTATATGTCGGGACACAGTTGAGTGTGCCTCGACGCTCGTTTTCTGCGGACACCTGACAGTAATTATGATCATCGGTATTCGCAAATCATAAACAGAGATTGCTTCAGAATACACAGTACAACAATTAATGGGTTAGGTTATGGGTTCTTTTTTTGTGACCATCTGGAATAAAATTGAGGATTTATGGGTGTTCATAAAAAATAATGACGTTAAACTCAACCATAATACCCTGAGTCGGTGCAGAACCATCTGAAGAACATCATTATTATAATTTTTTTTTTATTTAAGCGGGTGGCTATGTGGGTCTTATTCAGACCAGTATCACTGCGACCAGTTTGATCTATTGTGATCGCCGCTATGGTACATTTCAGTCTCAAATCCTGCACTTTTAAGAAAGTGAATTAACTGTTTGGGACTGAGATCCTTAGCTTCATTGGGGCTTAGAATGTGCTTTCCCAGATGCATGCTACGTTTACGCATCAGTGGTCCGCATTCGGTGATTATGTGTAAAGGGGTTTCATCCGCCTCCGCAAGAACATCATTACATGTACCTGATCATCCTTATCCATCTTCTCCTTCTTGGCCTTCGCTTCCATCGCAGCCACAGCCGCTGGGTCTCTGTCTATGTACGCTACGAACCAGCCTTTCTCTGTCTCGTCTACTATGCACTTGCCTTCTCGTCCGATCCATTTGACGAAGTCTGTGAGGGTTTCCCATTGTGTTGCGTTCATGTGGAGGTGATCTCTGGAACATTAATATGTATTATAAATTGGCATGGCATGGCATGGACCTCTGGGAAAGAGACGCCAAGGTAGACCCAAAATACGATGGGAAGATGACATTGTTGCTGTAGCCAGAAAAAACTGGAAAAAGGAAGCCAATAACAAGGGAAGGTGGAAGGAAATGGAGGAGGCTTTTACCCAGTCAGGGGCTAAGGAATCAGAAGTGTAAATTAAACACTATTGTAACATAACCTATTGTAAAAAATTTGGTTTTTAGAAAAATAAAGCTATTATTATTATAAATTGGGGCTTCAATTTCCAAACTTTTATTTTTAATGTCCTGTCTTGACTGGCCGATGGCGCATTTGGTATGACCCTGCCTCATACGCCAAAGGTCGTGGGTTCGATCCCCACCCTGGACAACATTTGTGTGATGAACACTTGTAGGTTTGTTCAGTGTCTGGGTGTAATATATATTATTCAAGTATTATAGTTGGTTTTTTCTGTTGTCTAATATCTGACCAAGTGCTTAAGCTATTTAGTATGGAGTCAGGTCAATGTACGAGATGGTTGTGTAAAAATCATCAGAGAGGAAAACAAAAGATACTTAAAGCTGTTTGTATCAAAATCATTGACTTATCTTTTATTTTCTTGATAAGTTTAGCTACAACTTGTCTTACCTGTTAGAAATATACTCTTGATACACTTTATTGGCATTAACTCTCTTCGTACCAAACTGGCGATGAAGCAGCTCCAAGTAGCCATCAGCGAACTCCTTGGAGAAGTCGTCTATGTACTTAGAAGAATTATCAGCGAAGAGCAAGAGTTGCCTTTGGTGAGATTCCGACATCGTGTGGCACTTAAAACCATTCTCATCTCGACACTGTTTCTGACACATTTGGCAGTACCAGCGCAGTTTTTGCAAGCCCTTGGCTTTGATCTTGTTCGCTATGTACTTTGGAGTACCTTTTTCGGCTTTCCCACCCATTTTTAGAGGGTTTTATGGAGGACAAGTAAGTGTGCTTGTTTTTCAGTAAATGTATAACACTGTGTGGCAATATTAACAGTTTTCTGTGATTATAAGTAAGAGTAAGTATAATTATTATAAAATCTCACTTTATTTTGCTCTAGAAAGGTCCGTGAATTGAATAAAATACAAATAAATACACGCACTAGAGATGTGTCCGAGTCAGGCTGACTCGATACTGACTCGAATACCAAGCTGGTACTACAGGTACTCGAGTACCCAAAATACAGTACTCGGATACGCAGTAATCGAGTACCAGTATCCGAGTACTTACGGTACTCGAATACTCAGTCTTTGTACTTTAATAGCAGCCTTTATACTTTTCACAACTTACGGTCGAATTTATATGTCACCACATTACAAGTATTAAGAGTGAAGTTAACAACGAGTCCGTTGATTCAATCAACTTGATTAGTGCGTGCAAGGTTTGACATGCTTATAAACACTAAAGATGTTTATGTTTTCCTACCCGCATGATAAGTGATAGATAGATATTAGAAAAGTTTATTTACAAGCGTTATACTGTAGCTTACAATAATTTGGGGAACTTGATATGTATGTCTTGCTTATTTTTCAACGTGAAAGTGATATTGTGTGAAAGAATGCCCTGCACTTTGTTTTATATGTTTTGCCATAAAAAACATAATACAAAATTAGATTTAAGTAGTACTCGAGTCAAGAAAAGTATTCGAATACTTGTGCTAGTACTCGAGTACTTATCCGAGTCTCCGGACTCGAGTACTAATTCGAATACTTTTTTAACGAGTACTAAAATACTCGAATACTGTAGGATTGAAATAATAACGTAGGTTGCCAATTTACTCAGATGGTTTATTTGTTACAACAGCCGACATTTTGAAATTACCGCGGAGCCGTTATCGATCCGAAAGAGAGAATGACAGTTGACGAATAGTGCGGTCTGCGGCTAGTGCTGTGCCATAGACTAACACGCCCCCTCACAGCAATAGGGTGGAACCTTATCTTTTAGCTCCCATGTTTCATTATTTATAAGGGCTCTTATTTCCTTTTTTATGGCGTCATGCCATTCATCGCTATTTTCGTCAGCTTGTTCATCTTCATCACAAGCATAGTTTGATAAGTCACTTTAGAAGAGCTGGTAAGTACTACCTTAAAATTTTACATAGTCGTTCATCCATGCAGGGCGTTTCCCTTTGTCTTTTTCTTTCTTGTGTTTCTTCATTTCTTTGTGAAACACTCCTGTCACTTGTATTTTCAACACATTCTGTAATGTTTGAGGTAGTAAGCCTTCTTCATGGTTACTTTCAATTTCATCTTCCTGTCTTTTTGATAACTTTCTGGTTGTTCTATGCATGTTCTTTCTCTACTACTTTTTTCTTTGTTTCAGGTTTCTTTTCGGTATAATTTCAATTTCAGTGGTGAGTGTCTTTCGTTCTTTTTTCTTATTTTTATTTTGATTATTAATATTATCTTTTTCTGTTTCAGATTGCGGCGGATTCACATCTTCGAAGAGATCTTCATATGTGTTTTGGGGCTCATTGGCACTCTCATGGAACATTTTGTTTATGATTTTCACATCGCGACTGACAACAATACCTTTTTCTTGGTATGTAAACTCTGTACCCTTTGGCATTTTGCGCATAGCCAACAAAAATACCTGCTTCGGCTTTTGCTGAGAACTTTCCCTTTCTATGCTTATTTAACACGAACGCTTTGTGGCCAATGATATTTAGGTGATTACCAGCTGGTATGCGCCCGGTCCATTTTTGATATGGGGTAGTGTTCTCACCGAGTGCTTTAGCTGGTGATCTATTTATCAAATAGTTCGCGGTGTAAACCGCCTCTGCCCACAGGTTCTCTGGTAGTTTCGCCTCCAGCATTAGACATCGAGCTTTGTCTAGTAAAGATCTATTTTTCCTTTCAGCTTGTCCGTTTTGCTGTGGCGTGTATGGTGTTGTCAACCTTCTTTTGATGCCATGCTCCTTGAGATACTCATCGAATTGTCTGTTACAGTATTCTGTGCCATTATCTGATTGTACAGATTTTATTTTCTTTTGAAGATAATTTTCCACTTTGTTTTTATATTCTTTAAATTTTGTGAACACATCACTTTTATGAGAAATGAAATATATACAGTTATACTTTGTGTAGTCATCCAAAAAGGTTACGAAATATCTAGATCCGGCCAGTGTTTTCAGTTTGGAAGGGGCCACATACATCAGTGTGTATTAGCTCTAATGGCTCTGAAGATTGTGGAGTATCGACAGACGTAAATGGCAATCGGGTCATTTTTCCTTTAATACAAGTTTCGCAAATTGGTAATTTTTACCTTTTCATTTAGTTTCAAACCTTTCATTTGATTATTTTTTGCCATTTGGCTTCAATCATATTCATTTATGTGACCTAGTTTTCCGATGCCAATCCCTTATATTATCCTCTTCCTTTGCCGAGTAAGCTGTATTTTCTCTTCCTTTAGTTTGTACGTAATACAGACCGTTTTTCCTTTTTGGCTTGAAAAACACATTTGTTTCCAGCATCTTTAATTATTGCCTTATTTTTACTAAAGGTTACTGTATGCTCTTTTTCAGTTATCTTCGTACTGATATTAGATTTGTCGTCAAGGTTAGGTACATAAAGTGTCTCCATTAGATTTATTTTTTCATTATTTATAATCAGGGGTACTTTACCCTTTCCTTTAATTTCTGCAGTGAGGGTTTCAGATGCTAGTCGCAGCGATCCACTCTCAGGCTGGAGTTCTTCAAATAGTTCTCTCTTGTTGCACATATGAGAGCTGCATCCGCTGTCTAGGCACCAGACGTCAGATGTTGTGGCGGTAAGACAAGTGGGTGTTATATTAAAGTTTTTGTCACCTCTTACATACTTGTTTTATTTTCCATTTTGTTTTATCATTTTTCTTCGCCCAACATGCATCTGTTAGAATGACCCTTCTTTTTACAATTTTGACAGAATTTGACTTTTTTCTTTGTATATAACGCTCCTTCGGTTGTATGCGAGCTACTAATGTTTTCTCTAGCTTCGCTTTCTTCAATTATTTTAATTTTTAATTCCTCGGGCGTAGGAAGTACGTCCCTGGATTCTATGGCAATTCTAAAATTGTCGTAACTATTCGGCAAGCTGTACAGCATCATAATGCTTAGTAAGTCTGGGTGAATAGTTACATCCATATCCGCCAGCTTATCCACGATGTCTAGGAAATTGTTCAAATGCTCCCGGATGTCATCCGATGACAGTTTCTGAAGAACGAGCTTCTTTAAAAGCGTTGCCTTTCGGGCTGGTCCAGAGCTTTGATAAATACCTTTTAGTTTATCCCATACATCTTTAGATGTCTTGCATCCTTTTAT
Organism: Cnaphalocrocis medinalis; assembly: GCA_014851415.1. Taxonomy (NCBI): domain Eukaryota; kingdom Metazoa; phylum Arthropoda; class Insecta; order Lepidoptera; family Crambidae; genus Cnaphalocrocis; species Cnaphalocrocis medinalis. The sequence goes on along the minus strand of CM026303.1, from coordinate 4,546,198 downwards.
TTGTTTTAATTCCGACGGGGATATCAGGAGGAACAATTCCGATCTAGCCATCAAATCTTCTTTTTCGAAGGTAGCGATTTCGTCGGCTGTGGATTTTGCCGTCACAGCTTTATTACCATTTACGTAATCCCATAATTCGTTTTTTATTAGAATTGCTTGGGCTTGCAGACACCACGTGTCATAATTTTCTTTATTTAGTGCTTCTACACGAACGTATGACGACGAAGCCATCCTTGTAGCGGCAACTACGCTCTGCTACCAATTGTAGGATTGAAATAATAACGTAGGTTGCCAATTTACTCAGATGGTTTATTTGTTACAACAGCCGACATTTTGAAATTACCGCGGAGCCGTTATCGATCCGAAAGAGAGAATGACAGTTGACGAATAGTGCGGTCTGCGGCTAGTGCTGTGCCATAGACTAACAAATACCAAAAATAGCCGACTCGGCACATCACTAACACGCACGCAAATGACACAATATTTACGGCGTCTGACAGTGACAGATTGTTTTTTTAAAATTTAGATTATTATCGCACTGGACTATGTAATTTAAGAAAATCGATTAAAATTAATCGAAATCGATGTTAAACCATGGTTAAACCAAAGATTTTACACTATAACAAGATGGCGCACTTATTACTTACATTCGAGCCTCGCGAGATGTCTATATATTGGTTAGCGTCCTACTCTATTAAGGTGACCACACGTTTTAGCGTTTTGATTACAATTATTATTGTTAATCAACTTAGTCCACCACGTGGGAGTCGGACATTGCGTTCTCTAGGAAACTCGTGAAGCCCATTCAAACTAGAAGGGCTAGCACGAACGTTTCAAAGTATCGTTTGAGTATTTATAAGCAATTTTTGTAGAAAGAACACAAGTTCCAAATTAAAATTCCTTATATGTATACGTACGATACGAAGAGACTACCGACTTTTCGAAAAGTTTGTGCTAGCCTTATTAGATTTTCTATTTACCTACCTATAATAATACACTCTGCGGCACATTTACAACCGGCCATAGCGTATTATTCATAACAAACGTACATTACTTTACGATTTGATAATTAAAAAATTAAATAGATTTATTGCTACACTTTTTACGTTACATGACCTTTTTATGGTCGTCCATTATCATGCAATTTAGTCGACCATGAAAACTTTCCGATTTGTCCAAAAAAAAAATAAAAAAGTAAATCCGTCTTTAGATGACAAGCGAAATGGACACCCTACTCAATGCAAAAAAAAAACTTTGACTAAATACTTACTTATGAAAAATACACCGCAACCTTTATAAGATTCACTTTTGCATGCTATCACACAACAAGTGAGAACCATTACAAATAAATAATCACAATTTTTACACGTTATTTTTGTCGTCACAATAATGCAAACTTTCAAATTATTTTTGCCGCCGCCATAATGGTGATGTCGAGACGCCAAGTGTTGCATATTGATTATAATTAAAACTACCATATCACCGACTTTTACATAAAAACAGTCGTTTATCATGGTTTAAAATAAAAAAAATAAAAAAGACATTATAAATTCCAACGTCTTATTCCTTTAAATTATTAAATATTTTGAAAGTTCCCCAGAAGAAGAAATATAAACATTGCTTAAGTTATACCACAAAGGTTTTTTTTTATGATGGCAACCCATTAGACAAGGACATCATCCTATATAGCGACATCTCGCTCGGCTCGATTTTCTGTAAAGCGATTTGGCATTTCAAAGTAATCTTTATTCCCACTGCATAGAGTCGAAATTAACATTGCTTTCATTTTCATAGTGCTCCATCTTGTTTTATATCCAATTCTTTGGGTTAAACCTCCACAAAGAAAACTCATTGATAAGTCATAATTTTTTCTATAAAACTGACATGGATTTGTCAAAATTGTGAAAGTTCTGCATAATTTTTATTTTTAGATCTCTTTTGGATTTTTATTGTTTGGAAAAGAGCGTAATATTTCAATTTCAGCTATGAACGTGTTATGGACTAAAGGGAAATTTCACAAAATATTTAATTCAGTAAGTCTTACCCTAACTTAACTATTTTAAAATAATTTAGATTGCGTTCAAAGCTAAATACCAGTATTCAGAATGGTGTGGTGGTGAGTCTCAGAACGACTGCCGTTTGATCTTCGCAACCCGGGATTAAAGGTTGGCAACGCGCTTACCATCACTTGATTCGTCTGGCCGTCTGCCACCTAGATCATTTCAAAAAATCTTTATTTGTATTGTTTTTATACTAGAGGCGGCAAACGAGCAAGCGGGTCACCTGCTGGTAAGTAATCACCGCTGATCATGAACATCGAATAAAATTAAGTGATGCTGAATTTGGATCGAATTCGTCGCTATCCATTGTATTTCAAACTATTATAATCCATTCCAATTTATTCCATTCCAATTTATTCCATGCAATTCATTCCATTCCAATCCAATTTATTCCATTCTATGCCCTTCCCATTCTATTCCAAGAGCAACGCCAACCTCCACGCGTCCGGCGATGGGGCCGCTCCAGGCCGCTGCTGCAGGCTCTGCGGGAGTGACACCAGCCTGCGGTCCTTCAGTGACTCTTACACGAGGAAGGGAGTGGAAGAATATTCCAATACTTTCCAATTTATTCCATTCCATTCCAATTTATTCCACTCCATTCCAAATTATTCCTTTCCATTCCAATTATTCCACTCCATTCCAAATTAGTCCACTCCATTCCAAATTATTCCTTTCCATTCCAATCTATTCCATTCTATGCCCTTCCCATTCTATTCCAAGAGCAACGCCAACCTCCACGCGTCCGGCGATGGGGCCGCTCCAGGCCGCTGCTGCAGGCTCTGCGGGAGTGACACCAGCCTGCGGTCCTTCAGTGACTCTTACACGTGGAAGGGAGTGGAAGAATATTCCAGCACTTTCCAATTTATTCCATTCCATTCCAATTTATTCACTCCATTCCAAATTATTCCTTTCCATTCCAATTTATTCCACTCCATTCCAAATTAGTCCACTCCATTCCAAATTATTCCTTTCCATTCCAATCTATTCCATTCTATGCCCTTCCCATTCTATTCCAAGAGCAACGCCAACCTCCACGCGTCGGCGATGGGCCGCTCCAGGCCGCTGCTGAAGGCTCTGCGGGAGTGACACCAGCCTGCGGGCCTTCAGCTGACTCTTACACGTGGACGGGAGTGGAATATTATTCCGTTCCATTGCATTCTAATTTATTCCATTCCGTTTAATTCCAATTTATTCCATTCCATTCCAATTTATTCCTTTCCATTCCAATTTATTCCACTCCATTCCAAATTATTCCACTCCAGTCCAAATTATTCCTTTCCATTCCAATCTATTCCATTCTATGCCCTTCCCATTCTATTCCAAGAGCAACGCCAACCTCCACGCGTCCGGCGATGGGGCCGCTCCAGGCCGCTGCTGCAGACTCTGCGGGAGTGACACCAGCCTGCGGGCCTTCAGCGACTCTTACACGAGGGAGGGAGTGGAAGAAAGATACGACCAGCTGCTGTTCGATTGTTTTGGAATTAGGGTAAGCAGGCTTGGAATTATATAAAGTATAGGCTATAAAAAATATCCTACCTACTTACATCAGCAACAGGGCACCTATTTGGCACAATGGCTAGATTTCTTTTTTTTTGTTTTTTTGTTATCTAATTATGTTGTGTTTCTTTGTTTGTGCCAAATAAATGTTTTATTCAAGCATTCATTCGATAAAAAAAAGAAAAGAATAATAATTTATGACTTTCTTGATGAATTATAGAAGACTGGGTAAAAGGGATGTATGTAAGTACCAAATGTTCACAGATACACCCTAATAAAATACAGGGTTTGATTTTTATCTGCGGACTAGTGGCCCGCCCTCACTTCGCTTCGGGACCGTAATTCAGAAACGAACCAATAGATGGCGCTGTGCTCAATTACATCGCGCAAGCGTTTCGTGTTTTCGGTTTACCTATAAGCCTTGTCGTTGTCTATAGAAGTTATCTCTTTATAAGTAGTATAGAAGAAGATATCTTCTCCCCAGGTGTCGCAGTCCGACTGCCTGATCTGCGAGTGGTGCGTGCGGCAGCTGCGCTGCGCCGAGCGCTTCAAGGCGCTGGTGCACGCTGCATTCGACAAACCACCTACCAGTTAGTTGATTTTAAAATTTGGAGATGAATTACACTTACAAATAATTACAAGTATTTCAAGTTAATTGATCGTGCATACCACGAAACGACACGTGATCTCTTGAGGTGTTCACCAGCGTTGCAGCGTCAGTAGACGAGTCGACACGACACATGCTGTGTGAACGCCTTTTTCACTGAGACTTTTTTTTTTGTTGACGCTGGGGAATGCCGCTGACCCGAAGTGGGCCAACGTGGTCTTGCGACTCCTTATGCATACCCTTTCCCCCAACTGGACTTCCGATACCCTCACTCACTCGAAGATACCAAAATCAGGCATTGGCATTGTATCCTTGACGTTATTTTCCAGCCTCATCAAACCATTCCGTGTCTACGACGCTAAAACGTGAAAGAAGCGACGAAGATAAATGCATAGACAATAAAAACATAATTGAACTTTTAAAATCCAACATGGTGTCGCAGGATAAAAAAAAGAAAAGAATGAGGGAAAGAAGACCGGCGATTATGAACTCTTATGTGCAAGGAAGAAGGACCAATATTCTGTGTAGGATTTGCAAGCAAAAGTATCCAATGATAGTGTCCTGTAGTGGCGGGAAAGATTTCGTGTGTTCGAGGTTAGTTTTAATCGTGTATTTTTTTGTTGATTCTTTTCAAAATAAATCAAAATAGAACTTTCAACAAGTGTAGCTTCCTGAACCTAAACGCTAACAGACTAGACAAAAGTATAATATCTATCAAGAAGTCACCGACTGACGTCACTATCAGTCACCGTCAGTCACATTCAATCGCTATCAGTCACCGTCAGTCACATTTAGTCACTAAAAGTCACCGTCAGTCACTTTCAGTCACCGTCAGTCACTATCAGTCACCGTCAGTCACTATCAGTCACTATCAGTCACTATCAGTCACCGTCAGTCACTATCAGTCACTGTCAGTCACTATCAGACACTGTCAGTCACTATCAGTCACCGTCAGTCACTATCAGTCACTGTCAGTCACTATCAGTCACCGCCAGTCACTATCAGTCACCGCCAGTCACTATCAGAGACTGTCAGTCACTATCAGTCACTGTCAGTCACTATCAGTCACCGCCAGTCACTATCAATTACCGCCAGTCACTATCATCACTGTCAGTCACTATCAGTCACCGCCAGTCACTATCAGAGACTGTCAGTCACTATCAGTCACTATCAGTCACTATCGTCACCGCCAGTCACTATCAGAGACTGTCAGTCACTGTCTGTCACTATCAGTCAGCGCTACTCTTTCAGTTACCGTCAGTCACTATCAGTCACCGCCAGTCACTATCAGTCACCGCCAGTCACTATCAGAGATGTCAGTCACTATCAGTCACTGTCTGTCACTATCAGTCACCGCTAGTCTCTATCAGTTACCGTCAGTCACTATCAGTCACCGTCAGTCACTATCAGTCACCGCCAGTCACTATCAGAGACTGTCAGTCACTATCAGTCACTGTCTGTCACTATCAGTCACCGCTAGTCTCTATCAGTTACCGTCAGTCACCGCCAGGCACTATCAGTCACCGTCAGTCACTATTAGGCTTAATCACCATTCACCACGCTTGCCTAATGCGGATTGGTGATCACAAACCCGAGCTGTGTTCGATAAATTCGAAACCTATAGGAGGTTATTAAATTATTTAATTATAATTTTGACATTATCTGTTATTTTTTTTGTGGTTAATTTTTTTATTTCACTTTATATTATTTTTAGGTGTAAAAAGAATTTGGACACAAACGTTGTATGCAGAAGGTGCAATGCGGTAGTTCCGACGTCCGAAATGAAGGACCATCTGGCGCTTCATACGAAAAACGATTCGAGAGGGAAGAATAGGTAAGCTACGGCAGCAAGGCCCGACATCCCATCATCAGCAACCCACGCTCGTCGACTGCTGGACTTAGGTCTCCCCCAATGCACGCCACCGCTCCCGATTTTCGGCCACTCTCATCCAGCTCACTCCAGCCAGCCTTCGAATGTCGTCATCCCATCGTGTAGCAGGGCGTCCAACACTACGTTTACCGAGTCGCGGTCTCCACTCAAGGACTTTACGGCTCCAGTTCTGCGGCTAATGTGACCAGCCCACTACCACTTCAGTCGACGCTGCGACGTCCCATACAAAGTACCTACCTACAATTTATATTATTTGAAGGTATTTATTGTTCACAGTAGAATCGACGGGTTAATTATAGGTTTTTTGGCCGTTCACTGTTCTAAACTAACCTAACCAATATTTTTGTGATGATAAACTCTACTACTTACTTAAACGAAAAAATATTCTTGAAAAATATTCCGACATGTTTTTCATGTCGAAAATCACGGGGGCCTGACGAACGTGTGACGTTGACTATCTGTACTTACCAAGAAATTATGGTGTAGGTAGGTACAGTGGCCAGCACATCAAGTTACTACAATCTGTCAAATTTCCTCAGTTGATATTGAACCAAACACGTTTGACATAAAAGTGAGGTTCGATTGAAGAAATTTGACAGATTGTAGTAACTTGATGTGCTGGCCACCGTACATACTCTACTTATTATTTATTTTTCTTCTACAGACAACTTAGCCTATCAAAAAGGCCTTCTCATATAATACATCCTGTGGATGCCCAGAGGAATTACAACGTACCATTTAAATGCGACTTATGTCCAAAGAGATACGCAACCGCAGACCTCCTAATGGACCATCTGTCTTGCCAGCACAGAAAAAACTTATGCACTTTCTGTATGAGAGAATTTAAAACGCAAGAAACTTTAGAAAAACACCTAAAAATGCATAAGGACCGGTCGAATCTTAATTATTTTTATGCGGGGCCGGCGAGAAACAAATGTGAAGTCAAAATTCGAGTTACACAAGATAAGCGCAGTGTTTGAAACATTTTTGTAAAATTTATTTAGTCATTTACAAAATTAAGTCAAGCTTTTGTTGCGAAATGTTTTTTGATATTGTTTTTTAAGTGAATAAACGTGTATTATTTGGGTGAATGTATTGTCTTCTTATTTGTCATTTCATCATCATTTCAGCCAATAGACGTCCACCGCTGGACACAGGCCTTTCCCAATGTTCTCCACGCAGATCGGTCCTGTGCCGCCCGCATCCAAGGAATTCCCGCGACCCTTACAAAAATTCCTCGTCTGCGTAAGCTCAGAGATAGATGTTCTTTATTGCTCACTAGTGGCCCGCCCTCACTTCGTTTCGGGACAGTAGTTCCACTGTCTACCAATAGATGGCGCTGACCGTTAATTGTATCGCACATGTGTTTCATGTTTTCGGTTTACCTATAGCTCTGGCGTAGAATAGGAGATTAACCTCTTTATAAATAGTATAGAAGATGCCACAAAATGACACAGTACCTAGGTAAGGGGAGTTTGAAGGTTGGCAGCGCATCTATGGGCGGATTGGGCGGCGGCAATACCTTACCATCAGGAGATCCGAATAAAATAAAAATATTTTAATTTCATTCAATAAAATAAATGGAATAGGAACATTTTAATT